>JACYXH010000017.1:1879453-2076953 GCA_026745465.1 Lota lota | reverse complement strand
TGAACACTGCAGCAGATTATAAATGAGTATTCATTCATTTGTCGCCTGTATATTCCTTTAATGCTGTCGAAGCCCAACTAGGTATTTTATGTCATCAAGGTTATGCTTTTATTCTTCCAAACAATCAAAACAAACTTTATTTTTAAACCACAATCCAAACAACACAACAAGAACAAAGAATTTGCCTACAATCAAATATTGCGCATGGTTTATGATTCCTTGCTGGACAGACTTAAGAAGACATTGCGAATGTGTTTGTGCATTTTTTATTTGCACTGTCTGTATGCAGCGTCTGTAAGCACTGTCCTAATGGCCGGGTGTATGTGTACCTGTTCCACCTGTAGGTGGTGCTAGTGAGGTGAAGAATCACCAGTTCTTCCACCACCTGGACTGGAACAGCCTTCTGAGGCAGAAGGCTGAGTTCATCCCCCAGCTCGAGTCCGAGGACGACACCAGCTACTTCGACAGTGAGTGCTCGCACATGTGTCATCTCATTTACACATGGCAGGTTCTTCCAGTTCTTTGCCTCATTTTCAACTAGAAGTGTGTTTCTTCGGGGGGGTTGTTTGCGGGAAAATGGTGTGAATTAAAATGTGTTGGTTTGCAGCCCGCTCAGAGCGCTACCACCACCTGGAGACCGAGGAGGAAGATGCGAACGACGAAGACTTCAACGTCGAGCTTCAGCAGTTCTCCTCCTGTTCCCACAGGTTCTCCAAGGTTCGTCCAGGAACTCACCCTCTCACCCTCTACCCTCACCCTCACCCTCACTCTCTCTCGCTCTTGTTCTCTCTCTCTCACTCTCACATTCTCTCGCTCTCACGCTCTGTCACTGTCACTCTCTCACTCACTCACTCACTCAAGAGGCTTCATTGTCATGGGAAACTTATTCATGTTGCCAAACCACAAAATGTAAGATACAAGATCTTACATTGTGTTTCTTGTGTTTGTACAAGATACAAACATAATAATATATAATAATAATAACAGTAAAAAAATCAAAAATATAACCGTCAAAAATACAAATGAATACTACGACTATAATATTAGATAATGAGGTAATAATCTGAATATAGGTGAGTTAATAAAAAATCTCTCGCTCTATGCCTCGCACGCACACACACATGCAAGCGCCCACACAGACACACACCGAGGCGTACATAAACCCCACGCACACTGAGACGCACACATTCATGCACACACACACACACACACACACACACACACACACACACACACACACACACACACACACACACACACACACACACACACACACACACACACACACACACACACCTACAGAGTGCATCACCAGCAGCTCTTCCTAATGTAAATATCATGACCTCATCTGTCCTGTCTGGAAAAAGATGAACAAACCCTTCATAAGGAAATTATCCCCCCTTCAGTTGAAGGGCACATCTTTGGCTCTGCATACATTTTCTACTTGCTCCCATTGAAAAAAGAAAAGAAAAAAAATAACCCAAACCAGGGCACGCTGCGTTGCTGCAGTGCCCCCGTCTTCCAGGAAACCTAAACACTGCGTTCTATGAAGATGGCGGCGACAGACGCGTGGAGCCACATTCTAACATTTCTCCATGGCTCCTGCTCCCAGTTCCACCGTCGCCAGTTATGCAGCAAAGGACTTGAGACGAGTCAATTTTATTTGTATAGCACTTAATCAAAGTCTCAAACAGCTTCACAGGCCCACATTTGATGACACCCCCTAACCCTAGCCCCCCAAAGAGCAAGGACAACTTGAGACATTACTTACATTTACATGATGTTTAAAGTTCATTTGTAAAAACAAAAATCCAGAAAGAATTTAAGTAAACATAACTACTACCATCCTCTAGATTTGATATATAATGCAACATGGGAGGAATACAAAAAGGAGTTGAATTTGGTTGACATATAATCACTTTTACACAATGTTATGTTGTAAAAGCCGTATGAAACGATAAGAAATATATTGGATTAAGATTGGTTTGTTGTTTCTTAATGGAGGGATTAGAATGCAGATGGATGGCTCCAGAGAACACATCACGCCTGTGTATTAGGAATTACACATGCTGGACTGTGTTCCTTCTTTATTCGTTTTAGTGCATCTGCAATTTACATACGCGCTGTTGCATTTATGCACATGATGTCTTCAATGCCGTAGGTTAAAAACCATGCCTGCACCAATAGGAAATGTCATGGCCGATTTACCAATATGCATAACCTATTATCATCTGCAAGTATTGTGGTTATTTTTTTTATCAAATAAAAGCAAAACTACATATAACCAGCGATACTTAATACCTGAATGAGTAAACTCTAACATAGTGGTTGTCTACGGCAATACTGCATACATAAACATTGACATAAACCCATACTTGCTGCATTGCACCGATACCAATATTCATAACTGAATATGATCAGCCAGTTTTATGTATTTTTGTATTGATCAAATAGTGCCAAAAACTAACTTCTTCTACTTAATAGCGGCCATCTACCACATTTTGACACATTATGACACATTTTGACCGTTATCGGTCATCTGTAATGACCGATTATATATCAGTGAACCTGAAGAAACCTGTGTGTGTGTGTGTGTGTGTGTGTGTGTGTGTGTGTGTGTGTGTGTGTGTGTGTGTGTGTGTGTGTGTGTGTGTGTGTGTGTGTGTGTGTGTGTGTGTGTGTGTGTGTGTGTGTGTGTGTGTGTGTGTGTGTGGTGACGACTAGGTGTACAGCAGCCTGGATCTGTCTCGGGGCCAGCTGGAGGAGAAGGGCGAGGAGGGGGATGAGGAAGAGGAGGAGAAGAAGAGTGACAGCCCACTGACCCTGGACTCCCTCAGCTGGACTCCAGACTTCACTGAGATGTAGGCCTCTCTTCTGCTCGCTCCTTAACGCCACACACATGAACTCACTGCAGGGCTGGATACGAGACTGGCTAAAGGACTAAATAGTTGCAACTCTATGAGATGATGGCATGTCCTCACATGCTGTGTAGGCCGCCATGTTTAGAAAGGGTGTGAACCGCTGTGTTGGAGTGCAATCGCATTTAATATTAGTTCAACAAGGAAGCCAAACAGGGTTCTCCAGGCAGACTCGCCATGTATCATACAAAATAATAACTAACTCACAAATGTACAATTACAATCGCTCTGGCAACAACCACTTGTTGAACGTAACGCCTTTCAATTGGAAAGAGGAAGGGAGCAATCTCTACGTGCAATGTATACAAAGGCTTATTAAATTAACTAGTAATAAAGTAGGTTATATCATTTGTGATATAATTTTTTCCCCCTAATAATATAAACATTTACTTGTCATTTCCCAGAAAAACTAGCTAGGGTACCATCGTTTCACCTTCAGATCCTTGTCCTTCTATTGGGTCATATACTAACCCCCCCCCCCACCCCCACCCACCTCCTCTGCCAGGCCCTCCCTCTCCCACTCCATGGACCCGCCGGAGGGTCTGACCCCGGGCCCCCAGCGCTGCTCCACCTCGCTGCCCAAGTTCTCCATCTCGGCGGAGAGCGGGGGGGAGGAGAGCTCGGGGCTGGGGGGGTCCAGCAAAGCCTCCTTCTCCATAGGGGAGCTGCCCCAGGACGGGCCTGACGCCACCACGCCCGGCAGCACCCACAGCGGCGCTACGCTCTCTGGTGAGTGTGAGGATCAGCACCACATACTGGTGTCTACAGGGTGGTGTCTCTACAGGGTGGTGCATTCTGGTAAATTAGGTATGGGGGGGGGAAGTAATCCAGTCATGAGTGAGCATTGGGATACTTTTGTTTGTGTTGTTTCTTTTAAGTGTGTGTGTGTCTGGTAATCCTCAGGGAGTTTCTCCGAGCATTTGGACCCCCGACCGACCTCCAGAGGGGAGGCGGTGGGCACCAGCTCAGACCTCTGCACCTCCTCCTCCACCTCCACCTCTCACCAGAAGATGCAGAGCCCCAGCCTGCGTCCTGAGGGTCCCGCTGTCGCGGGGGAGAGGTCGGCGCTCCCGAAGATCACCAAATCTGTCTCGGCCAGCGGCCTGTCCCTGCTGATCCCTGGAGGTAACACAGGCGTAGTTTATAGGACTGAACCACAGTCCAAGTCTCAAAGGGTTCTACAGGCCACCCCCTAACCCTAGCCCCCCCAAAGGGCAAGAAAAAATAGTGGGGGTTCCCTCCTTCTTGGGATGATTAGGAGTGCAACATTGACATACATATTAGCATATTAGCATTACAAGCATTTTAAATATAATTTAAAAAAGAAATGGAAAAGCTAGTGTTGTCCATGGTGATGTGGTGCTGGCTGGTGAGCAAGCGGGTGATGTCAGGTGGGGTGGCCTGGCATCCAGTCACGATTAGAGCAACACACTTAATCAGAGACAGCGTGCTGGTAAGGGGTGCAGGGGACAAGGGACATGTAGGGGACGTCGTATCTAGGACCTAGCATTGACCTTCTTGCTTGTCCCCTTTTCGGCTGAGAATCGGGACAGATGGTCGTACAGCTCTTCCTGTAAAATGTGACGTGTGTAAAAACGTGTTACTATCCGTCCTTGTAATAATAATAATAGATGAATGAATAATGATCTTTATTTATTTATTTAAGTGCTTTTCAAGCTGCGGCACAAAGTGCTTTCCAGATAGAAAATACAATCAAATACAATGCGATACAAAATAGTAGCATATATTAAAACAATGGATCATTTGGTCGTAAAACAAACATGCTCTGTTTTGTTTTGTTCCATATTCCTCCACTGGATCTTAAAACGCACGCGTTGCGTTCATCAAAACCAGAAGTCCCAATTCCCCTGCACGGACAAATGTTAAGCGGACATCTTGTCTCTACTTCTGCTCCTCTCAGACATCTTCGGGATGTCTCCGCTGGCGAGCCCCCTGTCTCCTTACTCCCTCTCCTCGGACCCCTCCTCCCGGGACTCCTCGCCCAGCCGCGACTCCTCGCTCCACGGTGTCGTGACCGCACAGCAGCCGGTCGTCATCCACAGCCGCGGGAAGAAGTTCGGCTTCACCCTGCGGGCCATCCGGGTGTACGCCTGCGACGGAGACGTCTACACCGTCTACCACATGGTCTGGGTACGGGAGTCATCTAGAATCAGCTATTCTTTGGTTGGGTTTTCTCTCTCGCTCTGATCTTGCTCTCTCTCGCTCTGATCTCTCTCTCGCTCTGACCTCTCTCTCTCTCTGACCTCTCTCTCTCTCTCTTGCTCTGACCTTTCTCTCGCTCTGATCTCTCTCTCACTCTGACCTCTATGGCGTTATATTAGTGCCAAATGTCGAGAGCTCCGTGAAACATCTTCACGAGCGAATAATATTAACTCACACGCGCAGACACAGCTGCGAGAGAGGAAAAAACAGCAGCGAACGAGGAAAAAACAGCTGCGAGAGAGGAAAAAACAGCTGCGAGAGAGGAAAAAACAGCTGCGAGTGCACATAACAACCATTGGGGGGCATACGCGCTCTCGAAAGTGAGTTCTGCTCCTGTGCTTTTATTCTGCTCGCTCGGAATGGTGTTTTGCTCGCTCGCGTTAGTCGACCTCCAATTTTGACAGGTTGTGGGAGGGAACAAACGCTGGCCCTCTTGTGATTGGTCATTTCACACACGGAAGCTCATACTGTCTATGAAGGGATGGACCTTGGTCTTGACCATAGAAAGCCAGGGAAGAAGAGATCTTGACGAAGACGGGTTGTGAGGTAAGTCATATCTGCGGAAAAATCTCAATTCGTATCAAAGTGTAACATAACATAAAAACTAACATATCTCCTAAATATACACTTTGATACGAATTGAGATTTTTCCGCAGATATGACTTACCTCACAACCCGTCTTCGTCAAGATCTCTTCTTCCCTGGCTTTCTATGGTCAAGACCAAGGTCCATCCCTTCATAGACAGTATGAGCTTCCGTGTGTGAAATGACCAATCACAAGAGGGCCAGCGTTTGTTCCCTCCCACAACCTGTCAAAATTGGAGGTCGACTAACGCGAGCGAGCAAAACACCATTCCGAGCGAGCAGAATAAATGCACAGGAGCAGAACTCACTTTCGAGAGCGCGTATGCCCCCCAATGGTTGTTATGTGCACTCGCAGCTGTTTTTTCCTCTCTCGCAGCTGTTTTTTCCTCTCTCGCAGCTGTTTTTTCCTCGTTCGCTGCTGTTTTTTCCTCTCTCGCAGCTGTATCTGCGCGTGTGAGTTAATATTATTCGCTCGTGAAGATGTTTCACGGAGCTCTCGACATTTGGCACTAATATAACGCCATAGACCTCTCTCTCTCTCTCTCTCTCTTGCTCTGACCTTTCTCTCACTCTGATCTCGCTCTGACCTCTCTCTCTCGCTCTGACCTCTCTCTCTCGCTCTGACCTCTCTCTCTCGCTCTGACCTCTCTCTCTCTCGCTCTGACCTCTCTCGCTCTGATCTCTCTCTCGCTCTGACCTCTCTCTCTCTCTTGCTCTGACCTTTCTCACTCTGATCTTGCTCTAATCTCTCACTCTCTGACCTCTCTGTCTCTCTCCTATTCTTTAGTCGTCGTTTAGCCCATGCTTTTATCCGTATGGACCCTCAGTTTGAATTCAGATAGAGGTAGGATCAAGTACTGGAGCAGGTAGGGGGGTCGGTATCTTGCTCAAGGGATGCCTGCATGTGGCCTGCCGACAGTGAGGATTGAACCCGGTTCCTTTTTTGCTGGGAGTTGAACACATCAATATCCTGCTTCCATTGACGTAATGCTAAGGCTAAACTCAAAACGATGTCTTCATGTATGAATATTGAATTCAGCTTATTGCTGCTTTTGTGTCCCTCCAGAACGTGGAGGACAGTGGGCCTGCTCAGAAGGCAGGCCTTAAGGCTGGAGACCTCATCACCCATGTGAACGGAGAGGCCGTCCACGGTCTGGTCCACACAGACGTGGTCGAACTGCTCCTCAAGGTTAGAGAGAACCTGTATTTTACACATGATGCTTATGGTATATCCATTTAAAGCGATACGCTCAGCTAAAAGACTTGCAACGAAACAATTCATCTATCGTTATAGGTTTGTATATTTTATATTTTTATTATATATATATTTGTTAAACATTTTCAGAGTGGTAGTAAAGTAGCCATCACCACGACGCCCTTTGAGAATACGTCCATTAAAATGGGGCCTGCCAGACGCAACAGCTACAAGAGCAAGATGGTCCGATGTACCAAGAAACCCAAGAAGGAGAGGACCCAAGAAAGGCAAGTTTAAGTATAAAGTCATATCGATATAGTAAATCTGGGTATTTTCCCAATTTTTTTGCCATAAACCAACCACCAGGTGTAGCTGCTGATGAATACATCTCAGTGCCCTCAATGTGTGGATAACTCAAAAAGACTAAATAACAATATTAGGTGCAACTTTAGTATTTGACAAGTTAGTATTCTTTGGTATATTTTTTCGAAAGTGAAACATAGAATATTATGATTTCAAGGCCATGGTTTTTGGGTTCTGAGCATCTTTTAAGAAACTATACTATAAAAAAACAAGATTGAAATTTCTCAGTACAGATTACTTTATGCCAGTTGCCTAATGAAAAGTATAGTATATAATATAGTATTATTGTCTTACTTTTTTCACTATCACAATTTCAACCATAATATGAAATAGGGAAAATATTATCACTTTGTGAAATGCATTCTACCAAAACAATTGTTTAGCAGTTTCTCTAATACAACTGACCAATACTTAATGTAGATAAGAGTATAATAGTATAGGATCTACCTAGCGTCCTGTTTATCCCCATACTAAATGTTCTGTTTTCTCTGCTGTCCGCCCTTCCCTTATTGACTCTAGTCGGCGTTCGCTGTTCAGGCGCTTCGCCATGCAGCCCTCCCCTCTGCTGCACACCAGCCGTAGCTTCTCATCTCTCAACCACTCTCTATCCTCCGGTGAGAGTCTCCCGGGGTCTCCCTCGCACAGCCTGTCCCCTCACTCCCCTACTGGGGCCCTCCACCACAAACCAGATTTCAACCAATCAGGTGGAGACCATAAGTCAGACTCTAGTGCACGATCTAACCGGCATTGATGACAGTATTGATAATGTATTCCTTGGGATTAGGTTTCCTCCCTTGACTGGTTTGTTGTCTTCTGTGTTCCAGCTGGTAACTCCTCTCAGAGTAGCTCCCCCAGCTCCAGCGCCCCCAACTCCCCAGCAGGCTCCAACCACATCAGGCCCAGCTCCCTTCACGGCCTCGCCCCCAAGATAACCGGGCAGAGGCTACGTCAGGGGCGCCGCAAGTCGGCCGGCAGCATCCCTCTCTCTCCTCTGGCGCGAACGCCGTCGCCCACGCCTCAGCCGACGTCCCCTCAGCGATCAACCTCTCCCCTTCTGGGCGGGCACTCCGTGGCCATCTCCAAGACGACCCAGGCCTTCCCGGCCAAGATCCACTCCCCGCCGACAATCGTGCGCCACATCGTGCGCCCAAAAAGTGCCGATCCGCCACGGTCTCCGCTCCTGAAGCGCGTCCAGTCTGAGGAGAAGCTGTCTCCGTCCTACACGGGGGACAAGAAACATCTCTGCACCCGCAAACTCAGCCTGGAGGTGACCCAGGAGGAGGTGCAGGATGAGGAGTTCACGTGCGGGGACAGGGATTACCCGACCTTGCATAGCGTCGAGGAGATGTCCTGCGAGCCCATGGCTGTTACCCGCGTCCGCCCTGCCGAGCAGGGATGCCTGAAGAGGGCCGTTGGACGCAAGGTGGGCCGGCAGGAGTCCATGGAAGAGCTGGACAAAGACAAACTCAAGTCTAAGGTGGTGGTGATGAAGAGACAGGATTGGTCCGAAAGGAGAGAGTCCTTACAAAAGCAAGACGGCCTGCGAGAGTACGACTCTTCCTCATCCCCTTGCGGAGACGACTGTGACAGAGGTCCAAGCAGGTCCCAGAGAGGCGCAGACGGTGGCTTGCTAGAACCCAAAGCTGCCAGCACCACCAAAGACGTTCTGTATAAGAAACTCAACACGCCACGCGTCTGTGAGGGCAATTCGGATCCGTCTGGTGGTGTAGGTTTTGAGAACGAAGGGGTCCTCCGTTCGCCCCTGTGCTCCATTCACCCAGACTGGCAACTCTCGTCTCGACAGGGTAAGGACACGATGAAGCCAGACCGGCTGGATTTCAAAGTGCCCACCATAGAGTTCACCAGGAAGCGATTGTCTTTTGAGGAACGTGAAGACTGTATGTGTCGACTGTCTCCTGGCATGCACGATGGCCTACACTTTGCCACGACCCGGTCCAAAAGTCTTCAGCTGGACTCTGTCATGTGCCATGACCACCTGAAGGGCGTACTGGGTCACTCCAGCCCTGAAGGGCTGGTCCCTAAGCTCTTCTGTGGAAGAGGGGAAAGTGCCGTCGAGAAGCTCCAGCTCATCTCTTCGTCAGAAGGTCCACTCAGAAAGACCTCCTCTGAATACAAACTGGAAGGGCGTCTTGTTTCTTCCCTCAAACCCCTGGAGGGCACCCTTGACATCGGCTTGCTCTCGGGCCCTAGACTCTCCAAAACCGAGACCTGTCTGTCCAAACTGACGGAAAACACGAGCGGAAGTCAATCTTCAAGTGTCACAATTTCGTCCCAAAGGCCACTGTCCAGCCCCCAGCTGAAACTCGCAGACAAGCCGAAGAGCCCACTTGCCATTAGCCCTGGGCCTGTTTTGTCTCCAAATAGCCCTGCTTTCTCTATGGAGCAGCCGACTTGTACAACAACAACTACCACAGAGTCAGAATGCAGCGGTAGTGGAGAGCAACCGCAGCAATTGAACAGTGAATCTGTGAAGAGTCCTACCTGCAAAGTTGAGGCCTCAATCGTTGGTTGTAAACAAGAGAGCAGAACAGGCTCAAAGCCAAGTTCATCACTGGCCCATGAACACAGAAGCTCTCGTCACAGCTCACACTTCTCATCCTGTGGAAAAACACCGTCCATACGAGAGCTCAGCAATGAAGACCAAGAGGACGAAGTGGAACAGCAGAACCTGACAACATCGACTGCTTCAAAAAACACCTCGAAGGTGGATGACGGATCTCCGACTTTAACCCATGCCGTTTTGAAGACACCTCAGCCTATGAGCCACAAAAAACGACCCACTCCACAGAACTCCACCGTATCTGTTTGTCAAGGAAGTCTGCAAGACACCCGTGTGACTGTGCAATACATCCTTGAAGATTCCCAACACCTTTCGTTGCAACAACTTCTGTTCCATAGTCCTACTAAAGACAAACAAGAACAAGATTCCCTTTGTAAGCTACTGACTCATTCTGAAAAGGACAACAAAACCTGTTATTCAAAGTCCCAGGAGGAGCATAGCAATTTGTCAGCAGTGAGTAAAGACAAATTACAGGTTCAATGTCAACCACTTGAAATGGGTAGGCTTACTACTAGTGCACCTATTGTCCCAGTTGAAAGGATTCAATCTGCCAAAGAGGCACACTCAAGGATTGCGATAAAAGAAGTGGTTTCTAAAGGTGCAGTGGATTCATTAGCATCGCTCACTGAAATCACAAAAGCCACACCGGGTACTGATCAAAAGAAGGGTGCCACTGTCCAGCCAAGTACATTAAGTACAGTAGGTGGTGGCAAAGTGAAGCAGGACAAAGAACCTCCAACAATACCAAAGAGTATGAGGAGTTCTGATGGGGAGAAGGTAGAACCTGAGAGGAGGCCATGCTCAAAGGCTGCCCTTGTAAATACACCACTCAAAGCACCCGAGGAAAGCACCCTTCTGAAAATACTAAAGGCAGAGGTAGACTGCAAAAAAACATGCATTTCCACTACAGTGAAACAAAGACAACAATCAGACGTTGCAATGGGAGATGAAAAGGTTTTGGGCCGGAATAGTAAGCCAGGATCTGACCGTCTGCCTCTTGCTCTGACTGTCCAAAAGGTGGAGAGGGAGAAAAATACATTTGAGAGGGATTGTTTCAACACTACCAGCTCCAAGGTCAGTCTGGAAACCCCACACTCTGTTTCCCCGACTACTACGAGCAATGTTTCCAAGAAAGAAACCTCACGGCAATCAACTGGCCCTTGTGCAGATTTGAGACACAAAGACGTGGTCCGACAGACCACCGGTATTAATGCAAGATCGTCTTCTGTCGTCACAAAAACAAGCATGCATACGAAATTACAAGAAAGTCCGCCCAAAAATGTTCCGATAACCTCTGGCCATATCATTAAGGAAAACACGGACTCAAAACAAAAAAGCCCACCTCCCTCTAAACCTGGAAGCTCCTCCTTCACTATGAAGACCCCTGTAGGTCCCATTACGAAACAAACGACCACAACCATGAAACAAACCACAACGACTACGACAACAACCACCACGAAACAAGGCCAGGAAGCCAAGCGTAAAGACGCCTCAATCAGACTTCCAGTTATGATCGGCAAAGACGCAAATTCAAAGGACACTGGGCCTGCTCTTTTTGTGCCACAAAAGATTCCACAGCATCTCCAGGAGGAGCTTATGCCTCAACCAAACATCTCCCCATCCCCCACTCCTCCACCACAGCCACCACCAGCACCACCTGCAACAAAGAAAGAGACGCATCCACCTAATGATGGGGTCTGCTCAGGCAGGGTTTGCCATGATCTGGAGCCTGTGCTGAAGGCATCAAAGGAGGGTTCGTCCAAAATGGACGCTCACAAGGAGCGCCAGGGTGGAGATGTTCTGGGGTTCAGGCCCGGTGCAGTGCTGGATTCCAGAGCCGCACTGTCTGATAAACTGATGTCCTCTCATCATCGCAAGGATCAGGCGGAGAGGAGGAAGAAGGAAATGAGTCAAGAGGGTGTGGCTGCGCAGAGGAAAGAGGCGTCCAGAGGTGGGTCGGTTGTCGTGGAAGATGGTGGTCCAGGTGCTGACAAAGACACTGGTAGGTGCAAGCAGCGCAAAGACTCGCCGAATGGGAGGAAAAAGTGAATTGTTAATTGGCAGCAAATCATGCAGAATTTTGGTGAAGACAAAGAAAAATGTTTCAAACGTTTTGCCACTACATTATCATGCCTTTTATTCTTGTTTTGAAGACCGGAGAAGCTGTTGCTGTGTGTGTGTGTGTGTGTGTGTGTGTGTGTGTGTGTGTGTGTGTGTGTGTGTGTGTGTGTGTGTGTGTGTGTGTGTGTGTGTGTGTGTGTGTGTGTGTGTGTGTGTGTGTGTGTGTGTGTGTGCATGCGTGCGTGTTTTCAACATGAGCACAACAATTGCATTGCTCAGAAAGTGTGTACTTGATATGAAAACACTGAAAATGTCCATAAGACTGAATGTAGGCAATGAATTGCTGAAAACACATTTTTGGAAGAAATAAGTTTAAAGAAAATGTGTTCAGTCAATGTTTTGAGATGTATTATTTTTGATAGCCGAATGCATTGTGCAATCCGCAAGTCAGGGACGACAGGGGAGCTTAATGAAGCTGTGTTGTACTGTAAGATCAGTGCCATATTTGACTTTGAATTGCATTCTTATTTCACAGCTCTGGGCACTTGAAAGGTGATAGACACTAATAAGGCACTACAATAACTGAGGCGTTAGTCAGTACCGACTCCACTATTAGCACTCAAGACATGTATTCAGTATATCAGTGTTTATTTTTAGAATAACTAGTCTAACTGTTGGCAATTAGTTTCCGGACGTTGTACTCAGAAAAAGAAAATGCACTATGTCCTGTCCTTCTCGCTTCAAAAACAACCCTCCTTTTGTTTCTAGAAACAGCCGTTTGTGACGAGGCCTTAGAGACATAAGGAATTTAAATGGTGGCGTTCTTAGCAGGTTGAGCGCTAGCTACATTCCACTCACCCACATGTGTACATTTAAAGAAACGGATTGATTTTTATGCAATATGTTGTAAATATACTGTAAGAACTGGGTCGTGGGTGTTTCTATTATGATATGTAGATATTTGCAATCACATGTTGGTGTTCTAAATCAAGCTAGCGTAATGCGTATCCTGTCCGTAAGACATCCTCACTTAGAAGTCGTTTAAAAACATTTACTTGAAATGTGACGAAATGTGGCACGGTCGGGCATCTGGGCTTGTCTTAATGTAGCATAAATTAGCAAAACTGTGAGGGTCGACATTAACGAAGAACGTTTTATTAATGATGCCATAATGTTGTTGAACTGATTTACTGTGTTTCTAGGGAACGGTATGTGTGACGAAGAAAAATGTCAAATGATGTGTGAAGCAAGCTGAATAAACACAGAGACACATTGAGCAGCATAGCTTTGCTAATAGTACCTGCCATACTTTGAAATGTTTAGGGTGGCACCCTACAACTAGTTGTTTATGTGCAAGCACGTTTGGGTGTGGTGTGTAGGAAATAACGGTAAAATAGATACGGAGGAGTCTACTTTGCAAAAGATTTACATTTTGAGCTACGGTTTAATAAAAATGGATTCTGAATCGTTTTAGTGTTTCTAATAAAAAGTAAATCACTGTGCAACAGTTGGCTTACAGCTTCATCTAGGCAAAAATTAGAAATGAACATAAAAGATGTATAGCAAAAGGCCATTTCATGATGCTTGGTACTATACAGATTGTGGTGCACCCAAATCTCCTACGCTCGACTCTTTCAACACTCGTCACATGCACACATCCACATACGTTTATACACGGTAGATGCCTTTTAAATTACCAACTCTAAATGTCAACCAGAAGGTAGCCTAGATCTCTATGTTATGCAGTATTTGCTCTGTTGTGCTGGCTATATACAACCAATAGTTTTGTCTACCTGTATGTCGGGATGAGAGAAATTACCTTATCCTTGACAATTTTTTTTTGAATTTATGTAAAAGACTATATAACCACTAATGCAAACTCAAACAACACAAAACGTTTCCTTAGAGAGGAACGGTTAGTCAGAATCTGACATGGACTTGGGTTAGGGATCGTACGTGTATACTCATGTCTTATGGAAGAACACATGCACCTTAATGTTACTAACGATATTCCCCAGGTAGTTTTAGAGGGGAACGTCAAGAGAGGATGATTGGGGCTGAGAAACCGGATCACAGGTTCTTCTGTCAAAACTATTTCACTCACTTTCTAAACCCTAATGAATTCAAACTGATCACCAAAAGTTAGTTTTTAATTGAATCCCCCCCACTCCCCACCCATCACTGTTCTCTCTCTCAAATTGGACTTTCGAAATCCTCAAAGCACATTCAATGTTTGTTTACAAAAGAGTCATGTATGTATATTTTGTATATTGTTCATTTGCCAAATCTATGTTCCGTGTCACAGAGAAATGAGCTGTTTCTAATAGTCTGTAACTTTCTGTTGTGCTATTTACGAAGAACATTTATTTGTGTGGAAGTTAGATTTCTGTTCATTTTCTGTGAAGTTGTTCTTTTGACGCGTTTGTCCTTATGGTTTGCATTTGTTTTGTTATTCTGTTTTTCTGTGATGATAAAGTATTAGATGAAATTGCTTAATGTGTTTCATTTTTTTTAGGATCTGTGCAATAAAGTGTTTTGTATTTTGCCCAAGGAAAGCTCTATGGATGTCATAGATGTTGTATAGTAAAAAAACGATATTTATACTTCTAATGTTGCGTAATACTGCAAATAAATTGCAATGATCAATAATGAATACTTTTACTTTTTTCCCCACTTACACTTCTAGATTCACAGATTTATTCCAAAGCTCAAAGTAGGTTATGTTCTGTTCTTTATAATGATCTTCATAAAGGTGTATGTCATTTGAGTTTTCTAGCAGTGATCACTGTAGCGATCACAATCACAAATGTAGGCCTACAGTTGTCTCGCTGATCAACTGAGTAAATTAATCAATTATGTTGCTTTTCTGAATAGGTACAAGGTATGCATTACATATATTCATTAGTATGTGAATCAGTACATTCTTAATACTCAAACGTGTCATGGATCTATTAAAGATAATAATCCTCTTTTGTTGCAGTTTGTGACAATGCTTTAGCCACACCCAGACAACAAAAAACGATAACCAAAACATATGGGATATAGATAAAAACGTGATCACGCCCCAAGTAGGCCTAAGTAACAAGTTGTTAACGTTGAGTTCAAAAATATTCACAAAAAAGTCCCCTATCCTAAACCTACAACGAGCAACAACAAAACATTGGTGTGAAAACATTGCTTCCTCCCCACACAGTCTTTTGCCACAGCTCTCAACTCTCAATTCTGTGCAACCGGAGAGAGGAGCTCTCTGTGGCTGAACCTTGGCTGCTTGGACTCAGTACAAGTACATTCTGTGACTTGGGAAACTGCCAAGTCCCATTCCAGCCCTCACATCTCATGTTGCAATGGCAGCTTTCTGCCAGAATGCTCCAAGTCCACAGAGGCTGGCCATTCATGCAACCAGGGAAACGCTAAGGGGGAAAAAAACATCCCTTCTTTACGTGGAAATGGTCAAATAATATGATTTCTCGTGGTTTGAGTTCAAATGCGTTTTAATGTGCTTCAGCCAGAGCTGGTGTTGGGCCAACGCAGCACAGAAACACAAGCTGTTGATGAGCACTGTTTTTCATGTGGTTGACTTCATTGTTGTCATGCCAACAGTAGGATTTAGAATGTCTATAAAAGGAAGCTGTTTTGTGAAAGTTAAGACCTATTGGTGTCTAAATTTTTATATACTCATTGTGGTTGACGGCAATTATTATTATTATGTGAAGCATTTTCAACATAAGCCTACTTATCAATAACATTAAATAATGGACTGTAATTGGAAACCATTAATCATGAGATTACGACGTCAGCAGAAATATGAATTTTTTTCCCCTTATGATTTATAGAAACCTTACTTCTAAGTGGATCCAACATATAAACACTTCATATCAATGTTAATTTTTCGACAAACCTACACTAGAGTCTATAGCGATTCAGTAGTTTACATGGGAACACCTGATGTTTGTGCGTCTAAAGCCCAGAGTTAAGCTACTTTTCAAAATGACCCATTTACTGGCACAAGCTAGTTTTGGCTCTGAGAGGTGGTCGAGTGAGGCTGAGGTTGGATTCTAGAACATTTGGCATGCAGCTCCGGCCCTTTTGAGCTCATAGCACTCTTTGTCCCCTCTTGCAACCGACAAGTCAACAAGTACTAGTTCCTCTTTTCCACAAGCTGCATAAGGCCTACCTACCGTATCGCTTTACCACGTCAACGTATTGTACGTAAATGTTCGGTGACAAGTATGGTGAAGAACAGTCTCACCTTGGTTTAGAACGTGGAGGGAATGTGCAGAACCATCCGTCCAGAACATCTTTCAATACATTTCAAAGATCCTTTAAGTTCCTCAAAGATCTAGCGTCATTTCCTCAGATGCATCCTGGTTACCCAGACATCCTTTTCAACCGATTTTGAAATGTCAAATGTTGCACACGTGGGGCAGATGCCTGCTAGGTCATGCTTCCGATTTAGAATTTGAGGGATTATTTGGCACAGTTGACCATCACACCACCTGTAGCATAACTGCATTCAGAAGCTGCAGTTCTTGCTTTCACTCTCGCTCTAATGATATCCCACCTGTCAGAAATGTGTTTGGACCATCGCTGCTCGTAATGTTTCATCGACCTCTCAAAATCAAGAGAAAAAGAAGAGGTAACAAATCAGGTCCGACTGAAGAGAGGATATCCTCGTGTCCTCAGGAGGCGGGGTCCCAGCTAAGCGGCTGTGACACAATGGCTTGTGGTCTAACAGAGGGCCTTAATGCCCTGTCTGAGAAGGGTTTAGAGCTGGCCTTGAGCCCAGACGACCTACTGATCCAGTAAAGTTTAGAGCATAGCATTAAGGTAGGCCCCCGCCGACTAATGCAACATCACACAGTGATGGCAGTAGGGCGACTGCAGAGTCCCTTGCAGTAGTTTCATGTTCCCATGCTTCAGCAGCGCAGCGGCTATAACATAGCTATCTAGTAGTATTGAGCGAATGCTGGGAAAGCATTAGGTCGATTTTGACTATTTCCGTTTTCTTTCAATATTAGTAATGTTTTGAGTCTATAAAGGGCGGGGTCATCCAATCCCACCAACAATTGTAGATTATATGGTTTAAATATCCCAGTATGAACAACAACAACATAAAAAAGGATCCTAAACAAAATATGTTCAACAGGAGAACATATTTAGATTTAGCTTCTGTGGTGGTTGTGGAACCAATCCAGTTCTAAGCAGCTCATGAAGGATTGCCATTATCAGGACCTGTGTACACACACACACACACACACACACACACACACACACACACACACACACACACACACACACGTTTCCTTCCAATTTCCAAGTGCTACTTCGTCTTATTAGCCCCTCAATCATCAACACATGTCATCGTTCGTCTTCCTTTAGCAAATAAACGAACAACATGTGCTGTTACGTAGCGCTTTCACCCCCAGCGTCACCTTTTGAACTCTAGCCACCATAGTTGTTGGAGGGGCGAGCAAGCTAAGCTAACGTAGCATTATATAAACTGGCTCCCTGCATGCAAGCTGTTCTGTTGATGGTCACAGCTGGCCAGACTTGCACAAGAAGACAACGCCCCTGTATGGTGGTGTACCATGACGCCGGGGTTTGGAGAACGAATGAAAATCAGCTTTCGGCCGAGTCCTAACGTTGTACACACACACACACACACACACACAGAAACTAACACACACTAACACACACATACACACACAAACACTAACATACACACAAACACACTAACACACAGAAACTAACACACACATACACACACTAACACACACATACACACACAAACACTAACATACACACAAACACACTAACACACACTGAAACTAACACACATATACACACACTAACTAACACACACACACACAAACTAACACACACCAACACAATAAACACACACACAGGCACCCAATAGTATTTCAACAGTAAATTAAGGATTAACACGAATGCTGGCGAAGAGTGGTTTATGGTGGTTGTTGCAGATACCTCAGCTATTGAAAGAGGGAGGGAGAGAGAGAGTTTTGCCAAGTGTCCCTCCCACCCTTCCGCAACATACAGAATAGCAGTGGCAAAAGTAGTATGTTGGCTTTGTTGAGATATATCAATACAATGTAGAGTTTGGAAGTTGATACAGAACTTCCTAGAGTCTTTCTTTTTCTGTATCAAATAAACATGTTAAATAAGGCGAAGGCCTCGTGGTTGTTCTGTTATAACTTGTGTACTAACTTATATACAGTATCTACAATGCTTGTGTGTTAATGATTATAATAGTGAGTGACCATCACTGATGCCCAGCACTCACACATTCAGCCACATCAACATGTCAAGTTTACACAAGTAGTAGCTGATAGCAGGACAATACCAAAGAATGCTGATTTCGAGGAATGAGAACCGACGGAGAAATACGATTCACCACTGAATGTTGCACAAACTTCCTTCCTTGCTCGTTGTGAAAGTATATGTTTTAAACCAACATAATTTTTCTTGTATTGTAACACCTAGCACAAAAGAAGGCTGCCTTCAACAATAGAGACCGCATAGTTTCTCCCACAAGTACAGCTGGAGACAAGCAGCAGACACAAGTAAAGGTTATAGACTGATAACAAAGCTCCTGATCCTGTTGACCAATGGGAGCCTGTGTGCTGAAGGCGTTTTACAATACTCTGTTCACCAGTTCTATTAGTCTATCCATCTCAATTTTTATCCACCTTCTCATTGTGGGCTTGGGTTGCAAATATGCCATGCCAAGTTTGATTACTCGTGAAGTATTTCACTAAAAGACAGACCATTGTTCAGTATTTCTGAATTATTATTATTTATTTATTTTAGACACACTATCAAGAACATTCTGACCACATTGTTCAGTAGAATATGCCTATGGGTAAATGCGTATGACTATGTATTTGATAACTTGGCGCGTTGACCCTGAATGGCAAAGTTTGTGGCCTGCCTAGTGCAGCTGGGCACTGATTAGTGAGTAATGGACTTAGGTCACTAAGTGGGGTAAAGCGCTCTGCTGTGTAATTAGGATACAGTGGATTTACCTCTCTTGGAATGTCTGAACCTTGCAGCTTCTGAGAAAATACATTAAGCTTTTGTTTCCAAGGCCTACAAAGGATTTATTTATTTAAATTTTACTTGAAATAAAAAAAACTGATTCCATGCTAAGTTTTGTTGATCATATAGAAATACCTGTAATAGATAATTAATAACAATTAAGTAATTGATCAGGATCAGAATGATGTTGCATGAGTGTAATTAGTTCCCTAACCTTGTTCTTTCTACCTCAACCCCTTGTCAGTCATGTTCCAATAGATATTCTGATATATCCTTCATGTCTTCGTTTCATAGAAACACAGCAGAATGATGCTACCAAATGTGCTATTTGGCAATCAGAAGCTCACTACAGATGTTGTGAGCTTATCTATATATATATAAATGTATATATAGAATGTTATATTGTATGCATTTATATTTACATGTATCATTTTGCAATATCATGCTTGCCCCTTTTTTTTAGCTGTAGTGTAAAATGTCCCTGTTTTATTATTTCCAATTTTCTCAACTGAAGCTCTGGATTCTCAGGTGTAACTAAGACCTTTAACATGACCTTTAACATCTACTTTTCCAATGTAATCCCCACTTGCCCTTTACCAAATCAAAGCATATACATATCCAGATTATCATAGTTCACATCATATTCCCCCTCTGTCATATCCAAAGGATTACATTATTAATCAATAGAAGTGACACAAATGAGAGCTTAAATTTGTTTGAATTTGTGTTATTTGTTTTATTCTCTAAATGGAAAGTGCAGACGTTATGGGAAATGGTCTCTTTGTCCGTCTTCGCCACATTCAGAAGAGAAGATTGACACCAGTTGCATGTGTCTGCGCCCACTGAGGACAACTGGCTGCATGGTCAGCCGTTAGCACTGTTGTTATATTCTGTATTCACGGTTATATTTATTATTGAAAGGTCGAAGTATATGGATTTATTAGAATATCCACATAGAACATCAAGGTATACAATTTCCAGTCATACCGCTGTCATCACCACCGCTGTCATTATATATTTATGTAATTAGGGCGGACATTCTCTAAAAAGGGGGTGGTAGATAAAAAGGTTATATCTGCGCTGTAGTTGAAGTAACGTAGAAAAACCATTTTGATTTTACAAAGCATATACATATGCTAATATGCTATCTGTAATGTACTGTATGTACTACTGATCATGCAAATGATAAAACTCATTGGGTCCAAATTACAACTAGCACCATCCTTGCACAAAGGTACGCTCATTGGCTGTTGTTACAATTCTTGTTAGCATTTAGATTAAAATAAATGGTGTTATCTCCTTGTCCATGCGCTTCTCCGCTCTCAATACAACTCCCACGGCACCACCAGGTGCCAGCCTAATGAGATATATTTCATCAGATTCATCCTATTTGCATGGTAAAAGTCAACGCAGACTAAGCCAACTATAATGTTGATGGTTTACTGATGGGTGCGGAGGGGGGAGGGGTCCGATCCAGGACAATGGAAGTGAAGCAGGTGGTTCCCTCCAGCCAAGGATGGGGTCTGAGGTCCAGTGTAAATAGGGGCTTGTGGAGGTCTAGCCAAGGGGTATGAAAGTGAATCCGTCTCCGGGTCTGGCGGGGCTTTAATTGGACGGGCAGAGGAAGAACTGGGTTGCCCTACATCCTCTGAACCTCTGAAGTGGCGGCCATTAAAGGGCAGGAATGTGTAGCAGCTCATCTCGCCAAAGTAAAGAAACCTCTACTTCTGAAATGTTACCCATGGCTTTAGAGTCAATACATGCCTTAAGTTGGTCGCCCCGCTATAGAGCCCGACCAGAGCCTTTTCCAAGAAGGTTGTCATTAACTATTGCGCTGTTGGGACTGTATCGCAGGAAAGACACATGGCTAGCTTTTGTATTGGACCCCTCTCTCTCTCCCAGTTGCATTGGGTTCTATGTGAGGAAATAGTGTACAGGGGGAAACTTAAAAGTGCTGCCGGTAAGATTTAAGAGGTTTTATTTGAGTGCTATTTGTAAAAGAAATGGCATAGCCATCCTTTAGCTATTAGTGAGTGAAATGCGCTGTGAGAAAATCTGTTTCTGCTGTCTTTCTTTAGAACTCTCGAATATTACCTACAGCACCTTTAACTTTGGGCATTCATCTGGGGTAGAAGAGGAATGACAGGTTGCTGGGCGATCTAGACAGGGGCTTGGGAATGACTTCGGGAGGACCCGGCCTGGGGGGGACATGGTACTGCTCGATAGGGATTATGGTTCTTCGTGGTCCATGGGAATGGCAAGGGAACCGAGAGCGTATGGGTTGGTTTTGTGGGTTCCCACAATGCCAGCTAAATCCTTCACACATTCCTTTAGGCTGTCCTGAGGAGACCTCTGAGTTTCATTCTCTCTCGGCACCTAGAGCACAAAACTTGATTAGATCGTTTGCAAAACTGCTAGAATTAGGCCTGGGGACAAGCTTCAAAATAGTATTAGCCAAAAGGTCTAAACAAATACAATATTACATTGTTTATAATGCAATGTACTGTGAAAGCTATGTATGCTACATCTGATGATATCTATAGTAGGCCTATAAGTGCGATGTATCTCTCTATCTTTTTTATTTTATGGCCTATGTGGTTCACCCTCTTCTAATCATGTCCTGATGGTGAGGTTATGAAGTGTGTTCAGACGTTCACCTGGGGACACTGAAAACCTATTTTGGTCTAGGGCGATTGCACCGGCAGCTTTTTTGAAGAGAACCCCAGTCCCAAAAAAATGGAGCCGTCCTCATTTTTGAAAAAAGGGTGGTGTTGTGGCTCCCTGCATCCATCACACTCCTGCAAAAGCATCGTCCCAATCCGACATAGAAGAGGTGTGGGGCTGAAAGGCAATAGCTGGTTCAAAGTCTGTGATGGATGGTCTTTCTGCATGCTAGTGGAGAGCCAGATCACCATCTGATAAGGTCGTTGACGGGTGCTAAATTTATCATAACTGGTACACCATTTGATATACGGTTGATATGTTCCATTCTCGACATGCCCAGCCCTACAGAGGATTGCTTGTCACCAATATTTAGATAAATACAGCAGTCGAGTATTGGGACAGATCGTTTCAGGTGGCTTTCAGTCACGCAGCTGCAAAACAATATGATGGGCAACCGCAGCAAATGGAACCATGCCAATCAAAAGAGCTGATTTTATCACACGGAAGCTTCAACTTCAAACGCTTCAGTATAATTTGTTTTCGATTGTAAAGGGAGAATGTTGTGTTGAAGGTTTTGACAAACCTCAAAATAATTTCCTCCAGCTCTCTAATTTCATAGTCGATTTACTTAAAAATCATAACATTTTAAATGGCAGACTATAACTTAAATTGAAACAGACACATAGTTAGTTTCAATATTCATAGATAACTATATAAATATATATTAAAGATCCTTAACTGCATCATGTAGACTATGATCTATTACTATTTATGTTTGCTTTCAAATAATAAATTCATGCATGTGCATGCATAGCCATTTCCCCTGTTGTACCAGGAAATTTAATTTGAATTTTGTTTTATAACAAAAGCCTGTTTTGCAGCGTCCTCTTCTATCGACGGCACGGCATGTTCCATCTCCTTAATGGATGACTCACAACCTCAACCACAACCTCATTGCACAATAATATGGGGGCCAATGTTCCCAGGGGACCTGGTGTTTAAATTAAACCGCCCTCCACTCCTACTGCCATTACAAACGTTAAGGTTATATGCAATGCACGGAACATCAATTGTCTGACTTATCTGTCTCTGTGCATGTGTCCCTTTTTAGTATCTGTTTAGGATCTGCAGGACATTGGCCCTGGATTAAGGGAAACACTGCGGCATTGGCAAGCGCTATCTGGAACAACAGCAAAGTAAACACAGTGAGGAAGATTAAGTTAGATGTTTATCAGATTCTAAAGACCAGCAATGGCTAACCGTTGGAAAGGCCGATGCTTATTTGATTGTGTGGCTAATTACATTTAGTGATACGAGTTCACACGATACATACGCCTAATAAAAACAATTGTGGTTCCCAGCCTTTGTGGGGCACACCACAATCCCAAATCATAGGGCAAGATTATGGGAAATGTCACACACATTGTTGCCACGATGTTATTTTGGCAGGTTAGGTTATTGGCAATTTTCTCAACATTTCACACATAGCAGACTGTCATAAAAGCATCACATGGATACTGGTTCATAAACATCAGACAGGCAATTGTTATTTGTAAAATATTTTACAAATAAAAATGTTGTTATATATGTAACATATGTCAGGAGCGTGTATCAAACCCACACAATTTCACAGGACACCTAGTCTTGACTCAAGACACACGTTATGCTTGATATATTTGATTTGATAGGATGTTTCTCGATGTTGGCTACTGTATGCCAATGGAACATATATTTTATATATATATATCTTGGAGGAAATGACTCTGACTCACAGAGGGAAAACGTTAAAAACAGGATGATGACGCATTGTCTTTCTTGCTTTCTAAACCAAAACTACACAAATAAGGCAGCGAAAGCATCCATGGCAAGAATCCATGCTATCCCATTTTTGAGCTTATATTTTGAAGTGCTATACACCCCCGGGGTCAAATGTCTACATCTGAAGTGGTACCCCCAACCCCCCCCCCCCCCTCTGTAATTTGCACAACATCATGACTTCAAGGGTTTTATGTTACAAATGGACAAGAGAGGATCATGAGGTCGATGACGTCACCATCTGCTGCTCAGCCCTTCCTCAGTGTGACAGGACATCCCATGATGTCAACCTTGTGGGGTGAAGGTACTGTATAGTTCTGCTCATAAGACTCACGTCAATCATGGTTACACAACGACCCTCGGGACTTGGTCAAGATGATCACGAGTGTGGTTGCCATGGTTTTTTTCCTCCCATGATTAGCTTGGCAGTTATTGATGATTGAGACACGCTGAAAACTATGAGGAACTAAGGGTTAAGGTTAAATATATTGGTTATAAGGCGTATGGGTTAGGCATATCTGTTAAGGTTAGACATATGGGTTGGGGTAGATCGTAATGAGCAATAGCTTACCAACTAAACACTTTGTATATACAATATGTATTTTTTATAAAAAACCCAAAAACGTTGACTCTACCGTGTGGTCCCCGAACGGTAAGTCTGCTGACTCATCAGCGCGTTTTCAGGGAATCCACGCTCATCTTAATTGCAGGGAATCCATGTTAAAGTAAATTGTAGAGAATCCAGAAGGCCCTGAGCCACAATCAAGAACCAAGGTACCCTCCACTTACTCAAGGAGTTTCTGTTTCCCCAAGGCTTTAGACTGGTTACCACGGCGCATTTTGATAGGATAGGGAGAAGGAAACATCAAAATGTGATTGGATGTCTTGTCTGTAATGAATGTCAATTGCGGTAGGTTGATGAAACCAGTATAAACATGAATGCATCATCAGGAATAAGGGAAAATGTGGGGGCGAAGTCTATTTTGGGCCGCTCACAAGCCACAACTAGTATTTACTTCGACGCGGTTTCATAACTGTTATTAATGTCCAAACAGGTCGCTGTTCGTCTCGGAGTCTTTTCCTCTGCTCGGGGTTGGTGTGTGTAACGATTATTGGCAGAACACTTGTTTGGCTTCGACCTTTTCCCCTCGGTGAGCTTTGGACTCCTTTTGCCCTCTCCCTCGCCCTCCAACAACCAAACCCTTTTTCTACATCGTATGGAGCAGTCCAACAGGCCCCCTCCCCCCCTCCCACCCCCACCCCCCCACCCCAACCCCAACCCCCACCCCAGATGAGATCTCTCCCTTTGGTAAGGAAGGATGTGTGTTTTGCTTGTATCCAAGACATTTAATCTTCCCTGTTGCCTTGGTTTTGGGAATCGCACAAAGAGTAGTTTCCGAGTGGTCTGTAATTACGGAACGGGCTCACCACCATCAGGCCCTTAATCTGGGCAAATGACACACGGTCAAGACTGAAGTCTGAACCGGTAATATTTAAAAGTGTACAAATGACCTTGTGAACTGTTGTAAAAAGACAAGAATGTACTCCTTAAACCTTTTTAACTGTGTAATGAGACTTGCGAGCAGCGCCGTTAGATTCCTACAGAGATTAATGGAGTTTCCACCCTTCCCCCCTTCTGATTACACTGTAGCTCAGCCAGACATGCTAACGAGTCCTTCTCTTTGGGTGCATCTAAGAACACCTATCTGCCAAGCGGTAGGCCTACATTCCATACTTGACACCCTCGATATATCGATACCAGAAGCACAGCATTTTCAATGCTATACTTCTGTGCTATACTAGCATTTTCAATGCTATACTTCTGTGCTATACTAGCATTTTCAATGCTATACTTCTGAGCAGAAAATTTGCTCCAAAATATGTGTAAAAGGCATGCAAAAGCAGATCCGATATGGTCCAGTGATGTTCTTTGGAGAGGGAAACAAACAACTTTACAAAAATAGAACGAATAAAATGACAAACTACGCTTTCAGTAAAAAAAAAAAAAAAGATAGAGTCAAGGGAGAGGTTTGCAAAGGAAACACTGCTTGGTTTCACTAAAAGGAAACGCTTTCAGCTCTTGGCATGGTTTCAAGGCCCCAGTGCGTCCAATGAGAGAGGCCTGTGGCAAGTCTGCAATCTCTGCTCAAAAATCACTGGCCTGTGTTCATCAACCATAAACATGTCACAGTCAAACTAGGTCTTGGTTTCACTCTCTGTGCACAGATCACCCAATCGAGGACTATAGTATGGTTGTTCACCCCACAACCTCTTGCATCGCCTCACACATCGCCCACGTTTTAAACAATGTTAATATACTGAGAGGGATAGATGATTCCGTTTTTTATATTATTATAGGACTTTATATAACATTGGTTATTATTTATTTCAAAAGTTTGACTCTTTCCTTTGAAATGTGGTTTCTTGATATGTTAAAAGCAAATGTGGAAGGTCTACCATGCTATTTACGGCAGCGAATAAGGTCTATATCCTTGAAAGTTGGGTTAAGTCAAGTTACGTTTTAACTTTCAACTGTCCTTTCAAACCAGTCGATGGCGTATGCGTGTGTGTGTGTGTGTGTGTACAGTCAGTAAATTGCCAGAGAAGATCTGCATGCACTTATGACAGCAAAACACATTGATGATGATCTACTACAAGTTTAACAGACGACTTATATTAAATAAATCAACAGTTTACTCCAGCCTTTGTCAGTTACTGCGGGTCATAAAAGTTCAAGATTCAAAAGAACTTCAGTTGAGATTGCCTCTAAGCCCCAATCAGTCTGACTCCACTCCAATGGACTTTAAGATGGACAACCCCTCAAATTACAGCATTGAGACTAAAGCTAGAGGCCAATACGTTTTATATGTTTTTTACTTAAAGTCTTTCATATGTGAAGAAGCGTTTTTTTTTCTTTCTGGTATTTATTTGGTATTTTGTCTCATAAAAAGGACATTTATCGTAACAAAGTTGTAGCATTTTAATTAAAGGTCTTGCTGCCTGTTTAGGAATGCAATCCTCTGTGCTCGCCTGGAGATTCAATTCCACGTTGTCGCTTGTGTGTGAAGGTTGGTTGAAGTTATGTAAAGGGTTGACACACATACGTGTTGATGAAGGCCATGGAGTGCAAATAGATATTAAAACTGGAGGGATGTTAATAGGAAATACGGCAAATACTTAATTACCTTGTGCCATTGCTACGTGAAAATGTTAAATACTGGCATTACTTCAATTGATCTGGGTAATTATACTGGAAGTAGAAAAGCCTGTTTTGTCAGTCACTGGATGGAAATTCATTTCTGAATCTCATCTCATTTTGTTGAGCATGTTTTTGCTCAACAGAGAAAAAAAGTCTTTTTTTCTCTTGCTTATTACAGTATATCAAAGGAATCAGAAAAGAATCAAAAAGCAGAACCTAAAGAACTTTAAAAGATTTTAGATACGCTGAAGGCTGCAGAAATAACCACACTGTATCATGCCTACTGCTGATTGGCCTTTTGAAGAAGTCAGAGAGAAGTCCAAGAAGTTAAGTTGCAGCAAGCATATCGATACCGACTAGCTACCCTCCCATGCGCCAAACTCTGCAGCTGTCCATTTTGATACCAGACAAGATGTCTTCCCCTCCAGACGTAGGCAGTTATTTAGCGAGTGACAAATGCTTCCTGGAATGTGGTCAGGGGCGGATATGCATCACACTACTATGTGTGTGGTATAATTTGCTAGGCTTGGTTTTTCTTCTTCTTTTTTAAAGACAACTTAAGAGTTAAAACCATTTCAACCATTTGAATGCGGAGCAGTGTGTGCTATAGTCTGGCCCTAGTACCATAGTAGTGCTCCCAGGGCCAGCATCAGATATAGGAGAATCTTTTTAGGCGGGCGAGTCAGGTTGTGGGTAAGAGTATTAGCGCATTAGCGCGGGCGCTGAGCTTTCGGTCGTGTCAGTCTCACCACGGTTCACCGCTGCACACGGCCTACGTGTGATCATGTAGAATTGTTTCACAACAGTAGATCTGTTTGGTAGTATTTCATTGGAACTGCATATTTCAGATATGTTGCTTTTGCTCATTTTTACTAGTTTACTATTGATCTTTTTTACCAGATGTCTTTAGGCCAAAGTGACTTACGGTGCATTACGACACATTGTCTTTAAGAAGCTGGTATACATTAGCCATTTTGCTCTGTGAGGCATAGCAGGATGAGGACATTTAATCCATGTTTTGTGAAACCTTTTTTAATGTGACCAGACCTAAAATTAATTTGGAAGAGCCTTGGTAGGGGTCCCCATAAATGCAATCTTAGGAATATTTTTCTAAATCACTGCATTATTGTATTGTATTGTATTGTAGGTCTGTTCTAGGGAAGCAGGATGAGGTTTTATTTGCAATAATGGACCGATTCCCACAATTCTGGACCCTCATCTAATTAATGCCCTGTATGAATCAAAATACTAGCAAAGCTAGCACTTGCTAGCCTGTTCTTCCCTTGTTTATGCTCCCTAATGACGTTCCGACCTGTCAATATTGAGCAATAGACCCTTTTCACAGAGGCATCATCGTAGGACAAACACAGGTGTCACTCATCACACTAATTATGTGTCGGCTACTTTTATGTACTAGTGAAGATATCACATGTTGACCATGGACCATGTGACGGATCCATAATGAGTGTTGTGAGCGACACCTGTGTTTGTCCTACAAAGACACGTCTTTGAAAAGAGTTTTTAGGTAGACATTGTTGAGTGGTGGTTTTCATTGTTGCTGATTGAGGACAATAAATGCAGAATCTGGGTCACCTCACACTAACCACAAAAATGTTCTCTAGCATGTTTGGATTTGTGCATTTTGTTGTTTTGACAAACTATGCCGGGTTAAGTGCGACCCATCCCATTGCAGGTTATGTCTCGAAACTACAGTCCCCTATTGCATGCCCGGGTGAATGTGAACATGGATGTTAATAATCACATAGTAACAACAGTATTATAATGTGTCATCATTAAAATCAAGGCACAAACCATTGCCTACGTTATGTTATAATCTTAAGCTTCATATTCTGAAGAAAGTGGAGTCTCACCGTGTTCCTTATTGTAACTGGCACAATAAGATGCACACATCTATATTTTAAAGGCACACATAATTTATTCACAAACTGCTAACACACATCTTCAAATGGAAAACTGGGGATGGCATGTGAAATGGAAAACCATTATGTGACTGATTAACTTTCCCAGGCTTTTAAGGCTATGTTATAAATAAAATAACTATTCCACAACCCTTTGCATATAGACGTAGAAGGTTGTGCCATCTGTTTAAATTCTCAAATCAGGATGATTCATTTGTCATGAATTCAACATGTCTAGTTAGATGAAATTAGAACGACCATCCAAAAAATATATATAGGCTATTTGGTCCTAATTTTCCTAATGAAAACCTTATAACATGTCCTACTGTACCCTATATGTTTGCATATCCCAGTTATGTAATCGGATGTGCAGCATGCAACAACGGTTTGGGGATGGGTTACACTGAGCCAATGGCGCTGGGTTTACATTACCCGGGACGGTGTGACGTTGCGTGATTGACACCGAGCGAGCTCGAGCCTGTCCTGTGGGCTGGAACGCCTCGCGTTTGTACGGAGAAAAGCAGGGTATGTCGACAAGTGCTTAAAGAACCAGCGATACAGCTCTGTAATCATGACTTAAAACTTTTGTGAATGCTTCGCCTTCAATCGATCGGATATGTGGAAGTACCGAAGATTGCATTGAGGTTGGTAAATAACTTGGGGTGGGTTTAAACTGGATAATTCTGGGATTTGCCCGAACAGGAACGACGCTCGAGCCAGTGGCTCGTGTTGGTCAGTGTAGCCTTGCGAGCTAACCTGCTAACTTAGCTTTGTGGTCCGCTGCCTGCCACAAGTTATCAATAACTTAAATGTAGGCTTCAGGCGACGTCGCGATCTGCGTCTGAGGGAGGATTATAGATCATCTCCTGAATGTACAACTGTGGCATTATTGTATTATTACACAAAACCGCTTGAAATTAGATCGAAGGAGGAGTAAAACACGAACAGTGCTGTTTTGTTGGCTCGTGCAGCACAGGCAGCTATTGTTAGCATTCGTGAGGGCTTATTAATGGGAACCAAATACACAGTTGTTCTTCTCATTGGTGTAGCTAAACCATTTAAGACACCAGCTTCATGTGCGGTTGGGCTGATGAGGTTCTCATGCAGGCGGCGATGAGATGGAGTCACTCATTGCTTTGGGGTGTAGAAACTTTTGCGTCAGAGGTTTTTGGACGTTGCATTGCTGAGGTTATTAAAAGTTAAGTGATGCAGTGCAATGAGAATGAAAATGTCAAAGCTTAAACGAGAAGGTTGTATGTTGTGTACTGTAAGGGACAATGTACAGTCTATAACTATTTACCAGACGCAGAAGATGCGTTAATGACTAATACATATTTGTGTACCGCGTTTGTAGCTTTTTGTAAGTTAGTTGTATAAGTTAACAACATTTATTACATGTGATAAAGAGCAAAGTTGAATGACCTGTTTTAAAAGAAATACTTATTCTATTTTCCTTGTCGTCATATACCATTACCCTTTAATTCACTTGAAAGGATCTTCTTCTTATTAAAAAATAAATAAATATATATATAAAGCTTTGGGCCAAATTGGTCAGTAATGCTAACAATACTGACATTATACACGATCGAAAAAGTGTATTATGCAACGTTGTGAAAATGGCTTCCCTCTCATATTACAGGTCTGTGTTGCATTCTGAAGGAGCTGCTGCAGCCCTGTTTCACTGATGGGTCCAGAGGATTCCGGACAACATACATGCAGTTTGTTCAGCATTACCCGAGTTGTATGCTAAAGGTCACTTAAAATATTGTAAAAAAAGAAGAAAGAATAATCCTGAAATCGAAGAGGTTATTCTGATTTACAAATATTATCATTTTCTGGTTGTTTATGCCGGGATATTGTATGTAGTAAAAGACAACCTGCAGCTACCTTTTGGAACTGGCGTCAAATAAGTAGCTTGGAGTTAAAAGACAATAGCTTTTTTATTAAGTAAGATCTGACATTATCATCAGCATGAGCGCTGAAGGATACCAATACAGAGCGCTTTATGACTACAAGAAGGAGCGGGAGGAGGACATTGACCTGCACGTTGGGGACATACTGACGGTTAGCAAGGGAGCCCTCTTGGCTCTGGATTACGTTGAGGGTCTGGAGCAGAGGCCAGACGATATTGGCTGGCTGCCCGGGTTCAACGAAACCACCCAGGTTAAAGGGGACTTCCCGGGGACGTACGTTGAGTACATTGGGAAGAAATGGCTCTCCCCTCCGACCCCGAAGCAGAGACCCCTCCGGCCCCTTCCCCTGGCCCCGGCCACCTGCAGAGCGGAGACCGACTCTGATTCGGAGCAAGGTGAGTTGGAACGCAATTCCTGTTGCACCCCAATTTGTCAACCCAAATCGTGAATTGCAGAAAACTGTCATATGAAATTGTCGTGAGCACTGTATTTCCCTTGAAAGACTTCCTTCCTTATAATTTATCTATTTCACTTTCTCATTGTCTTTGGTGGATGATGAATTAGGTGATTTGTCTGGACTGGATTTATGGATGGGCTACCTGTTTTTCAACCTAGAGTCTATTCATGTTTTTCACACGTTTTTCCCAATCATTGAACGTTGTAATGCTAGTTTGCTAGAGATCTATGTTGAGAGGAAGTTACTCCTATACCTAGTTTGAGTTATGTGCCCCGCTCAGGGACACCTCAACACTTAGCTAGGAGGAACCGCCCTGGTGGCATAGTTAATTGCTAAGGTTTCTCTCTGTAGACATCGGTTAGTTGGATATTGCAATGTAACACATTTACTAGAACATGGTATGCTTTGAGATGGATGGAAGAGCTATAGTCATTTGCAGTAAGCAGAATCCTAATCACTTAACATTTTAAATGGTATACATTCAACATCACATCATGCATATCATGGGCTTATATCCCAAGATCAAAGTAAATAAATGCTACGTTGCAGGCCTTGGCCTTCATGAATTGCTAACTGTGTGGTTGGCAGCATCTGAACACCAGCGTTGGGAGGGAAAGCACAGAATGGCTCTTCTGAATGATGGCTATTTATGGATAGCAATCAGATGGCTGTATTTACATACAGGATGTGTCTGTATGTAAATAAACATAAAATACTGACCGAAAAAAAAGTTTAGGGACGTTTTCTTTTATTTAGTCCTTTTGTTTTGTCGGGACCAGCCCTAATTGAGCGTGACCCTCTTATCCAGCTGCAATTTTCTGGGACGATGGGAGTTATTTTCATCCCTAAGGGGTGCAAAAGGCCAGTGTATTAGATGTTTCAAATACCTCCCCAGTGTAATCCGCATTTAACCCTCGCCTAGTCTTGAAGCAAACATAAGACATAGTCCATGTCACCCAAATGTTCTCTCTTTCGGTTTTGTCTGACAGAGCAGTCGACGGCTAGTGTTTAAACTTTCTGTCCGTCGTGCAGTGAGAATGTGAAATTCTTTGCACGGCCTCGCATGCTGAGGTGCTGTGTGTGTGTGTGGGGGGGGGGGGGGGGGGGGGGGTGGGGGGGGGGGGGTTACTGTGCTGAGGGGATCAGGGCTTCATAAAAGCTGCGGGCCAAAGGGGGGGGGGGGGTGTGGGTCATAAGAGGGCCAGGCACTAGGGCGGGAGATGTATCTGTGGCTACATAGCATTTGTGATTTATTGCCTACTGCCAATGATTCCCCCCAACTACCACCACCACCACCCTCTCGCTCTTCTCCCGCATCTTTCGTTTTCTTTCCCCAGACCGTCCCTCTTATTTCAACTTCTTTGCCTGCGTTGTTTTGATAATGTTCCTGGAGGAGGCCTCTCTGCCGCTGGGATAGAGGTGGAAAGTGCAAGCGCTGGAACTGGGGCCCCCGGGCCTCGCGAGCCACGGGCGTTTACATCAGAGCAGCAGATGTGGAGAAGAAAAAGAACAAGGGAGTGCTGGGAAACTATTTAGCCCTTCATTCTAGCACTCGGCCCCCATTTCTGAAACACTAGCGAGAGTCGTTCCTTCCCCGGGCCTCTCGCTTGACACAGTATGTCTGTGTTGGGGCCTGCCACGCTAAAAAGAAGCCAGCGGTTATAACATTGTGCAGGGGCTGGATCATATGCTACGAAATGTGGTTGTCGGTCAAGGTTAGAGTTGTTTCGTCGAGACACAGATGCATATAGATAAAACATTCAAGTTTTACGTTAATTATGAAGTAGAGAAAGCACGGTAGAAAACAAGTCATTTATTCCAATCAAGGTTGGCGTGCCATGGGTCTATTTTCTCGCTGCCTGGTACTAGTTACCACCTAGAGTGCTCGGCTTGAGGGGGTAATTTGAATTTTTTTTATGGTCAGGGCTAGCCGAGCCATCGTCCATGGCCTTAAGTGTTCTGTTCTTTTCCATTTTTGGCAGTCATAATGGAACAATGACGCCAAACCTTGTTTTGTAGACCGATTAACACTGACAAAACAGCCAGCAGCTTTAAATCCCGAAAAAGTAGACAGTAAAAATTTTGAATGGAAGTAGACTATTGTTTCCTCTCGCTTCCTCCGTCTACTGAATTTGAGTCTGGTCTTGTGAACACATTTTACTATATAATGTGGCACTTGGAAGTTTGGCCATGCATATCATTCAAAACAGTGGAGAGCTGCTCTGCATATCTGCTTGTTACTCTGCATGTTTAGCCACGCAGAGAAACTGCTTTGTTTGAGGAAATGTTTGAAGGCTTATCGCTGTGTTTTTGTGTTTTTATTTTCAGTCAGCAAACTGAATCACTGCCAATTTAAACATGTATTTTTATTTATTTACCTTTTTTTTTATGTTTGATTTTGTAATTTATGCTGCTTGTTGCGAAAGGAAAGGAATTAAACATTTGCTCTTTCTTTTCTTTTTGATAAAGGCTATGGGGGTTTTTCTGAAAACTCAAACCCAATCGTGTTGTGGTTTGAGGCCTGAGGCAGTGTGTGTGTGCGCACGCGCTCTGCCATTAAGATAACGCTCTGCTCCTTTTCTAGGACGTCTTCTTCTGCACACATCTGTTCCGGTTTTTTTATGTTCTATTTCTGTTTGCTTTTCTGCAGACCTATATCCTGTTTTCAGATATTGGAGATGTGGCAATAGGGGGGCTTCAAAGGTCTGTTCAAAAGAGAAGTTGCATGAAGTTAGATATTCTTGGCATAGCTTGATTTACAGTACATACTAAAAAGTTGATTGTTAAAGTTTTAGTGTCATGGTGTAACACTTTTTAGTTTAGTGTATTTACTTTTAGTTAACAAACGTGAAACATTTTGTCATGTTTTTGATTGTTTAGCTGCAGCCAAATGTACAAAATGGAGACACAATTTGTATAAACCAGCTATGATAACCACTATGTTATCAAAACCGTCATGAATATAAGGAATAAGTTCTGCTACAATAACATTTGATTATGTAGAGACATTTTTGAGGAAACAGTGTAGGCAAAAAGCTGCATTCCACCCATACCGGTTCTAAATCCTAGCTCTGTTCAGCATGATGTCCACATTCTGCGATGTTGCTACTTGCTGAACCTGCCCTCTCATGTGCGAGGTCATATTTTACGATTTTATTATTGTGTGGTTTGTAAACGACACATCTAAGGTGGACCCATGGACAGTTATTTGGAATGTTGTTAATGTGCAGTGGAGTTTAATAATGCAGTAGCTAAGTATATGTCATGTTTTGATAAAGCACTAAAAGCAGCTGGATGTGGGAATGTAATGGAACTCTTGGTGGAACGCATACTGCATGCTAGACCAATTTGATGCATTGTGATGAAGCCGTATTGTACGAAATGCTGATTGCAGTAACTTGGTGCACAATGTAGTCGGTGGATGTGTGGTGAATAGGGACGCAAAGTTATCTGAACTGCTTCTGCTGTACTTGTTTACTATTTTTAACAACTAGATGGTTATACTTTGTGTAAGGTATCTTATTTTGTATACTACAAGTATATACTCAAGTTGTTTCTAGTCAACACGTTAATAAACAGCCCCTTTTTCAATGTCACAAACCTTCCTCAGCTAAAATGGCCCAAAAAAGTAAAATAAATGAAACCCTAGTTTGTGGTAACAGTCAAATCCACCCACATTGTAATTAGGATCTTTTTTTCTTCTCAGCACCCTGCAAACTGCGCTGGGGCCTTCACCGTTCCAGTAACACTGTGCTTTATGGGGCCTGGGTGCGTGAGAGCATGCACATGTGTTTCATTACTTGATCAGCTCTAGAGACTGAAGTCTGAATTGGCAAATCTTCTTGAGAGAGAGAGGGAGGGAGAGAGAGGTTAGATTAGAAGTATGTGATTGTTAGAAACTTCTGAATGATGGCTATAACATTAGACTTGACGCTAGACTTAGGGAGAAGAAGTGCACCAGATAGCTAGCACGGCTAGTTCCTGTTAGGGCCTCGTGCTTTGGAGGTGTGGCGTTATGTAATGCAGTATCCATTCCAGACAGATCCTAGGATCCTGTTAGCTCCTTTGCTTATGTTGTATGTATGTTACATGTGTTGCCTATTGCCAAACCCGTACTTATGGATCAAAGGACTAGGCATTAGCTACAGTCTGTCACATTATTTGGATTAGTTGCACACCTCAACGACACTAATTGCGAATTACAGATGAAGGTAGTTAATGTATTTTTTTTATTTTACTTTAGGCTGGTTTGATATGTTGGCTGTAGTTGTTTTGGGGATTGGCCTGCTGGAGGGGATTTTTTTTTTCGGTATGTTTTTAGTTAAATCCACACAGCACTATTCTGGCCAGCACATGGTTAATTATCAAACTGTACCAACAGGCTTCTCATTGGTTGGCCATGGACTGTTGCATTGCATCTTCTAGCCTTTAGGGGGCGACATTGTCTTTCCAGTGTCAGTCATGCCATCCTCTCTGTTAACAGTCAAATGTATAAATTAAAATGTATCCATTGGCCTATTGAAACTTAAGCCTGCCTCATACAAATGCAAAATATTTGGTTAACATCTTAGTGTATTTAACTGTGACAAATGTCGATTATATCACTCAAGGCATATTCATGTAACAAAAATGCAATAATATTGACCACTTACAACCTCCAGTTTAGTGAGTTTAGTCTATTGAATGTTACGTTTCATTATTCAGTTTTAATAAGGAGAGATAATTTAGATTTTACATAATGAGATTTGATGACACATAATGTATGCGTTTTATAACATTATCAGAAAACTAATGTTAATTACTAAAATAAATGATCGTTTGAAAAGAGGAACTCTTGTGTGATTTCTTAAATGAGAAATTGTGGTTTTGTCTCTTAAGCCTGCTTTACATTAGGCGTAAGAGAAAGTGAAACACAATTGAACCTGTATTATCAGGTTCCTATAGTGGAACGAAAACCTAAAAGGAAGTGGGGGTCAATGTATGTATGCATGCACTTTGACTTTGGTAGTAGTCAATGTTGAAGAAATGTTTTTTTAAACAAATTCAGGCTTTCACTGTTGGGGCCTTGACATCATGAATTGACACACAGCCGCTGATGTCACCAGAGTGGTTCGTACTGGTGGTACAGCCATTCAAACAGTACAGAGACATGAAATTGTCAGGGAAGAAAATATATCTAAATGGTCAAAGAAAGAAGCTGGGTGTTGCTGCCTTTCCCCAGGGTGTATTGCAAGACCAAGTAGCACATGCAACCAAATTATGTCCAGTGCGGACAAAAATGTTCAATATGTAGCACCCCGTACAACCTCCAATGAAGCAACATGTGCTCTTAATAATTAGTTGCACATTTAAGTCCATCTCGCTGACAGCAGCGGTATAAATATAGATTAGAATCCTGGAGGTTTCCACGGCAGCTGTCACTACTTTGGTGTGCGTGCAGGTTTTGTTTAGTTATTTGGCTGCCCTGACTTGTGATTGTTATGGAAGTGCAGATTATGTAAGGTCTAAAGGGCAAATCATCTTATTTTGATTATTTGCTCACTGATGCCGGACTCAAAAGGTGAAAACCAAAATCATATATTTATTTCGTCACTGGACATATCGCCGTTACCCTGGGCTAGAAGTACGACGGCACTTCCTGATTGGTCCCGCGCCAACTCTCCTGGAAATCACCACCCGTATCTCAAAAAATGTCTGGCATATTTCATTGGTTACCCGACACGTTTCCATGGGTGCTGAAACGAGCAGGTTGTTCTGCAGTACCCAGAAGTAACCTAACCCACTCATCCTGGCCCATCCCTTGCCCCTCACAGGGGCGCTAGGGTAAATAAACACACACTTGGACTAGTCATGTAGACAAGAAGCACGCAGCCACGACAAGACAGAGAATTCAATTGAAATATGTATGCATGTAGGCAGTTTATTTGATACTGCATATCAATGTTCCCTCACATTTTTTCATGACTGAGCAAATAAAAAAAAATCTGTGCACAAACTCTTTAACTGTAATCAATTTGTGGGTGACCCAAAGCGTGTTAAGCGACCTGCAAGGACTTATAGAGTACTAGAACTTGCAACCTTCTCTTAAAAGTATAACAGGCTTCGTATATCCATCTTCTTCTCGTCTTGTAAAATGAGAGAAAGCTGTGTTGCATTGAGGCCGGGGACCCATCTGTGGTTGAGAGCACTTTCAGTTTCAGATCCATCCCTCACCTTATAAACATGTCCTTTATGGCCAGCTAGATTGTTCTCTCCTCTTGTATCTCAAGAAGTGTTGCACTTAACAGGCCCTTCTAGCATACACCAAGAGCTGACCATTGTCTGAAACATCTGTAGATTCAACAGCTAAGTCATAGTGCACTCTGAAACGCTGCATCCAGCTATGCTAGAACATCAATATTTCTGTATTTTTATTGCTGTTGAAGCTGGCCTAGGGATTTGCTTGATTTTTGTTCACATACCTCGTGTTTTTGTTTGCACTCAATAAGGCTTCAGTCACCACATTCATGTACTCCTTGAAAACCCCCGTCAGTAAATGGCTTTTTGTGTTGCAACTTTAAGAGAACATTCATTTGCAAGTTGCTGCGATTTGAATGAATGAGAGAGGCTTCTGGTGGACCGATCATAATGGGCTGTAAGGTCGTTCATTCGACAAGCACTACCACTCAGATTTTAGTTGGTGCGTTTGTGGACGAGATGTGTGCTTCTCACATAGGGTTGCTTCACATGCCCTGAGCAGTCAGAGGGAACATTGGTGGCAATCTTAAAGTAGCTTGCACGAATAAAGTAAAGTAGCTTGCAATAGAAGCACTGGTTTTGCGTCTGTTGCTACTTAAATCTCACGAGTCAAGGCAATTCCTGATTAATTGTTGCATCGATGAGGTGACTGTTTTTAGTAAACGGAAAATGATCAGGGTGCCCCACCCTGATCATTTTCTGTTGACTAAAAACTAAAAAATACTTACATAAATGTAAGTTTGGCTTGTGAATCAGGATTCTGAGAAGTGGACTGGGTGAGGGGGTCAGCTGTGTTGGGTGTCTGTCTGGGAGAAAGGTTACTCTCAAGGTGTGCAGTGGCAGTCCCCTGTCTAGAGCTATATTTGGGGTAGGCGATGTTCGTGTTCCATCTCAAAGTTTCATGGCTTCTCAGAAAGCCCCCTCTCTCCGCTTCCAATAACGTCTCACAGATGGCCAGTTGTCCTACATTAACTTTGAAATATTGGCTGTGTTTTTTTTTTTTTCGAAGACTTTGTATTGGCCTACATGTGCTATATTAAGGAGTTGTGTGACGGTTCGGTAGAGAATTCAACGGAGTAGTGAATGATCTGCTGGCATCAGGGAGTATTTCCATATTAGTTCTGACTAGCTTTTGCGTTAATGTGTTTTTCGGAAGACCTGTTTAATGTACCTCCTCAAATGCAATACCTTTCGGCCTTCCTCAAAGAGAAACCATTGCACACAGAAGGGCCCTTCATTCGTAAGACCTCAGCATTTTGAAACTGCAGAATCTGGGCCCTCAAACAGCAAGGTCTTTTAGAAAAGCTGTACCTTTTTCTTTTTTCTTCAAGTTCAAATAAAATCTGTGCCAGTGCCTTCTTCCTTTCATGTCTGCACCTGGATGCTGAGATCTAAGGCATAAAGTAGAGGAGGGAGGAAAGAAAACCCAAGACCTGCTTCACCTCATTTCACAGGGTGTTTGCTTTAGTCGCTTGGCCCACCATATGCTAACATAATGTATTCTACTTCTCCAAAAGCTCCAGGTTTCTGAATCATTCGGTTAGTTTTTTCTTCAAGATGTGGTCGCCTTATGGTGATTCTAGTGCTCCTTTGGTCCTGCGCCTTCTACTTCTTAGAAGCTTTGACAAATTGTCAGGTTATCCCCAGAAATCTAACTGATGATACAATTATGTCTTTTTTACATGGTTGTCAGTTGACCATTTACATACCTTTTACATGACAAACACTATCATTATGTACGGTCTATTACATATATTACAACCAACGTAGATTGGAGTTTTGCAGTGGTTGGCGGAACATTAGACTGCTTTGGCTGTGCATACCTTTGTGTGCCCATACAGGAGCAGTAATGTTAACCAACCTCCCACAGCTGGGTACGCAATTGGTTCATGTTGGGTTTAACATGTCTGGCTTAAGTTTTTGTGTTCCAAATGTGCATTTCATCAATTCTCCAATCAATGGGTGGCCTTTTCCATACCTTGCAATCAGCTTTTCTGCTTTGTCATGTTTTCTAGGATTATCTTTACATCCCTGCCTCTCGTTCAATATTTGTGTTTATACATGGCTGTATAGACAAAGCTTTGACCTCACTGAGGAACGGTATAAGCTCAACGTGCGATGGCTTTAGGGTGAACCCGTCTCTTAATGTCGCCCCTCCATGTTTTCCCCCCACCAGGGTTCGCTTTGATGGACCTGACCGAGCAGTTTGCCCCCCCAGAGACCGCACCACCCATGCTGGCTTACCTGCTGGAGGCCATTGAAAGAAAAGGTGAGTCGTCACCCCCCCCACCACCACCACCACCAAATCATATTGCATATTGATTTGATTGTATGCAATCATATTGATTTGATTGCCAATGACGCTGAAATCCAATTGTTTCTTGTATCTTGGTCATTTTCAGGTCTAGATAATCCGACGTTGTATCGGACATTCACTGCTGGGGGCGGCCTGGAGGTCAGACAGTGCTTTGAGTCTGGTAAGCTGCCTTTTGTATCAGCTACGCCCAGGGTCTCATGGACCCCGCATGTCTGATATTAACTCTCGTATAGAGTGGACGTTTTGCCGTTGTGTCAGTTATGATGTGCATACATGTACTATGTGCAGAGGGATATAGGTGTATTTATATTTGTTATGAACGTTGACATATTTGAACAGAAGGTAGTGATGTTGTTATAACTGTCTTTAACTTTAAAAATCCTGAATTCGAAAGATGCCAGCATGCAACATTTCGTCGTTTGTGCAGCCGAGCGAGTTGTTGTGTACTTGTTGACACAATTATCTCAGACAAAACAGATTTTAATCCGAAAGAAAGCCCACATGTGCCGTTCACTTTCGCCACGCAATCTGTGCCAAAATGTCATGTGGCTCACATTGCACAGGTCGGCGTATTTGAGGCTAAAGTTCAATTCCAGCCGGACCTTTTTCTCCCAATCCGAACTCGACGGCCCTGCGTCGTCGATTTGGGGAAGCACGGCGCCATTATCAATGTGTGTTTAAACAGATCAACCCGCAGAAGAGCTGGATCAGCTGGACCTGGCGAGCCTCTGTGACGGGGTCCACCGGTACCTGCAGGACCTGCCCCAGGCGATCATCCCCGCAGCCGTGTATGCTCAGATGGTACAAACCGCCCAAGGTGAGAGAGAGGGAACAGGGCACTTAAAGTCTACATTACTCTATCAATAATTCATGAGTTTCCAAGTATTTCGTAGTTGTCTTTCCTTACAGTGTCGCATAATCATACCTTTTGTTTGCAGATTATAATTAGCATGTCATGCAATGTCCTATAGAACGAGTCATTTCATTATTTATCTTTTGATGGTGTGCAAATTTACTTTCTAAACACTATCTTATTAGCGACTCGTACGGGTGTCTCCAGAGCCAGACTTTATGAGTGTTGTCATTTGGCTGTACCTTAACCCTAACGTACAATGTCTCCAGTTAATCATTGGCCTTCATTTGGAAGTGCTCGCATAACCCACCCCCATGGACCGCTATTGAACACCCAGTACTTTTAGAACACATGACTCCACTAAGAGTCAATATTTGCCCCTTGTCGGCCTACAAGCGAAAAGACTTGCCACCTTGCTCAATGTCTACCCTTCTCCTCGGTTTCTACAGGTTGTCTTTTTTTGTTTGTTTTGTTTTGAAAATAACTTCTTTCAGTCCTTCTTCTTCATTCTCATGGTTCTCTGTCACAAGGGTTCTGAAACAGGATGCGTGTTAATGTCAACTGAACAACGTCTCCGTTTTCTTGCGGCATCTCTCAGCCAGCCAATGACGCTCTGTGGTTGTTCTCCTACAGTGTCTCTCATCTCATTGTTTGAAGTAATGTGCCTTAATAGTGTGTGTGTGTGTGTGTGTGTGTGTGTGTGTGTGAGTCATGTGCAGAGAACCTTCAATGTAGGCTTTGGCACCTATTTTGCGAAATGTGATTGTTGAGGGGCCTTTCTTCTTTTTAAATGTTTGGTAGCACGATGAATTCACATTAGTTAATGCAGTAATATGCATTATTATATAGCATCAGCATGGGTTAGGCTTAGGGTTAACCCTTACTGTATTAAATAATGTGTAAATGAATGCCGTAGTAAACATGAACCCCGTTAGTAAATGATTACTATTACACTTTGATGCGTATCACTGCATTGACTCAGGATAATGAACAGTTCATGAAGGTGGCCTTGGTGTCAAGCGCTGACGAATGTTCCTCTTCCTCTCTCGACAGAAGTGGCGAACCCCGACGAGTGCGCTCAGCTGCTGCGCTCCATCCCCAGCTCCCCAAACCTGCCCGCCCAGTACTGGCTCACGCTGCACCACCTGCTCCGTCACTTCTCTCGCGTGTGCCACCACGGCCCCAATAACCTGCTCTCCGCCCGCGCCCTGGGAGAGATCTTCAGCACCGTGCTCTTCAGACAGGAGCTCACCAGGTGGGGGGAGAGAGAGAGAGAGAGAGAGAGAGAGAGAGAGAGAGAGAGAGAGAGAGAGAGAGAGAGAGAGAGAGAGAGAGAGAGAGAGAGAGAGAGAGAGAGAGAGAGAGAGAGAGAGAGAGAGAGAGAGAGAGAGAGAGAGAGAGAGAGAGAGAGAGAGAGAGAGAGAGAGAGAGAGAGAGAGAGAGAGAGAGAGAGAGAGAGACTAACAACAACCCCCACCGTGAGACGATATCACACAGTACTCAAGGAGCTCTGTTCCATCACAGACAAACCAAGACACACACGGTGTCTGGAACACACAGAACGACCCGGGTACAAGCACTGACACGTGTGCATGGGGCCTCCTGGCGTAGCCGCCCACGCACACGGCATGCAAGGAATTGAAGTGGGGGTGGTGGGGTGATCTCTACTGTATAATTAAAGCATCCAGGCGGATCATTTGGGCTCTTTTAGGCATAGACGGTGCATAAAACAATAAAAAAGAAAAGGCCACACGAAGAGTCACCTGGTGATTATTGTTTTCTTCTTCTTTTTTCCCGGGAATGCAGTTGTGAGCCAAACCCGGAGGTCCACGTGAAGATCCTGGAGTCGCTGGTGACCAGCGAGGTGAACGAGACCCAAGCAGCTCCAGGTAAATCCTGTTAATCTCTCCTCTATCTCTCTGGGTTACTTGTATTTGGCTGTAGGTATTTTCTTGGTGTAGTGTTTTTCTATGTTTTGAACATGGCTCCATCCACCCAGGATTTGTTCTCTCTAAATCATTGGGTCTGTGGAGAGAAGAAAATGTCTTAACTTCTGCATTTTGCAAAAGTTTCATAGTGCATTATGCTTAATATTTTATTCACACATTTCAAATCTGTAAGCGATCTAAATCTATAACACCTATATGACCTGTTGCATGCATAGGTTTTTGTAGAAGAGGATTTGAAAAGGAATGGAAAAAATTTTCTAACCACTTTTTAACTGCTTCACAAAATAGAGACGGCACAGGAAGTTAAGGGATGCAAAAAGCACATCACAGGGCTAAATATGTGCTGGTTGCACGCTGAACTGTGTTAGTGAACAAAGTGCATGTGTATTTTGCAGTTTCTATGTACTGCTGCATTATTTACCAATAATCTTACTTATCACGCGATTTTAGCTAACTGCTCTATTAATGGATGTCAATAGCCTTAGTCAGGAATCGGTTTCTTTTTGTACAGTCATGAGATTTGTATTATTTATTGAAAGGACAAAATAAATAGTTTTCCTCATTTTATTTCAATAAATGTTTCCTTACAGCATAGCGAGCGTCGTTGACTCATACACATGCAAAGCAAAAAAAAACGGCAAAACTGTTGCTGTTTCTCCCCCAACCATTTCCTCCTCTGACTGGGGTTGTGTGTACGAACGCAGCGTGGCCTGACACTGCAGTGTTTTCATAAGGCTAGTTTAAAGCAGCTGCATTCGGCCCCGGCCCCAGACGCCCACATCTGACTGTGGCCGGTGAAACTTTTTTATTACCTGCTGGGGAGGGAGGGGGTGTATATATATAATGGACCTCTCCACAGGCCCGCTCTGGGCTGTCTCCGCCAGAGAGCCCTGACACAGAGCAGAGCCGCCCTGCGGTGCCTTCCCCCGCCAACCGCGGACGGATGCATTGATCGGCAACCAGGGGGAAGCAGAAGCAAACGATTTAAAATGAAAGAAATCACTGAAATGCACACGGAGCCGCAGACGCACAGGGTCACGCACAGTCCCCCAGACACAGAAAATGTGAACTACAAGGCACTCGCACTATGCGTACCTCGAAAATATAGGCCGGAGGTATTTTTGGAAGCGCAAATTATAAGACCGACGTCGAGCTGCAGGAGAGTGTCTATAAAACTCCCCCTTTATGCTTGTGTGTGTGTGTGTGTGTGTGTGTGTGTGTGTGTGTGTGTGTGTGTGTGTGTGTGTGTGTGTGTGTGTGTGTGTGTGTGTGTGTGTGTGTGTGTGTGTGTGTGTGTGTGTGTGTGTGTGTGTGTGCGCCTCACAGTGACAAGGGGCTATTTAAAGTACATGACAAAAGGCCCACTTAGAGTTGGTGAGCTGGGTCATCGGACCCGGTCCACAGAGCGAGCCTTGTTAACAGGCGGTCGCGTCATGTTTTGGGTTCCTCCACCCACTCACCTACCCCCTCCACCCAAACCACCGCCCTTCTGGGTCTACACATGTCCTGCCTGCCTCAAAGCGTTTGGCTCAGCAAATATTTGAAGTTTTGCAAGTTAATCATAAGACAAGAGTCCGCTCCCTCCCTCACCTCCTACACCTCTCCTATTCCAAACAGAGCGGTAGAGGGAACGAGGGAAGGCAGGACTGTGCACAGAGAGAGGGAGCGCGACACACAGACTCACAGCCCTGGGTTGACACACACACACACACACACACACACACACACACACACAGGGCCGGGTTCTTCAGAAGGCAGCATTGACACCGGGGGAAGAGTGAGCTGGAGGAGCTCTGCCTCGCTCGAGCACAGCCCCAACAGGAACTGAAAGAGAGGGGGGAGGAGGAGGGGGGAGGAGGCTGGCCTAGTCCCTCTCGTTGACACACGCCTCTCGGCAGATCATTAACTGACGAGGTTCTGGTGGTGCGGCAGCAGCTACGTGTTGCACCTGACTCAGGGCGAAGGGATTATACCTGCTGCTGGGTGATCATTGAGGACAGCACACCGTGCTTAAAATACGCCCCGCTTTGGTCTTGCAAACACATGGAGGCGGACTTGAAGACAACAGGTGGAATTATATGATTTGTTTGTTTTATGGGGTCCTGATGAGAGAGGATCTTTAAGACCAGACGCTGGTTATCATAAGAAGAATGCACAACATGCAACGTGAGTTTAATGGCCTTCGTCCGTCTTTATTGAAGTCTACTTTTTGGTTTGGTATTTGGGTTGAGCAAGTTGATATTTGTGATTAAAATGAGGACACAAGGGGTTAAACCGATAGGTTTCGTGAGTGGGTACTTAGCGTTGCTGGGTTGTTGCTACACCCTCCAAGCCTATCACGTTGGGCTGTACAAATGTGTCCATTCTGCTAAAGGCTGTGTCCCACCTGGCCAATCACTCGCGGGTATTCCTCACAGCCTTTAAAGTATTGAATATATCACTTCTTTTGGGGAAAAGAAAGTGTGATGAGACGTTGTGTCAGCATTGTGTGTTCATCGGTAGGGAAGTAGTTGATTCTCTAGTTGTGATTGTGGTGGTAGTAGTACTACTACTAATATAATATTATATTTTATATATATATATATATATATATATATATATATATATATATATATACTCTCTAGCCCAGGGTGGTTTCATGTTGGTTCTGAGCCAATGGTTGCTAGTCAGATCTGGGGCTGACCTGACAGATAGGTGTCATCTTTAATCTTTACCACGAACTCGGGGTCTATTTAGAGGAACCCCCCCCTCGCTGTGGTCTCTAGGACACATCTCCCTGAGACCCGCCCACCCCCGGTGTCGCTGTGGGATTACAGGCATATTTCTGAGATCCCGAGTGCCTCTGAGCCAGGGCATTAAGCGGGGAGCACGTTAGCCTACATGCTGCGGCAGCACAGCCCGTCTTGTCTGAGTGCCAGCGCTGGGACGGATCACCCCTCCTCCTTGCATGAGACGCGCACGCACGCACGCACTCACACACAGGGAGGGGGCGGAGTTAGCCACCAGGGAGCCAACAGCAGAGCTAGAGAGAGAGAGAGAGAGAGAGAGAGAGAGAGAGAGAGAGAGAGAGAGAGAGAGAGAGAGAGAGAGAGAGAGAGAGAGAGAGAGAGAGAGAGAGAGAGAGAGAGAGAGAGAGAGAGAGAGAGAGAGAGAGAGAGAGAGAGAGAGAGAGAGAGAGAGAGAGAGAGAGAGAGAGAGAGAGAGAGAGAGAGAGAGAGAGGACGAGAGAGGCTGCATGTCTGCTGTTATGTGCTGCGCTCACAGGCAATGCGCAGTTTTGCTTTTCTTACTGACATGCTGTGCTTCCCCGCTGAGATAAAAAGGGCTGCACACTGAAGAGAAGAGCGAGAAGGAGAAAGGGATTTACACGTGTTTTTGGCTAGTGCGGCTGTGGTTTTATTTTCTTTCTAGAGGAATAGAAGTGGTGGTACAGGCAAACGGTCTGTTGAGAATGACCTCATTGCTGTCAGGGAATAAAGGATGCAGGAGTGGTTGGTGACAGACACCCGATGTGATTGGCTGTGGTGAGTGATGTAACACGTTACCGAGCAGGCTACGCTGTGCCTCTACTGTGGTTCTATAGAAGCTCTGGAAAATTCATGCAACTCATGGCTGTTTGAAATAGAAACCATGAATGGCCTATTTTTCTGTATTATTTACATCCGTCTGTTTAGGTGTCTGTAGAAATGTGAACCAGACACTAGCTGATTGTATCCAAGCTTGATCAAAAGCAGTAACTGCAGTTTTTTTATCCTATTATCCTTATAATGGTCTATTATGTTGTAACATTTCTAAGGCTCACAGTTGCTAGCTTACGTCGGTGTATAGATTTAAAATGTTGCATAGATAAATGGATATCTATGCAATGGAACACATTGAGTTCCTTTCTGTTGTAATGCCTTGATGGTGGAATGCTGCGGTCTGTGACACTCTGGCACTACTTGGTTATCTGCCCAGTTACCATGTGGCCGAGTTCTGCCAGGGCCGGCAGAAATGCAGCAGATCTGGTGCTAATGAGGTGGAAACAAGGGGGGGTGCAGAGGTGTGGGGTAAAAATAACCCTTTTAGCTGGCCTCCTATTGGCTCTGCCGTGACACCATCGCCGGTGATGCTAGCAAGGACCACGACAATGACGTAGTAAAAATAAAATTTATCAATCTTTCAGCTAAATGGTTTTTCATAGCTTTGAACCAGTGCTCTCGAGTTTCTAATAATAGTATGTAGGTCTTCATTTAGCTGCAATACAAATAAAAACATACACTTACAACTAGGAGCCTAACATGAGAAAAGTTGTGGAGCTATCCATTGATGCCTCGTCTTTCATTGAATAAAACGGATTTCCCGTTGACTCGCGCCTCACTCGCATCACCGCTACTACCGCCTGGCTGAGGGGTGATGATTTGCACCTCATGTAATGAAGTGAGAACCAGTGGCGAGCAACCGCCAGCTGTTCAATTCTGCTGAAATGACTCATCGACACCACTAGAACATGGAACACCCATTCAGATCACCGAAGTCTATTTTCGGATCTGCAAACGAGATTACTCAGGATTGATCAATACGTCGCAGCACTAATGGTTCCAGGAGCGTTCTGCCTCGTTTGTTTCCATTCAAACATTCAAACCAAAGTAATAAAAAAAACCTCCTCCTGTCTCCCGATGCAGCACTACCTCCGAAGCCGTCCAAGCCCGCGCCCGCGACTAACAACGGCATCGTCACCAACAACGGCATGGCTCTCCATGAGGCGGAGTGGTACTGGGGGGACATCTCCCGGGAGGAAGTGAACGAGAAGCTGCGAGACACGGCCGACGGCACCTTCCTGGTGCGGGACGCCTCCACCAAGATGCACGGCGACTACACGCTCACCCTGAGGTGAGGCTTTCCCTCTGGCTGTGGCGACGCCCACCACCCACGTGCATTGTGTGTGTGTGTGTGTGATGCGGGGGTTTCCGTTGGCGGTAAACGGTTCGCATCATGTAGCTTGCTAGGTGAAGGCTAATTTTGCCGCGCATCTTTCCCCTCCCGGTGTGCAGGAAAGGCGGCAACAACAAGCTGATAAAGATCTTCCACCGCGACGGGAAGTACGGCTTCTCGGACCCGCTGACCTTCAGCTCCGTGGTGGAGCTCATCAACCACTACCGCAACGAGTCGCTGGCCCAGTACAACCCCAAGCTGGACGTGAAGCTGCTGTTCCCAGTCTCCAAGCACCAGCAGGTAAACGCCACTATAAGGCTGCCCGCTTTGGGCATGTAAAAATGGTAATTTAACGGCTTACTATTACAGTTTGTATTCTCTGTAAGGTAGCACAAGCTTACTTGAATAACACTCTCTGAGCCCTGGAACCTTTCTTTATTTTTTTAAGCTAAACGTGCGACGATAAATCGACCAATGGCATGAAACGACGGCTTAGGGTCCCCTAACAAACCCTTAAGTCGGGGGCAGCCCCTAGTGTGTGTATATACCAGGCTCCATGACATATTCCAACTCTTGAATGTGTGGTCGCACCCCTCCCTCAGGATCAAGTGGTGAAGGAGGACAACATCGAGGCGGTGGGGAAGAAGCTGTGTGAGTACCACCAGCAGTACCAGCTGAAGAACAAGGAGTACGACCGGCTGTACGAGGAGTACACCAGAACATCCCAAGTAAGTGCTGATCCGCGTCGCTCATCGCGTCCGCGCGCTCTCAAGAGCGGAGTTGGAACGGCTCGATTGACCTGTTGGTTCCACCTGTTCTTTTCCAAGGAAATCCAAATGAAGAGGACGGCCATCGAGGCGTTCAACGAGACGATAAAGATATTCGAGGAGCAGTGTCAGACGCAAGAGCGCTACAGCAAAGAGTACATCGAGAAGTTCCGGAGAGAAGGCAACGAGAAGGAGATCCAGAGGTAAGCGACCAAACAGCGTCTTTTTCACCATCACCACCAACCTCGCCGTCCGTGGCGCCCGACAAACTCATTGGCATCGCTTAGCGTTTCTTCTTCCCCGTCGTCTTCTCCCAGGATCATGGGCAACTACGAGAAGCTCAAGTCGAGGATCAGCGAGATCGTGGACAGCAAGCGGCGCCTGGAGGAGGACCTGAAGAAGCAGGCGGCCGACTACCGGGAGATCGACAAGAGAATGAACAGCATCAAGCCAGACCTCATACAGCTGAGGAAGACCAGAGATCAGTACCTCATGTGAGTGTCTCGGCCTCACGTAAATACGTAGACGTCTTGTGTGGTCGGAGGGTGGGTAAGGGCTCCTCGCGGCTGTGTGTCCCAACGGCGCTGACCTTCTGCTCCTGTGTCCTAGGTGGTTGACCCAGAAGGGCGTGAGGCAGAAGAAGCTCAACGAGTGGCTGGGCATCAAGAACGAGAACACGGAAGAGTGAGTGTTTGCGACCTTCTCCGTTCTCCCTGTAAATTCCTTATCCGTGTGCCCGTCTCAGCGTGGCTTCCCCCCCCCCCCCCCCCGGACACGCACCCCGACCTCTGACCTCTCGCTCTGCTCTTGCGTCTGCAGTCAGTACTCGATGGTGGAGGACGACGAGGACCTGCCCCACCACGACGAACGCTCCTGGAAGCTGGGCAACATCAACCGCCTGAAGGCCGAGGACCTCCTGCGGGGCAAGAGAGACGGAACATTCCTGGTCCGGGACAGCAGCAAGGCAGGCTGCTACGCCTGCAGCGTTGTGTACGTTCTCTCCCTGTGTATTGATCATTACAACGCCTCTTTTGAAACTTTGCGTCACGTTAAAAAGGGAACCCGTTGGACCGATCGACAAGACGTTACTGGCCCTTGCACGTGTTGAGGAGGCTCCCCGTAGGGGTCCTTTAGCGAGAGGCCTAACCCCTACCTGTCAGTGGGCTCTAAACCAATGTCCTCTGTTTCTCTCCCTCTGCAGCGTGGACGGCGAGGTGAAGCACTGCGTCATCAACAAGACGCCGTCGGGCTTCGGCTTCGCCGAGCCCTACAACCTGTACGGCTCGCTGAAGGAGCTGGTCCTCCACTACCAGCACACCTCCCTGGTCCAGCACAACGACTCGCTCAACGTCACCCTGGCGTACCCCGTCTACACCCAGCAGAGACGCTGAGACGCCCGCGCTACGCCCAACGGACCCCCCCCCCCCCCCCCCCGTTAAAAGACTGGAGAGGCGGTGTCCTGGGCGGTGTCCTGGGGGCTGACCGGTGGACTTCACACAAGCGGCAGATGAACAAAGGCCATCTAAAACCCACCAGGAAAAAGAAAACGACGATGATATGATTCAGAGACTTAATGCCGGCTATGGATGACGTTTGGAAGCCTGAATGTAGATTCAGTCCCTTCTTTCTTTCTGTGGTCGTTGTTGTTGTGGCGGGAGCACAGAATCAGGCAGAACCTGCGGAGCGGCCTCCACGGCGACGGACTTGAAGGCCTTCTCTTTCCAAACGGTGCTTTCGCCTTTCAAGCTGTACCAGCTGGAATGTCTCCGGCCCGCCAGATGAAGTCCCTTAGAGAGCGACAGTGACTGGCCGCACATTTCCCCCGTTTTCCATCTTGATTTCTTTCGGCCTTTATTTTTTTTTTTCGTCCTTTTTGTGTGAGCAACAAAAATGTGTGTGTGTATGTGAGAGCGTGCGAGGTAGTTTATGTGACCAAAACCTTTTGAATCAGGAAGCTGTGCGACGTGTGTATGTTGTGGTGTGTCAAACACATTTGTTTGTATTCACTTTCTTTGTTTTTTTTGTAGCAGAACATGGATCAGCTGATAAATGTAGCAAAATGGCACTTTGTTTGGGTTTCTTGAAAAGACTCAATGGACTTCAACCCTGGAGCTGGGCGGTCAAGATCCCTTGCTTTTTCTTTGTGGAAACAAAAACCTATTGGACATGTGTGAAACTATGAACAGAAGAGATTAAGTGGAACCTATTAATTTATGTACATAGAGGACTTGTGCAAAGTGATAACTAGTGTACCATACCAAAAAAAAGAAATAGTTCTCGTTTCCTTGTGATCGGATCGGCTATGCAATTCTATATCACCTCTCAAAACTGTATATTTTTCTTCTGTTGCCACCAATGATATAAGCTTGTTTTTGCTTTAAATATTTTTTTCCAGTGTAATTAAAAAGGATATTTTGTAAAAGAAAAAGCCAAGATAGAGTGGAAAAAGGACAACTTGATTTGTAAAAGAAAATAACATACTTTATCGCAGATGACTTTATTGACTGGCTAACAGATGGACAGGTTGATTATTTTGTCACGCCCTGTCGCTTCAACCCGATCGCTTCTCAGGCAGAGCCTTTTGTTGAGTATTTGAGCTGCTTCACTCACGGTGACTTTCTTAACATAGCCAGAACCAGGTTTTGACGATCTTTGTCGTAAACAACGCAAAGAGTCAAAGTTTGGGTACGTCTGTAGCGTGTGCGCGGCGGGGAAAGGGGCGACAATAACCGTGCGCTACGCTACGCATCGTACGGCGCTTTTTCACCATCTCCTTGAACACAGAAAAAAATTATAAAGATTTATTTTGTTATAAAAACCGCAAAAAGATATCAAAGCAGAACTGTTTTAAAAGACCATAGCTATGGTAATTATACGATTCAACAGGGGAGGTGGTTTTATCTTCCTATATACATTGTCGACTTAGTATTTTTTTCTGTATCAGAAAAGCATTAAGTGTTTACATGGGTGGATCAGCTCATTTCAAATAGTCTGTGATTTCTTTATTTTCATAACGCATTATTGTATGCCAGTGGTGGAGGTGGGCTTTGTTTGAAGACGGTACTAAATCATGCATTACATGTTTGAGGCCAGATTATGGAAAGTACAAATTGAAGTCAATTGGAGCGGTCACTTTGGCAGTTTCAACGTCGACATAAACATTGGAATTGGCACGTTCTGGATTATTCTATAAAATCGCAAATTTGACCACCACTATAATAGAATTAGCTGCCATTCTTGGTTGGATATTTTTCTTTTGAAATACTGCAATTATATACTTGCCTTAAAAAAACGTATAACTTAGATATGGCCCTAACTCCCCCACAATTCTTTTTACTTGGGTCAGTTTTGCTGACCAATTAAACACATTTTGTTCCCTATGTTTATAAATGACATTAACCTGATAAGTAGCATGATCATTAACCCAGTTTAAATTGTTTTCCTACCTTACCCATGATGACAATTTCCTTTTCTAAAAAGCGATGGTACTTTCTTTGTTTTATCATGGGAATGGTCTGTGTATTTTCAGGTGTAATGATATTAAACCACCTCAAGTCAATATGTCAAAGTAAACATTGTCAATATGATTAATTTGAGTTTATTCGAAAGGAATGACCACAGGAACAATGAATGTTTGCTACAAAATGAATTACCTAGTACCCATTTCCTTTAATCTACAACATATTTCAGACATATTGGGGGCATAGTTTACCATTGCATTGCTGAAACATTCATAATTACTAAATTAGTGTAAGAAAAAAAAATTATGTATGACATTTGTTTCATTCTCCTGTCTTGGGAAAAATGATTTGATCTCCGGGCTGTTGTTGGCATTGTAATCTGTCAATGATAGCAGGTTTCTTTGAACTGCTCTTAGCTTTTTCAAAATGCACCACTTACGTTTTAAGATATATTTTTCTTTTCTCCGTTTTGTGTTCTGTACGACTTCAACTTATGTCTCAGTCTCATGTTTGGTGTGTCGTCAACGCGAAAAGACTGATTTACCAGTGTTCCACAGTTTTGCTTTAAAACCTGTATTGGGCTTTGTTAAATAAAAATAAATATTTGTTTTTTTTTTTATAACAGCGTTTTCTTGTTGATTCGTCACTAAAAACAAACAAGGAAAAACATGCATTCTACGTTTTAAAGGGGTCATGGAAACTCATAACAAATATTGCTTTGGTGAACGTTGATTGACATTTCACAGCAAGGAAGGACAATATTTCATAGACAAAACAAGAATAACAGTGTGGCACAATCAAAAGCATGTTGACATGAGTTTTATTGGCTGTAATCTCATGTATCTGTACTCAAGCTTATCAGTAACAGACACCATTAGATTAATGTCATAAAACGCTGGGCTTTGGTTATGCCATTGCTTCTAGAAATATCAACCTGACATGACCTTGTCATAATGGATTGGACAATCCTGATCGTGTTCGAGCAGGCTGTCCTGCTCATACCCTCTGGCAGAATTCACTTCATGACACTTCCAGAATGATGTTCCAGAATGTGGTTTAGCTGGTCTAGAGAGGTGTTTTATTACACATGTTTACATGGGCAAAGGCTCATAAAGAACATAAAACAATATGTAAAGTCCCACACTTAAAATATTTTATTAGAGAAAATAGTAATATGTTGCCTCCTTCAAATTAAAACGAGACTGCTTCTCTCGTTCACTGATTTTTAGGAACAACGTTTTTTACTCTTGTGGTTTTGCTTCTTCTCTACAGAAGTAACTTATTCTACTATAAGTGCCACTCACTCTCTTAAAGGAGCAGTCCCTTAAAACAGATGTAGTCATTATTACTGTTTTATAGAAATACCATACATTAGAGTAATAAGAAATAAACAGTTATAGGCAATAATTAATCATTTGTGTTTCAGGTAGGTGTTTTCATTCAGTCATTTTCATTCCTATTCTATGCACACAACAAATACTATAAGAAACTATATCAAAAATATAAATATATACTAAATAATAACAAATATGCCTCTTTGAATGAGAACAAAAAGCACATTATCAATAGGTTGGACTTTTCCCCCATCTGGCACCTATTACTGTAATAATGGTACTAAAGGTTCAGCCTAAAGTCCTGATCCGGGGACATTAATCTTGCCGTTGGCTCAACACTGATTACCAGCAATAATCTGTGATGCAAACATCAGCACTGGGAATTAAAGGGGAAACAGGCCTTATATCAGAGACATGATTTGTAATGAAGTATCCTTTTTATATCTGCTGGTTGGTGACCAATGGGTGAAATGAGATCTAATAGATATTCATAATGAATAGACACGTACAAGTCTAAATGTTTATTTTAATTCCATTGGTGAAATTAGATATGCTAGCAATTCCTAATGAATAGACATGTACAAGTCTAAATGTTTATTTTAATTCCATTGGTGAAATTAGATATGCTAGACATTCCTAATGAATAGACACGTACAAGTCTAAATGTTTATTTTAATTCCATTGGTGAAATTAGATATGCCAGCCATTCCTAATGAATAGACATGTTTAAATCAACATGTTTATTTTAATGCCATTGGTGAAATTAGATATGCTAGACAGTCCTAATGAACAGGACTGTAAGTGGTTTTTTTTTTTTTTTTTTGGGGAATTCCAGTCAAATTCTAGAAATATCTTCCGTGATTAGTTGAATGGTTCTTTCCCAATGAGGGTCAACAGCAGGTCTGAGCATACCTCTGGATCGCTCGTTCGGTAGTCGGCCCACACGTGACGGAGCGTTCGTAAAACTCGGAGGGCGAGAGATAAGGCGACCAGTTCAGCGATAGCTTATCTCTCGCGTTGCCCGATAAGAGGGACCATCGGCGTTTGCATTACTCAATCCTCTGTTAATATTGTACCGATCTCTCGGAAACACTAAGCAAGGACTCCAAGCAAGACATGTGGCTAGAGAGGAGTCATTGAGAAACAAAGTCGTCGCCCCCCCCCCCCCCCCCCCCCCCCCCTCCCCCCCTTATCGTTTGGCCTACAAAGTGTTTCCAATCTCCACGGACATGGATTTCCAATTAATCTCTCAACGGTTTTAAATTCAGACAAGGATTGCTTTGTCTTCTCATATAGCCTACTCTCCCGGTCAATAGTGTGGTTTGTGCTGCAAAAACCAAACAAAAGCGACACCCCCACATAAAATGTGTCACTCAGACGTTTAAAGTGTCCTTTAAGAAGACGGAGCAGTTATATGCATGGGTTGTATTGCTACCAAGAAAGACACGTGGAGAAAATGCTATTTATTTATATGTAGGGAAAGGAAAAGCTCTTCTCCAGTCAAGATAAAAAACAGTACAGCAGATTATCTTGACAAGATAAACATCCCAGTCAAAGTAGATCGTCTTCCACTCATTCACTGCTTGTTTCTGCTGCTTCGTTTATTCCACAAAGTGGTTGCATGGAACAGAGTTAGGAATAACCTCTTTTGAATTTCTGCAAAAAATATGTTTTTCTTGTACACGTGTAGTTTTAGAGCCACCTGGTGAGTTAGTGGCGCAACTGCATAGCTAGTGTTGCTATTCGTGCACCGTACATGCCTCCGCAAACAATATTTTATGTTGAATGGTTCTGGCTTGTTTTTGTACTAACCAGTGTCTTGCATTTTGATTGTTAATATTACTTGTATGCAATCTGAAAGTTACAGGCATTTATGTGCAGAAATAGTAGTTTAATTAGCACTTTTAGCCGTATGTTCAGCTAAAGCTAATAAGCTAGCTGTAAACTTGCAAGCTTGCTCCCGGTCACAATATTTTCTGTTTTTTTTAGATCATGATTTTTATACTTTTTGTTGCACAGATCTGAATCTTGTGATTGCAGTTGCACACTGTTGACACTGTCTGTGTGTCGGATCATTTTCTATCAGGTAGGCTTTGTTAAATGTGGGTTTCGCATGTTGTTGCATGAGAACAACGTTAATAATTCCAGTGTTTCGTCTAAAAAAAACGAATTTACCACTATACGATCACATGTTTGTTATGCAGAATGTATGGAAAAAGATTATAATAGTATTGTAATGCGAATATGTATTTTCTATCAGTCAAAAAGAAAAATATAAGCTGGAGATCTGAATCTTGTGGTTGCACACTGTTGACACTGTGTGTGTGTGTGTCGGATAATTTTCAGTCAGAATAAAGAAAACCAGCGAGACAGCAAGTCCTGTGTAGCTGTGCCATCCTTCCCGCGCCGTAGACATCCACACAAGTCCGCAGACAGACACAACCGGTTACAGTAGGCCTACACATAACGGGTTATAAAGAGTATAACTAAACCACCCACACTGAATAAACAGCCTTTACCTTGACATAAGATTTGTTGCCCGATGTGATTTCAGCCAATGGTGTGGGTCCATCGTGTAGGATACGCTTTGCTGTCCATTTATTGGCTGCACTTCAGGGGTTGAATTTTGATCAAAACATTTTTACCTTTTTAATCAACAATTGAGTCAATTGTGCATACGAAGTGGTCCTTAAGAAATGCCTGCAGTCCTGGAGAGTTTTGGAAAGCAACTCAAACCGTAGACAATTACAGTGTAGGAAATGTTTCTTAGAGACAGTGCCTCCACTGGCTGAGAAAGCAATTGTGCCTCCGGAAAAATTAATTGTTCCTAATTAACCGTCAATTAAGCAGAGGTATCACTCACTCCTACATCAACCCTCCATACTGCAACACTGCCTGCCAGCTCCAACAGACTTTATATATTATATTATTCGTATATGAATATATTATATATTAATATAGGCCTATATGTTAATACCTATTTAGTCCTTTCAGCTAATGAATCTGTTGGCAGGTAACCTCTTGTTTACTGCACAGAACCATGCTAGGTCCACTCCAGCATATGTAGCCGCTAGATACACATTCTAATCAGCAAACCTAGTAACAGCTCTGCTAGTACCAAGTATTCTGACCGATACGACTTAAGCGGTCAACCTCCATACCAGCCATTAAAAAACTAGCTTAGTACCATACAAAGATACCTATTTTTCATGTAGTTGATCATGTTTTTTATGGCTTTGAGAGATACTCCTTTTTTACTCATTTTACATTTATGGGATTTGGGGGTTCTTATTAAGAGAAGTCAACAGAACTGGGGGTTATTGTATATTATAAATCAGGAGTAGTTGGTATGGTATATATGATGATAAACCCAATTGAAATGCCACTGTGATTACAGTCATTAAGAAAATCAGCTGATCAAAAAAGGGCACATGGGGTAAAATGCCAGCTCATGGGATCTAGATATCCCAACACAGATGTCGAACGGATTGTCTACTGCCGTAGGCATCACAGAATCTGTCCTTTGGGGGCTTATGTGCCTCATGATTCATTGTGATGCTAATCCTAGTTTATCCAGTCAAACCCTAAAATAAACTGCAGTGAATGAAAGTGTAATCCCCACCCCAGCAGGCCCTTCGGCTCCGCTCTGTGTGAGGATGTTACATCACAGGCCATACCACACATCTTAAACCCTTACTTTGATCTGAAGGGAGGACGGGAAAAGAAAAGACATGAGTTTGGTTAAACAATTATAGATATAGTTTTTTCAATGTGTTGCTCTAGGGTCCGAAGTATATATGGTGTGTGTATACGGTATATAAATATATCTATGTGTATATATACCGTATATACCTTATATTTTTCGTTCCTTTTTTTAAGCCATGCCAGTTCTTTGAACTATTGTTTGCGTTTACCTTTATTGAATACCTTTTGACTCTCTTGAGTTTTTGTCTGCATCTGTACATTCATACATACATACACACATTCATACATACGTATAGATACATTCATACAAACATGCATACATACATACATAAATACATACATACATACATACATGCATACCGGTACATGCATACATACGTTCATACTGGTTCATAGATACATACATTCTAATAATAATATGGGGTGCATTACATTTAGGTATTTATGCAGCAGTAAGAATTAGAGACACCAAAACAGTAACTGAAGAAAAGCCTTATAGAATAGAAGATTGAGAAAAATGCTACTACCCAAATTGATTTCACAAGTGCAAATTCACAGCATCGGTCATTGGACTGCTTGATTGATGGACATTCAGCCCAGCAACCAATGCCAGCTACTCTGTCCCTCATTTCACCTCACAGTGAAAAACACAACGCAAAAGGGCTTCCCAAGGTACTCCAAGACCTGTGGAGGGGAACCTGTAGCATGATGGTTCCTGATGAAGCATAGTGCCCGCCCCCTCCCACCGCTGGGTCCTCATCCTCACTGCCCCCCCTGCTCCACATAGGTTACGTTTAAGCAGTGCCTAAGAGGATTGCATGCATGCATGAACTGATCTGTTGGTTTAATGGAGGTCAACGCACAGATTTAATGACTCGCCAAGTTGCCATCTGGACCTATTGCATTTTGTTCTTTTTTGTTGTTGCTGTTAACGCTCAAATACATACACACACACACACACACACACACACACACACACACACACACACACACACACACCTGTTGTTAATGGGGGTCTACAATTAAGAAAATATACACACACGTATATATATACAGTATATTTATGTATGTATGTATTATTTCATAGTTTTCAATTGATTGTTTTTTTTCTCAAGAATGTTTAGTTTGTACATTTTACTTTGAACAGTACTCAATCAGGAAGCTTGTTTAATGTAGTATGGTATGTAAATGTCCTGTTTCTTAAATTTTTTACAATATGTATACGAATCATGTGAATCACTGGATCCATTGGAAGTATTAATAGAGCATGGCACTCATTTCATGGCTCATGAATTGAGTCTGGCTAATTGTTTATCTGTCTTCACACTTTAACAAGGTTGTCACAGGTGTCTTTGTGGTGCGTTTGACAAAGATATTGCTTATCAGCTCTGGAGACCCTGGTTCAAGTGCTGCCAAGGACAGTCGCCATTGAAGATTAAAGGACTCCTATTTTATCACCAGGTGTGCCGCTGATATTACACAAGCTACCCTCTAGTGACATCCCACGTGGGAGTGTCCACCCACATGTATGGGGGCTAGATCGGCCTACCAGTTGGTTCAGTCCACTGGGTAGACTGGTGGCTTGATCTATCTATCAGAGACAATAAACAACAGCTCTTTCTGTTGCACAACAGGTTTGAATTGACATTACAATTCACATCACATCATCACATTTCTAAAGTAATGTTACGTTTCCATGGAGACCTGGGCAAGAATTGAACCCCAGTCTCCAAACCAAATAACCATTATCTCTCTCCACTGCACCACCAAGACACAACCAGTGAATGGTCTGAGGTTATAATTGACATGCCAAGTCACATTGTTGGGTTGATTTTTTCTTATGTGTGATTACATTCTTATTACATTCTACATGCATTCACTGAAAGTGTTTCTGCTAAAATAAGATGAAATGTTCATCATGTCCACCGTTTTTGTAGAAGTAGAACTCAATATTACCTAGATAGGGAAATACAAATTATTACAAATGTTTGAAAATAATATGAATACTAAATATAACTGTTGGGTTCAACATAGACTGTGCATAGATCCAATGAACACTAAAGTTTGTTATACTTACCAAATATATTTATTCGGGGGCCAAGCACGAAGTGCGAGGCAACCTATTGTAATTGTTAGTTTTATTAGTTTTATTAGTAGATCTTGAGTTTCCAATTACAATAGGTTGCATGCAGCGTTTAACGGGGGCCAAGCCTAACGCAGACCATTAAGACCTTTTTGGATTAGACACGGTCGACAAAGCTGGTATAGCCTCAGCTTGGGTTTGGTGAAGCGCTTAAAAACTCTCATGACCTTACGTCAACAGGGTGAGGAGTTATGCTTCTTCAAAGTCTTTAAGCGATCGCTATAGGGCCCCCTATCGCCTAAAAAAGAGGATGTCATCTTGTTCAGAATGTTATGCTGAACAACTTTTGACTCAAGATCATAGGAGTCCATCTTGATGTCGGAATATAATATCTATATCTAGATATATAATATCTAGAAGGTTGTATTTAACCGATATTTATCACTGAGACGGACAACTCAAGTGACCTGGAAGCTGGTTACTTTAATAGTACGAAGGCGATTCAACGATACACAGATCGCACGCCAACAGATGGGTGAAAGCTATGTAAGTCAATGCCGATCAAGGGGGACTCAAGCTAAATAGTACCATCATGGATGTGTGACTATAGAAACAGAAGCGCTGAAAGAATGGTGCTGAGGGTGCTTTAGCACCCCCTGTTGGCTGAGAGTGTCATCATTTTTTAAATAATATTGACGTTTATAAATAATTTCTAATTTATATAATATCTGAAATAATGGTCTTACGGTGCTTGTGTTAGAATTATTTTGTATTAAAGCAATTATACATAGAATATCAAAATGATGTGCTGTATAGTGTAGTACCAACCATGGCTAGAGGGAATGCTGTATAGAGTGCAGTACAAACAATGAGCACAAGGAGTGTTGGATAGGGGGTGCAGTACCAACCACGGTCACTGGAAGCGCTGTCCAACGTTACATGGTGCAGGTAACATTTCCTATTTTTCCCTCTTAGCGCTAAACTGCTAGACTGATACATGCTCCAGGGAGAAAGATTAATGCATTCCACCCTCCATGATTCAGTTTATTAAGGTGAGATGTTTCAACATGCTTATGCTCCTATGTGGAGTAATTTCGTATCAGCCACTGAGATTATCATGAAGTGATATAAATTGTGTGAATTATACATTGGCATCGTGTTTAAACCAACCCATATATAATGGACATTTAAGGGTTTTATACCTTGACAAAGAGCTTTAATACAGGTAAATGTAAGACTTTGAACAGCTTCTAAAAAGTTAGAAGTAGAGGGCAACCAAAAAGATCTTCAGATACTTGTGTTTTACTGTGTGTGTGTGTGTGTGTGTGTGTGTGTGTGTGTGTATGTGTGTGTGTGTGTGTGTGTCAGTGTTCACACATGCCCGAGCTTGCATTCCTGGGTTCGAACAGACAATGAACACCAGAGAAAGTACTCTGAAGTAGCAGAGGGATAGAAGGAAATGCCTGGCCTCCATTGTACACTCAGAGTCACGCAAGCTATTATTAGATATTAATGTCAGACATAATGTTAATATTTCCATTACACTCTCCCACTACATCAAGGGGTTAGACACCAGGTAGAGACGTGGATATACATGAATGGCTAAAAGGTTTTAGCTCCCACCCCTTCTTCTCTAAAGACCACTCAAGTTCAAAGGTCCTCAGAGCTTCCACCAATAAGCTAAATGGCCACAGCTGAGCCAGCGATTTAGCTTGGTTCAGAAGCTGAGGAGACAAGGAAAGATGAAGGCTTTTTTTTGCCATGAACTCGACTCCACTCTATTAGCTTTTGGTACCAGGTACTTCGTTTTCCACTGCAGTTAATACCTGCAGTAGTCATAGCAACGCATCATCAAACTTCTTCACCGCGACACACACGCACACACACACACACACACACACACACACGCGCGGGCGCACACACACACACACACACACACACACACACACACACACACACACACACACAGGACCAATGGAAGATATTGAAGGGATGGTGTTGTTGATTCTCGGTTTGTGGGTGTTTGTCACAGCAAAGAGACACATGTTCTTCCAGAAGAGGCTGAGGGCAGCCAGACAACACACTGCTGGAGTAAGCGTAACAACTGTGTGCCGGTGTGTGCAACAGTTCAGTGCTGCTGCAGAGACGTTGTTGGTACCACAACACATTAGTTTCCCAGTCCAAGGAGGAGTTTGAAGAATTTGCTGCTTACACCGAAAAAGGTTTGGGGCTCCTGAAATGTGCAAGTGCTATTGATCGATCACACATACCCATCTTGGCACAACAGGAACACCCCTGCGACTATTTCAACTATAAAGGCTGGCACGCCATCATCCTTCAAGGTGTTGTAGATGGCAACCTTTCTGGAACATGTTTGCAGGGCTGCCTGGGAGCTTGTATGAGGCTAGGGTTTTGAGACTGTCCACATTGTGGGAGCTGGCCAGCTGTGCTAACAACTTTCCAGGTCACAGCAGTGACATGGGTGTTGGCTACTACATCCTAGGAGACTCTGCCTTCCCCTCGCAGAACCGGCTCTTAAAACCATTCCCTGTCGCTAAACGGCTGACAGCAGAACAGCGGCTCTACGACCAACAAATCTGCAGAGGACGTGGTGAGGTGGAAAATGCTTTTGGTAGACTGAAGGGAAGGTGGCGTTGCCTCATGAAGCGCAATGGCTGTGGTGTCAAACTGGTCAAGTCTATGGTGCTGGCGTGCTGTGCTCTGCATAACCTTTGTGAGAGACGTGGAGAGGCCTATGACACAGAGTGGGAAGCACCTGCGGCAGAGCGGGTGGTGGCACCGTCACAGGGCGTCCTTTACAGTAAGTAAAGGAGGAGGCGGCGGATAGGGAGGTGGGGGCACTGTCACAGGGTGTTGCGGAGGAGGAGGTGGTGGCACCGTCACAAGGTGTAAAGGAGGAGGAGCGTAGGGACTGGTGGCCCCGTCACAGGGTGTTAAGGAGGAGGGCAAGGATATACAAGTGGGTTTGATGCGCTATTTGAATAGCTAAATATTAATTTAGTCTTTCCTGTCATGTGTATTGAACACATATTGTAAGATATGTATATATTAATATTAAGTCCCCTGTAGATGGTGCTATTCACTTGCATTCTTGACTCCTCAAATTGAAACATAGTTAATTGTATTGAAAATAAAATTTAAATATTGAACATAAATATTTTGTAGTGAACATAAACCTTTTTTACTTTTTAAAGTTCACCAGGAATAAGGTTGTGAAAACTGAAAAGGCATGTGTAAACAAGTTACAAAACAGTGGGGGGTCGTATTGCTGGGGCCGTATCTAGCGTCCATATGCTCGAACCACTTCCAGCTCTTTCTATTCGAACCGCCCGACCCTCTGTGAGTGTGGTCCTTGATAGATCGGTAGTCACTTTTACGTTTCTTTAGCTTTTCCCCACACTGTTAGACAGAGCCGTGTGCGGCTCTCCAAAGGCTTTATTTTTTTCTTTCTTCGATTTCTTTGTAAATGAAGTACAAATAAATGATAAGTCATCTAAGCAACATGAACTGGAATCGGGGTGTCTCTATTTGCTAGACCACCCGATCCTCACCAGCACCCCCACACCTCTGGTAAGCCCCTGACCTACCAAGGAGGCCCGCCAGTAGCAAGACAGCATCTAGCTGAGCCTGGTGAACTCTGACCTCCATTACCATTTTTTGGACTATTATTACTAATATTATGGCAATGTAGGTGTCCCATCCCAATAAAGCCCTGTGAATCTTTTATCAGTATGCACATAGGTACTTATATCTTGATATACTTACCCTGTCTGGAGTCACATTTCATAAATCATTCCTCACGCGCGTGCATGTGTGTCATGAGAATGTTTAAGTTTGCGCTTCAGAGCTTCACAGTGAATTTGTCCTATTATCTGAGTAGATTGAATTTATAGAATATAATATATAGCCTTATATACATAGCCTTTTATACATATTATATCCACAATGTATATCATATGTACATACTACATACATTTTAGCCTCCATATACATGCGTTCCGCTCGGCTGCAGTTCAACCCCGACTCTCAACACCAGACCTCTTTTCTCACACATTCCATGGCAGAAGGAACACGGAGGAGAGCAAATTCCTTTTCTAGGTTACACCGTCTCGCTTGACCAGACATGTCCCAGGGTTTCACACTTCAGGACACCGCCCTCCCAACAGTCTCTACCTACTCCTCCTCCTCTTCCTCCTCCTCATCTTCCTCCTCCTCCTCCTCCTCCTCCAGTGGAACAAGGAGCAGTGGGAGGTGGCAGGGAGGCCGAACCGCAGCCCCCCGCTCAGACCTACATCTGCCCGGACTTGCACCCCTCCCGGGCAGCCACTGGATGAGGCAGCCCGTCTCCTTCCTTAAGGCCCGCTCACCTGGCCCAGTATAACCATGTAAGGACTTCCTCCCTCCCTTCCTTCCTCTAACCCTACCCCGTGTACACAGGAATTATCATGCATTATCAACTGACCGTAACACTATCACACTCTCTCTCTCTCCCCAGGTTCCACGTGGTCCAGGCGGAACATCTCTACATCGTCCACGGAAGCACACCAGAACTTCTCCTACTCACTTCACCGCAGATCAGAACACAAAACTACTGCAAAAAGTACACATACATGCACGCGCACTTACAGGGACAGGGACAGGAACACACACACACACACACACACACACACACACACACAAAAACAATAATTCATGTCCTTTTCCTTTAATCATTTATAGTTTCGTTATTATAGAGCAACTTCATATTTCTAGAAATATTTCAAAAATAAATATGTATTTTTGAACTCGAATCAATGTTTATGTGACCACACAATCATGACTATACTGTGTATTTCGCTCATAGGCCACCAGGGTTCGCTGTCGGCCATCAAGTCAGCGAAGCGCCGCTGTCCGGTCTCCCCCTGGTCGTTGGACCAAGACCCCACAGAGAGCCTGTACACCGACACCCTGGACCTCCCCAGACAGGACCAATGGTATGCGGAGCAGATGAGGCCAGCCTCCATGGCCTACCCGACCTACAGGTAGAGTCGTTTATTGAATAAATAAAAACATTTGTAGGCCTATAATGGGACCCTTTTCTAAAAAGCGTGTTTTCTCAATATTTTGGGAATGTCATGTACTTCAAAATCTCAAAGTGATTAGAGAAAATATGAATTAAAGGTTCAAAAAGTAGGCCTGCTACTATATATTTCAATTTAATATTGATTCATATTTGCTACCACAACCAACTTTGCCCAAAAAAGCATATTAACTCACGAACACATTTCCTGCATTTTTCCCAGATCGGCAGAGTACAGACATCCCTCACCGTTCACCCACCGGCTTACGCGGCTACGAACCTCACGTGGCCACCGTACCAGGGCACCACCACCAGCACCCCCACCCGTCCTCTCGAGCCCCCAGGACCACCGTCACCCTCCCATGCCCGCGCCCGGCCAAGAGTTCCGGCAGGCTAAAGCCACCCACCCCCAGTCTCCGCGCCGGCCACCCGCTCGACGGACACGGTCCGTCTCCGGGGGGGGGGGGGGGGGGGGGGGGGGGGGGGGGGGGGGGACACGGAGACGGATCCCGGTAGACCAATTATGGTGAACTCCTTCGCCCACTCTTCTGTCCAGTCCACTACTCAACAACACCACCCACCCACATGGTTACCACCATCACCATGGCAACACGGCGGACTGGAGCCAGTATCGTCTTCTCCTACTCCAGCTGGGGAACTTTGGCCCCGCCTCAACCTGAACGCTGATGCTCATTCTCCCGAAGACAGACTGGACATGCCAGGGGTAAATCCAGCTGTAGATTGGGATTCGTTTGGAGAAAAAAAAAGTGATTGCTTATAAATGTGCTTATCTGAATGTATCGCTGCTGATTGGTCAGTCAATTGAAGGAAAAAAAGTGTAAGAGAAAATGTGCAATAAACCTGCGTCATTTGAACGTAGCAGCCGATGAGACAGCCAATCAGCAAGCCAGAGGAGAGAAATAACAAGCAACTTAAATTGAAACTGTTTCAAACTGTTCACTAGTGATGTGCAATACCACTTATTTCCTTTCCAATCCGATACCACCGATACCAATACTTTTTGCATATTGTATTTCTTGTATAATTTTTACAACATCTACAATCATGAGCAACTGTTACAACTGCTGCTATTCAAGGACTGTGCAAAAATGGGTCACCAAGTGCAATAACCACCTTCACTGGCGAAGGGACGCCCACACCTTTGCACTCTAGCATATATTTTAGTGTTAGTCCTATAATATAAAATATCTGTGTATATATATATAATATGCCAGGGTGTGGCCTTTCCTTTGCTATTATGGTAAGATTACCATTTTGAAGATTATAATGGCCACATATTTGGTGGTCGCAGTGGCTGCTTGGTCATGTTTCTCATGATCTCCTGCAGGATGTATTGTAATTTCTTACACAAATTATAGCTACATAATGGTAATAAGACATCAAACTACTCTTTCTTATTCTTTAACTATGAAGAATCCTCAGGGCCAAGTAGAACACAGTGAGAAATATACACAAACAACACCACATTCCCTTCAGTTTTTTTGTTTAGAAACAATATTAATCAGACTCCCTTGAAAATTATTTCCTCAACTTTTTTTTACAAAACGTTCCTCAGCTTTGTTTTTGTTTAAAAATAATCTTAAACAGGCTCCCTTGAAAATGTTGAACCTCAGCCTTTTCTAAAAAAAAAAGTTCCTTACTCATAGGTTTTTGTTTAGGAACAACAGCATGTTTACGTGTTTCCCCTTAAGTCTATTCCGTTTTTATAGTTCTATTCGCGGGGAATGTCAAGAGTTGTTCTCAGTGGCTCACGCGTTCGAGTACGTCACAGAGCCATAGTGCGCCTATGACTGTGACAGACGGAAGGAGAAGTAGTTTCTATCACCGGGTATTTTCCTGGTGATAGCGTAGCTACTTTCTGTTGTGTTCCTTTGATGATAAAAAAATATACATTTTCCCCAAATTATTTAGTTGGGATATCGATATTATTATATGAGAATCAGTCCTAGAACAGGAAATGTTGGGATCGGCAGTATCGATATTTTGGGATCAATCCGCACATCACTTAGTATGTTCACAATTGCACCATTTACCGTTGCACGACCCCTCTAAATGTTTTTATATGTTAAAACACCAAGGATACCGTTTGAATGTGGAAGAAGTGTCATTCGAAAGAACGTTTTATGAGAAATTATTAAAACTACAGGGATAAGTTGCATATCTTTTTAGTTATCCATTTCCTAAAGCCAGTTATAGAATATTAAAATGCCACCGAATGAGTGAAAACCGCTAGTCAAATAATTGTATGAGTTACATATTAGATATTGCGCATATAAATGTACGGTAATACATCACTTTGTCATCAGTGTGATATTTATGCATTTGCTTACTTTTGCTGGTACCCATATCCATCAAGGTTATCAAATTATCCTCCGTTGCTATGGTTTCCTCGTGCACATGAGATGTGTCACACTATCTGTCCTACTTTAACATGATACAAACATAATATGCTGCCCTCGGGAGGCAGAAAGACAGACCACAATATATCAGGGCTCATCAGAAGCAGTAAGCATGTGCATTTTGGTTCCCATAAAAAAAAGAAAAGTAGTTCCACAGACAATGATAGGTTCACCTGTAATCATACTTGGAGTTCAATGTACATGCAAATTCCAGATGAAGATACTGGACATTTAAATGTTCTTGCCTGACGACAACAGTTGTTCTGCTGCTTCAAGGCTGAGCGTTGAATCGTTTAGCATGAAGGATACTTTGTCACGCTAGTTGATTAGTTTTTGTTTGGAATTATGACAATAACATGAGTTGTATGCGCTTTCCAAATCCCGAGACTACAAATTCAAGAGCGAGATATTAATATTTAATACTTTATCCCATAAAATCTGAACAACATTACGAATGGTGTGGTACAAAAACTAAATAAAAAAGAAGAGGGAGGAGAAATGTGTATTTAAATAAGACAGACAGACAGACAGAGAGAGAGAGAGAGAGAGAGAGAGAGAGATGGGAAGAATGATTCTCAGTCAAGGACTCTTGCCCAGATAAGTGACAGAAAGGCTGTTTGGCCTGGTTTCCCTAGCAGAAGGCGTGTGGACTGTAAATGTTTTAAGAGGAGGAGGAATAGGGGTTAAGGGTGCAGTGATGGAGAGAAGATGGGAGAAAGAGGGTGGATGAATATTTGGGCCACGTTCATCGTCACGCTTGAAACTAGTTTCTGGAAGAAAATAGTCTGCACACCCCATCACAATTTAATGAGGAGTTTGATTCACTGCGTAGTATACAAATGAATCAAATACACAGTGCATGCAACGCACACATCTCTGCAACAATCACAGGCAGTAAGGTAACCTACATCGATGCGATCGATGACCCGATATTATATGGGTCATTATGTGTATAACGTTACATCCTTATTATTATCATCATGAGGGATAAATCCATTCTCCTATTCAATATAGAATGCATTACAAGCTGTTACCCAGCATGCTTTGCTGCAGACGGGGCTAACTAGTGCACAGACCACAGATGGCCAGTATTAATATTATCCAGTTAAAATATGCAATATGATAACTGAAAACAAATGTTGACATTTGGCACTTATCTAAGCCATCACAAATGACTTATTTTTAATTGGATTGTCCATCATCATTTAATGCACCAAGTTAAATTCCTCATATGTGCAATATGCACAAACATGCTTGTAGCTGAAGAAGGACAAGGGTACTTTAAGTCTGAGTGTGCAGGTTCTAGTGCTGACTCATCCTTTTTTCATTGCACTGTGCACAAACAGTCCCTCGTCCAAGCACGGGGTGGAAGTAAATGAGTACTTTTCCTTAGGTACTGCCTACGTGCAATGTGGATCCATCTACTCTGCTGGGTGATTTTTATTTCAAGGGGCGTCGTTAGCGTTAATACAATAGCTTTCATTCTGTTAACATGAACGAGCCTGTCAAAATATAGGAACCAAACAAAAATCCTAACTAGGCCGTTAACATTTTTAGCGCAAAAGGCGCCCCTGGGCAGGTGTGTTCCTCTTAATGTTGACATCCCCATCTAAAACGACCAAACGAACAGCAGATGGATGCTTATGACCCCTAACGCCGTAGGCACATAAACCCAACTCACAGATGCCACCGGTTCCTTTGGTCCACACAAATTAGATGGTCAGGCATGGTAGACAGCATGGCAAGACCAGCTAGAGGGCGGTTGTGGTGGTAATGGACTGTAAGGGTCTGCACACACACACACACACACACACACACACACACACACAGGTCAGATTAATTATAGCCAGTCTCTCTGCAGCCTCCCACATCGACTTGTTGTAATGACAATTGATCCTGGCACCAGGTTCCACCATGAGCCACCAAGCAGAGATGGCCAAGATATAAATGGGAATATTATGCTTTCTCCCACTGAGAAAATGGAAGATGGAGAGAAGTATGAAAATATATAATACAGCTTCAAAGATATCTCAAAATAAAGAAATCTGTATTCAGTCCATTAAAATGTTATTTATATCAACATTTTCATTTTATCCAAAAATAACATGAAGCCATGACAAGAAATTAAACAAAATTTAAACAATCTTTCAAAAACTTGATACATAATTGATACATAATCCAGAAATGGACCCACAGACTAGTTGCCCAACAATCCTGCAATGTCTCTCTCAAGCGCTACGACAAACCAACTGATGTCCCTCATTTGGCTGTGGCTTGTTGCTTGATTAGCAAATCCACATGGTTGACTCAAAATACTGGGCAGGAATTTTGCTTTCTGGACCTTCCAATGTGCGATCTATCTGAAATTCAAGGGGAACTATCAAAGACATACATATTCATTTATGTCAATAACATTTATGGAAATAGAAAATTTAACCATGAGGCCCTTATGTAGTAATGTTAATGTGCAGACATCGAGATATTTCAGATACTTTTTGATACTGATACTTTTTCTGGTATAATGTATAAATGACCTTTTATCATACTTTTTCATGCATAAATTGTTTCTTAAGAGATAATGCTATGATAGAATATAGTAAATACCACGCCCATCTGCGAATCATATAAAATAGATAAAGTTCATATTTGCATCAGCATGTTATTCATGGCCTTGCTATATTATGGCAGTTTTAAGTTTACAGAAACACTCAACAATAGTAGTCTTTTAAATTAAGAATAAAGTGTGTTTAGTCTTCAAATTCAAATGTAGTCATTTAAACAGCTGCCTTAATCTTATGATAGCCTACACGTTTGTATAATGCATTGTGCTAAGCGCCAGTGGCTAGTGTGAGTCATAGCAGAGACGTATGTCATGTTTAATGCAGTCGGGGCCATGGCTACTAGACTCAGAGAGATCAGCCAGATGTATATCTGGTGGCAGGGTAGGACGGCCAAATATCCATGTAATTATTTGTGGAGCGCTAACCTCTGCTTGCAGTCACAAATGCTTGTATGTGTTTATAGCTCATATAATACTGTTGCTGATAGTTGATTAATAATGTAATTTAGATCATTTAATATTTTAAGTCATGGCTTAAAATATTAAGCCATGTGCAATAAAAAGATCAAGTAGAGTATCCAAGGCACATATTCCGTCTGTTCTTTCCTGGACAGCATCATACAACACATCTGTTGATCAATTCAAACACCATCTGCTTTTAAAACTATGACGCAGTACTCAAGCATCAAGTCTGAATACCAGTCCCAAGTTGCAACTCAACCTTGTTCTGTTGTCCAACTTGGTGTTGAATAGCTGTTTTGGTTGTTGAACAGATCATGATTGAAACACCTTTCAACGAGATTCTCTTTTCATTTGGCAAGAACCCAGGAACTAGTTAGGAGGGAATTAGTCGTTGTGCCCAACGGCACTGCAGTAGGAAAGATCCCCCAAAAGAGGAGCCTTTGGTACGCAAATGACCCAAACAACCCGTGCCTTTTCACATTTAACCCACTCCCTCGAGATATTTGAATACCGTGATGTACATCCATGTATCCACCTCAGAAACGTCTACATACATTACCACAGGCTTCGAAAAAATGGACTTCTCTCAAACCCCTTGTCCTTGAAAAAGTTTTGACAGCCTCGTTCTGTAGGTCAACGAGAAACCAGCTTTCTTTTCTTAGCACCTCATTAACATTCATTAATTGCTTCCTCCCTCCTGGGTCTTTCTCCTGAATCATAACTAGCAGCCATAGAGACTCCGATGCAGACCAAACCCTTTCATGCTCCAGATAGTCTGGCCCAGCACACAGATATACATCACCTAGAATAGACAGACACGGGCCGTTCCCATACAAAGGAAGATGAAGAACGGTCAGTAGAGAGCAAGATAAAGAAGTAGACGTACATTTTATTGACTTGTTCTGTACATTAAGGGGGTTCAATACCAGCACGGGTGTTAACCATGGCAAATATTAACACATAGAAATGGTATAATAAGAAAATAAAAAGGCACAATTTCTTTTCCAATCTTAAGTAAAAGGACAACACAAACAAAAAAGGCTTTCATAGAACATGAGCAAACAGCAGGCGTAATACTGTCGTGGGTGAAGCATGTTGGAAGCAGTTCCACCCCAGGAAGGAAGGGACCAGAAAGAGGGTGTATTGCTTCGTAAGTACAGGTTCATGGGGGCCGGAGAGGACCAAAAACCAATTCAGGTTTGTTTCACAGACCAGGCGGCATTGAAATAGGTCAAACCTTCCATTTACTAAAAGGGAAGAAATAACAGAAAAAGCAGCATTGGGGAGAGGGGAGTGTGAAGGGGAGGGGGGGCATCTCCCAGTCCAAGACATCACGCAAGCATCAGGCCACCAGCAGGCATTTCTGTCCCTTTTGAAAAAATACTAAATAAAGTCACCCAAAAGGTATTGTGTTCAGCAACCGTCGACCCAGCATTTTTACATCAAGCAACAAAAGTCATTCAATAAGCGGCAACGAAAACGACAAAAAGAAAAGGATTCAAGAGGTTGCACAGCTGTGTTGCTGAATGACTCCGTGAAAATGGGGGTAAAATAGGGGGGGGGAATGGTTAAGGGGGACCGGGGGGGGGGGGGTTAAGGGAGACAGGAGGGTTAAGGGAAAAGAGAAAACGAGGCGGTTGTGGACCATCTTTACAGCAGAGATCGTAGGAGCTCCTTTCGTCGGGCATTGATCATCTTCAGCTCGTAGTCACGAGGGAGTACCATCATCCTCTAAACGGAACTCTAGTGGTCCTCCCACACTGGGATCAGTTTACACCACCCCCGCCCCCCTCCCAGCAAGACCCAGTACTCCTACAATGGATGGGATCAGGGGAACACAGTAAAGCTACCTAGAAAATACGGAGGATTGCATGTGCAGGCGAAAAAACTGCATTTCTCTCTCAAAACAAAAAAAGAATAATAAAAGGCTTTCACTGCTGAGTTCTGCCCCCCCCCCCCCCCCCCCCCCCCCCCACCTGTATCCTCACTCGCTGGGGGGGAGAGTGTGCTTACTGCATCAAAAAGCCTTTAGCCCCCCCTCATTAAATGGCCGCCATGTTTTTAAATAGATAAAGGGCTGCTGTGAAGCAATGCTTGTAGCGGCTGCTGTTCTCGAGCCACGTTGGACAACACTCGTTATTCACTTTATTCCTGTTATCCCACCACTCTAAACCGATCGCTGAAGCCTTGTATGGCTAGGTGTCCCGAACAGACACCATGCTAGCCATGGGCAGCTTTAAAACACCAATCTGTCCTGCAAATCATACAGCACAAACAACACAGTGAGATGAAGTCACACGCACTTGAGATTAATGAGGACCGCTTGGCAAACAGGGTTGAGGTTGTGCACAGGAGGAGGCTGAGGGTTTGAATCCCTGTTCTATGGTTCCACTCAGTTTCCCAGCCATAGCACACATTATACAGCCACATATATATTATATACATCTTTTAAGTATACAAGGTTCAGTCAGTCAATCTGAACAGCAGACACAGCCTGGTTATTACATACAACAGTGATGTGATCATTTGAAGTCATAACATTTTGGCTGACTGGCTAGCCCTTAAAACAAAAGGCCCAGCGTTCATACAGTAGGGTTGTTTCCCTCCCTTGCGCACAAAAATACTCACATCCAAAACAAACCCCCAAAATAAACATACATCTGTAAAAACAGGCTTTCAAAAAATGTCAAGACGTTTTTCAACTGTAACAAATCGGTGGAAAATTGAGGACAAAATACTAAATTAAAATCAACCGATCGATTCCATGATGATGGTGATATTGATAGTTAACACCACACAAACACATTCTGCTTAACAAAAACACAAAAACTAAAACACACACCGATGGATGCCCGATGATTTTGTAAATGTAAAGGACTCTTTAAGGCAAAACGATAACAGACACTGGCCCAGCCTGGGACCAGGATGTGGTGGTGGGGTACTGGGGGAGATGGGGCACTGGGAAGAGGTGGGGCACTGGGAAGAGGTGGGATACCGGGAAGAGCTGGGGTACCGGGAAGAGGTGGGGTACCGTGAGGGGGGGGGAGGTAGGGTACTGGGGGAGTTAGGGAACTGGGAGGAGGCAGGGTAATGGGAAGGGGGGAGGTAGGGTACTGGGGGAGGTAGGGAACTGGGAGGAGGCAGGGTAATGGGAAGGGGGGAGGTAGGGTACTGGGGGAGGTAGGAAACTGGGAGGAGGCGGGGTAATCGGAAGAGGTTGGGCACTGGGAAGAGGAAGGGGTCCAGAGCTGTAAACAGTCAGAAGCCTCGCAGGTTGCACAGGCGTGACAATAGAGGGGGTGCTCTCAATGTGTAGCCCTAAGCAGGCAAGCGCGTAGTCGTAGGGACACTGTTGGTGAGGGGGGGGGGGGGGGGGGGGGGGGGGGGGAAGACAGCCAGCTAGATTATGGGCGTTTCACACGCGGCGCTTTTGGCTCAGTCACTTTCGTCTGGATTCTGGGGGTCCATTATTTTGACGTGGGTGAAGGGAAACAAGCCCCGCCTTCCGTTCACCTCGCCCTCCCATTGGCCGCTGATGTTCATCCGCATCACCTTGACGATGTCCCCCACCTGAAACACAAACACCACATTCAGGAACTAACCAACACCAACACTTGAATAAAGAGGAAAAATAAAAGAATAATAAAAAATAAAACCACAGGGCTATTCCTACAAAAACAGAAGTGTTATCAAGGGACTCACTCTCCATCGAGACAAAGGAGGTGTAGTCACTATCCAGCCTTCTGGAAAAGCTGCCTGATTTACAAATTACAAAATTGCGACAACTGTGGTTTCTAGAAACCAGGACCAAATGTTAAACCGAGAATAAACAAAAGTGTATTCATGCAATGGCTGCATCTAGTCATTACACAAACACTTAAATATGAATCCATATTATTCATAACATCTTTGTACTGCTGGACATTTAATAAATTGTCTAGATATGTTCCTCCGAGTCGCACAACCACGGCTCTACAGATGTTCAGCAAAAAGCTAAACTACTTTGCGACTTTGCTTACTGACATTGTGATTGACATAGAACTGAGAAATGTCACCATCCAGATAGTGACCACAAGTCTCCAAAATGAAAAAGTTGGAAAGCCCCATCTGAAAGTTATGGTTATCTGTGATTATGGTAATCCTTGCGCCTGTGGATGACTGCAACGCGGTCAGCTTATCGGGAGTAGCCAGAAAAGCTGAATGAGGTGATAAGCAACTACTACTTACGTCATCTGGTCATACATAGGGCTACACTGATTTACAATTAAAATAAAACCAACACTGAAAACACATTGTTTTAAAAACGAAAAGAATCAAGTGGATGCATACTCATCAAGAAGCTGCACATCACAGTTCATTATAAGACCCATGTCATTTAGGAATATAGGTCTAGGATCCCTACATGTATACTATGGACACCGGGGATTGAACCAAGTACTTCTGGTGACTAGGGTGTGTTGACTCCCTCCAGCATCTGTGTGTGCTCCAGGGTGGGCCCTACTCGAAGCAGGGGACCAGGAGGAAGGCCGCAGGGACCAGAAACACAAGCTGGAAATAGGAAGTTTGGTTGCTGGTGCCATGAAACATCTTCCCTGGTGGCGCCTGTATCTAGCAGCTCCACGCGGTTCTTATCCCTTTAGTCATTGGCTCAACTCAACACCAAGAGAATTGTTACAAAGAGATGCTGTTGTCTGTGCTCGCCGTTGGAACGTGTCAGAAAACGTATGCGTTGGAAGTGAGAAATTGCCAGGGTTTGGCCATAGAGGCCAAAGTGGGTATTTGTGTGGTAATTGATGGGGAATTCCATACTTGTGTGTGCGTGTCCATAATTAACAGTTTAATATAGTCTACCAAATTTGCTCCTAGATGAGTACACATTTAGTTATTGCAGTCCTTTTATCTAATCAAATGAAACCCAAAGCTAGTGGCTATCCATAATAAAAGTGTGCTAAATGACAGAAAAGTAAATTGTTCTACACTTTACCTCTGTCCTGTCCCCCACAACCATAAAACCTCTGATGGGTCATCTGAGCCAAATATACTGCACATTATGGTGAATCCGGTCTAGGTTAGCGCATGCACGCATCTCAACAGGAAACGCACTACGGATGTTTCTGGTATCTACACATCATGTCTCACAGTATCCGCAAACCTGGGACTCAAGTTACCCAACACCGAGAACCAGTGAAATCCCCATCCAAAGCATATTTCCCCAATCATCGGTGCATCTGCATATCCACCACCAGTTCACCCTTGAGTCACACAGGGCCCGTAATCCCAGGCCTTACAGCCAGACCTGCTTCCTTCAAATGTGTTCATACCAAACAAACATTTAGACTCAACATGTATAAACATGCTGAGTGACCAAATTCTGACCCGTTTCAATCACCCAATGAACACTTCCCTAGAAGACTTCTTTACTACTTGGTGGTTTCGATTGTCCATTTAAATGATGTGGGGGATACTACTATGATGCAATGATAAAACTCACATTTGACCTAAAAATCTAACACATATTGGTTTAGATGGTATTTAACTATTGTATAAACTCTACTGTAAAATTATCAGAATTATTAACCACGTGGATTTTTATTGATCAATTATATTTGCAACAATTACATCCAATCGGTTATTATCTTTGGTTTTCCAATCTCTGTTGAAATAATAGTCTTTGTTCCTAGCACGGCAAAATTCATGCAATTAATTGATGAGGCTTATATTGGTTTTAAATAGCTTGAAATCTCCCATTGGTATCATGTACTGAAACTGATTGAACAAATGGGCTTTAATTTAAACTTCAAGGACCAGGTTCCATTTTTAAGTCAACTTATAAAGGACTTATTGAAAGAGCTACACATTGTTTTTTTCTCTTTGCTGCTGGTAATAGATTCAAACCGAGAGGAAGTGAAAGTAAACTTGCAAAACTCATGGCTACTGAAAAACAACAGCAATGGCAAACGCATTTCAGCCAGGTACAGACATGAACATGAATGTGTTTGTTTATTGTGGAGTTTTGTAGAGTTCCTGGCATGCTTAGGACATGACTTCCTGGAAGATTTCCACCAATGGGACTCGAGGCCAACCCAATTGAGCTTCAAAAGTCACATGACGGAATCATTGGAGACCTGTTTTCAGCCCAGTCTGATCCAAATCAGATTTGCCCACTGACAAAAGACCATTTTTAATAGCATGTTTGTTTTCTTACTTCCTCTTCGTCAGAGTTTCACAGTTGTTTTAAGGAAAAGTACGACAGCCGAATAATATAGTACCAGGATGGCCTCGGTTCTAAAAATTTATTCGAACCATGGAAGCATTAGAATACATCCTTATCAAGGTTTTTAATTGGTCCAGTTCTGGCAGAACTTGCTTCAGCTGGCTGCAATACAATATGTTGTTGGAGCAATGTATAGCAGCCAGGGTAACGAATATGGGAGTGATGATATGAGAGGACTGTAGACCAAGACAAACAAGGAAGAGGAAGAACTGCACGGCAAGCCTAAATAAACAAGTATAGATTTCTTGACTTGAATTCGACTTTAAAAAAATAAATAAAAAATCTGTAGCAATAGATGGGCAGGGATTATACTGAACAGCCTACTAACCCTGATGGCTAAAATCAATATGTCGACAACGGAAAAGTGTAATTGATGTGATTTTGGTATCAGTGTAAATAATAACGGCAATAACAGTACCAGAGTATTTTGTTATTGTTGTGCATGTTTCCCTTAATAGCTAGTCCAAGTCTAGCTAGTCTGGACCAAGTCCAATTCTGAGATCTGCATCCTGATGGGCCTTTATACGGACGAACCAACACATTGATCTGGCAACATCCCAGTCACACCACGAGACTGCCAGTGTCCTTTATTGGTAATCTATGGGATGAGTTCACCAAACAATACAGATGGGCTGCCAAGTCACCGGGCCAAACATTACTCAGCATTTCTTCACTCAGAAATAGCTGACTGCATTTTCCCTTTAGAAAATCAACACAAGGTGATTAATAGACACTAGATTCCATTCCAAACGGTACCAGAGCACAACATCGTTGAGGAAAAGGTCCGCTTTGGAGAGAACGTAAATGTTATGGATTGGAGAGCTGTTTTGGAATGGGGTTGCTACTATACAAATAGTATGTTATGTTATACCGAGTGAGAAGCACAAATAGCATACAAGGGGAACATGGAGCAAGCTGTTCTTCATTTGACAATTTATATCTCATGTGGCTCCAATATAGTTCATCCAACATGGACTTGGTGGATGGTTGGATTGCAAGTCAAATTCAAATGCAATTTTCCCCATTGTAATTGGAAGAACACTTTCATTGATATTGCAGTGAATTTATCCACCCAATCAATCAATCATTTAGCAAATAAAGCCCACCATGAGGCCATGCCTTTTCAACCTTAAGATCATACAATCTGAAAAACTGGCTCAACGAACACCAGAGCTGTACCTATAACTAAACCTCTGGCCCCTGTGTGTACAAACTCCATCTATTCAGGTGTGGACATTGCATTCTGATTATTTGGAATGCTTTACCGTTAATGTTTCCTAATATAATGTACTGTTCGTTTTATTACGTTATTGTAATTGTCATGTTGTGGACCAGCCCGGAGGACTACAGATGCCAACTAGCCTCTTGGGTAACTGACACATTTACAAAAAAGTGCGAACTAAAGTGTAGATTGACATGTACCGTCCCTGCCACATGAATCCTAAAGCAATCAATAAAAGAAAGTGTGCGTACCTCTAGGGCCAGGGCCGTCTTGTCATAGGCACAGGGGACTCTCCTCTGGATGGCCTTGGCCAGGACGGGGCCGTTGGCCAGGGACGGCCCCGGGGAGATGAGGGCGGCCGGGACCCCGGGGGGCAGCGGGGACGGGGTCTGGGGCTGGGCGTAGGCGTGGGCGTGCGAGGGCTCGGGGATGCCGTAGCTGTTGGAGTTGCGGGAGCCGTGCGGCGGCTGGCCCGGGTGCGGGGCCTGGCGGGTGAACTTCTCCACGTAGGGCACGGGGATCATGCCCACACGGCCCTCCTTGCTCTTGGCGCTCCACCACTGCTCCTCCGGCTTCTCCAGGATGATCAGGAGCTCGCCCTTCTTGAAGGGCAGGTCCTCGGCGTCGTGGCCCGGGAAGTCGTACAGCGCCCGCACGTACTCCAGGTTGTCGTCTGGTGGGCCCATGGGCTGGACCGGGCCTGTGACCGGGCTGGCATACCTGGAGCATATCCATTGATACATGGAGGAATACAGGAAGACACGAGGAACAACATTAGGAACGATAGAATGAGATGGTCGCTCTTTAAGCTTTTTACTACCACATAGGGTGTTTTTGAAATATCTAGTGAAGCACCTCTGACTACAGTCACTACCTTCCCTGTAACCTGATCTAGTTAAACCTTGGGTGTATTCGCCACATAAGCAATTCTAGTTTATAGTATTCCAAATGCATCCTTTTGTTTGAATTTAAAAAAACAAAAAACGTCACATTTGTGTCAACTCTGACAAACATTTTAAGAAATAACCGTGAACCAAAACTATTTGCAACACATTGTTATTAATGCCTGAGGTTATAAAACGTTGTCCACTCCTCCGTGTTGCAGTTGTAAACAGAAAGACAGGATCAACGGATATCATTTCCATTACACGTGTATGTATTTGGGGAGTCCGTGAACACGCCAACTTGACATATTACAAATCAGTTTCGTTGTCATTTCGATACTGGGGCACGCATACCGCGCCTCCCCACATACAGCCTAGAGCGGTGAGATATGTGGGAGGTGTTGCAGCGTGTTTCAGCCCCTGGTGTCAGCTAGAACCGAGCAAGGCCACTTTGACATAAAGGCTTAAATGGAGAATAATTGCGGGAACTGTGGTAATACCTCAAATGTAACAATCCAGTCGATCAAAAAACACAACAACAACAACAACAACAACAGAAAACACGGGCGATCTTCATGGAGCAACTAACTGGCTCGTTCATAATGAGGTATGTAGGTACAAGAGATTGAACGCATTATCCAAAACCTGAATTGAGTCACTCACCGAGATGCTGGTTCTATCAACGTGGTGGTATCCAGGTAGTGGATTTTATAGAACTCCAGCAGGGCGGCGAGGTGCTCAAACTCCTGGTCCCCTATTTTAAACCTCTTGCTCGACAAAGAGTTTATAATATAGTGAGACACTTTGGAATTCTCAGATACCGACAGCACGTAGTCGCCGGGGCATGTCGACGAATCTCTCACCAGAAACATGCCATGTCTCTGTCCTTGCAATCGGTTCTGTGCCTCCTGTCGAGACACCGGTCCAAAATACCAGGCGGACCGATCGGACGAATCAAACCGTGCCACGGACATGATTCTCCACCCAAAAATAAATAAACAACCTAAAATAGAAATGACAAGTGGACTACAGAATAAATTAATAAAGCCGCCGGGCTGGTGGAACAGAGCGATCTACCGGATCTTGACGGGAGTGCTTACGGAGATCCAGGGCAGGGCATTCGGCGCCCCTGACGTTGTCGAAAGATTTTCTACCCGAAAGGTGCAGGATCCGGAGACATCCGACAAACCAGAACCTGACGTTCAGGGTCAGGCTGCGACTAGCTGGATCCAACTTTGGAACATAATGTGGCTCCCTTGTCTTGAGTCAATGGCGACGGGCGGTGCGTGCGGCCGACACTTCGACCAAAGGCACACATCCAGCGCGGTTCAAAAGAACAAATTATTTAAAACGACGGTTCCCCTTTTCGTTCCTTCTTCCGACAAAGTAAGCAGTTCTCTTAAAACGACTCATCTGCCGCCACGGTCACGTCGGAGAGCGGAAAAAGGTGAACCTACAGTTCCATCAAACCGGATCCTCATAACGGCGCCATAATGCGGACGGCCACAGGTCGGACAAATAGTTAGTCGCTTATCGATCTGAGTGTAAAACACGAGTCACGGAAACGTCTTTCAGAAGTCCCTGTCTTGAGTCGGAGCAGACTTTTGGAAGCGGTAGCAGTCAAAAAAAATGGCGGCCTGCAACACGTCTTCACAGCGAATGCATTAATAACAGTGACCCGCCAGCACATGCGTACAATCCGGGTTACAAAACGAGCGGGTGATTCGCGCGCACTACAGTAACCGCTTTGTGTGGAATTCCAGTTCACGGAGGGCTGTGTTTTATACTTTCCCTGGTTCTCTGCGCAGCCCCACTCTCGCCAGCCGCTCAAGTGAGACTATGCGAGAGCGAAAAATGGCGACAGGGAGGGCAGGTCTGCGCGCTCCCTCTTTCTATCCGCACGTCACTGACGGCTCGAGGAGGCTGGCTCGAACGCCCCGCCTGCCAGGTGACGAGTGTGGACAGATAGCTCGACGGCGTAGTCTCTGGTATTCATAGCGGGGTAGGTGAAACAACTCGAGAGCCACATTTAAGGGTTGATTAAAAAAAAAGTTTTAAACCTAGGTGACATGATACAACAATATCGTCGGTCACACTTTATAATAACATCCAGTCATTAGTCATTTATAAGCATTTAGTAAATGAACAAAGCATTGACAAAGCATTAATATACTAGATGATTCAAGTGTTTAAATATGCTGTTAATCCTCCAGAATGAATATATTGTGATCAGATGTAAACAGCTTATACAACCAAAGCTGTATTCAAAATCCCCGGGCACTGTGATTGGCTGCCCACTGCTCCCTTGAGGGATGGGTTAAATGCAGAGGAACATTTTCACTATATGTATGTATGTGTATGTGACAATAAAAGTACCTTTATCTCTTTATCTTTAGGTCTTTTATCTAAAACAAGCAAGTACTATTGTAGCTTTTAGTCCTGGGTGATAAATGAGTATGGCTGTATGGCTGATGAATCTAGCTTTTTCAGGCCTTAAATAATATACTTTTACAAGCTTCTCTATAACCTCAAGTATAATGTAGGAAATTACTGAGCAACTTGAATTTCAGAGCTCACCCTGACATTTGAGCCGTCAAACCAATAAAATAATCAGAAAATCTTAATTTATTAAGAGTAGAGTGAGAGAGAGATCCCTGCCGTTTTTCGATACACACAATATTTCACACCACAAAACATAAGCGAAAACAGGAGTCATAGAGTGTGCTAGGCGGTGTGTGTACTTCTGCTTATTGCATAAAGAGGTAGTTCTCTTGGTTTACCAAACAGTCAATGAGGTTCCAGTTCAGCCCTATGAGACTGCAGCTGGCTGGCAGAACGCTGCCGGCTCCAGCAACACTCATTGAATGCTAATAGACGCTTAGCCACTGGTTGGAACCGGCTATAGTGCCGGCCAGTTCCCACATCTCCCTACAAAAGCTGTGTGATGCAACAAAGTGGCATGGCCAATAGTGGTGAATTATTCGTCCTATGCCCTGACAATGGACGATTTGCTGCGTTATTGTGTGGGGCTTTGCAGAGCTTTTTCTCCCCCCCATTACAATGTAGCCGTATAAGGCACGTTAAGCTGGGAAAACTAGACCATGTTGGTTTGGCTTATACTTTTGTTGAGATAGTTTATTCATAATGTGGTATATCTCACGTTTATTTAGAGTGCGATATAAGAGGAACGTGACGTCATCCAGAATATGTGCAAAATAGTGAGTAATAAGGAAGCTTAAGCATAGAAGACTTGGCTGTACTCCTTTGTTAATAACAAAGTGGTGTATCGCTATTAACCACAGACAATGCCACCGAAAACAGTCTCTAGGCCTGCTACTCTTCATTGTGATCGCAACTTCCTTCAGAGGAACAGCCCCTGGTGGGGAAGGGCAATTTGCATAAAGCAGTTATCGTTCAGTGAGTCAAACTTGCATATAAACATACCAGAAGGGAAAAGGTGCTTCCAGAGTGGCGAGTCTTGAACTCAAACAGGATAAGTTCAGTATAGCGGCCTTATTCAAACCATGGGACCTCTTCAATTACTTACTGACCTAGAATTGATTAAAGTTGTTTCAGGTGCTTTTTATGATCTTCATATAGTTTCAACTTTTACTTGGGTATAGCAATGTGTCATTTTAAAATTACAGTGAATTTGTAAATTAAATATAAAGGCCTCAATGTAGCCAGACTGCTATGGATTTGTTCCGTTTGGGGACACTGCTGTACAGCGAGACAGTTCTTCTACCACTAGAGGGCGGTGGTTTTCGTATACTTTGCTAATATAATGAAAGCAAATGCACGTATAAAACTGAAGTCATGTTAAAGTTTATTCTACCGAGTCGATATTTCAAACCATGGAGCCGCATACATGCAAACGCATTTGTGATGCTTTTGTCTGATATCAGCTTCATGTCATAGTTCATTGTGAGTTCCTCTTTAAACGTTTGTACTTCGTCTTGTGGGATGGCCCTGAGGGAGTCCTGAACCCATCTGGAAACACCTGGACCTGGCTCACTGCATGGTCCGTTTTAAGCGGCTCCTCTGCACCGCCTGAGTCCTCCTCTGTCGCTCTGCGATGGTGGAGCTCAGACTCTGCTTCAGCGCCGGTAGGATCACTCCGTCCGACACCCTGGCCTGAGCGGGCCTGGGGCTGGCAAGAGGAAGAACACAGGACATGTGAAAGACCCAATAGTAGCTCTAACTACAGGGGATTGGAATGAGACTTATTCACGTGCCTTTTGATTGGTCACTTTATGAAAGCTTAACTACACGTTAAGGAACATGTAGGATTTGACATGTATAAATCACTAATGGGGAGCGTGAGCTAGGTTTAGACAGTCGTGAGACAGGTTAGTTTGACCTTCCAGGTTGTAATTTAACTTAAAAAACAAACAAATGTCACAACTGCTTGTTTAGATTAGTGTAAAATGTAACTAAGACCAAAGCAAATGTAAAGAGTTTGTCCACTTACGGTTTCTTTGGGAGCTGTTTATGTGCGAGCTGTGGAAATCTCTCTGTTGCCGAAGTCTTGCTGTAAAGTACAAAAATAATAATAATAATACTGGACTACAAACGTGTTTGGCCAATGCATGCCTCCGCCGTGTTAACCATATGATAATGCTCTGTATCGCCCTACCGAGGCCCGTCTCCAAGGAAAGCCTTGGTCAGGATGTAGTTCTCTGGGCTGATCTTCTTGTGGAACACCATGTCTCTCAGAACGGCTTTTATGCGTATAATCTAGAAAAACACCAATGATTATTAAATTACATCATACAATTTAAATCCCTAAAGCTCGGTTAGAATTGAAAATTGTTTTTGTTTCCGGGAAAAGGTTTCAACATAGATATAAAATCTTTGCACACCAACAACCTCAAGGGATCACATCTAAATGCCATTAGGTAAACGCTCTACCAGTGGGATTCAAACCCCTAACCCTGGTAGTGTTCACGCCATGCTCTACCAGCGGAATTCAAACCCCTAACCCTGGTAGTGTTCACGCCATGCTCTACCAGTGGGATTCAAACCCCTAACCCTGGTAGTGTTCACGCCATGCTCTACCAGTGGGATTCAAACCCCTAACCCTGGTAGTGTTCACGCCATGCTCTACCAGTGGGATTCAAACCCCTAACCCTGGTAGTGTTCACGCCACGCTCTACCAGTGGGATTCGAACCCCTGACCCCGGCAGTGTTAATGCCACGATCGGCCAGTTTGAGGAAGACCTGGTCCCTTACCTCTTGAGATTGCAGACTGTTGGAGTTGTAGAGCTGTCTGATGATGACCTCACACTCTGGCAGGGTGGGGGCCCTGGGGGGGTGCACCGGGCTGCTATGGATACGCAGCGGCTGGAGGGACGTGATGAGCCCCCCGAGCAGCCCCGGCCCGCGCTCCGCTGGGCGGGCTCCCCGGGCGTCAGGACCGTCGGCGCTACTGGGTTTACACCGGACGGAGGGGTCATCGCAAACTGGCATTAATGTGGAAGTCGGGACATGGCTTTCCTCTTGAGGCCAAACCTTTTTAATGTTTTTATTGGTATACATTAAAGCTTCAAATGTTAAATAGTTCATTGGGCTCAACCATTTAAGTATAAAATGTTCTGTACATTTGACATCCCAGGCTATAACTTTACCAATATTGTTATTACCAATAAATGGCTATTTCGCTATAGAGATGATATATTGCCGTTAACCGAAAATTTCTTTTTATATCATGACACCAAACACTACACTATAGCTGTGTATATATAACATCAGGGCCTGATTTATACTATTTTGTAGTCATTATACAAATTCATACCATGCCAACCTGCCATCAGTGTGATCAGATTACATTTATAACCTGTGTATGTTACACATTCTATGTTTTGTTTGTTTAAATTCGATTCTCAAATTAGTATAAACGGTTACTGTTCTCGAAAGAAGGTGCACATCCAAAATGTTTTACCTACGCAGATGCAGATGTGCGAATAGATAGTGTGTCCCCTACAGTCTTTTGATAATATCGTGAGGAGAAAACGCCCAGAGCGTTTAGGTTACATTTCACCTTAAATTTCTGCATCAGCTCATTTCCGTGTGGGAAGTATAACTCTATAAAGCTTTATGGACCGCATGTGGAGAACAACAGTGTGGGAGCAGCTGGGTGGGCTGGAGACCTGTACCATACCTGGGTGTGAGATGTAGGTCCCGGGAGGGGCAGTGGGAGACCTGCAGGGGCCGCTCCAGGTAGAGCCCTCTGCTGGCTTCACCTCCCTGAGTAGGGGGCCGGACCCCCCGCTGACTGGGGTGTGTCAACGCTGCATCCACAGGAGACAAGATATGATACATGATGGCTGTGGTCAATATGGTATTATTAGAGTGAGATGGCTGCATATGGTTCAACGGATGTAGCTAATGCTGAGACGATTTGTCAATGAATCAATTGCTCAGGAAATGGATTGATTGATTATACATTGCCATAATAAATAATCACACAGTAAGTACAGTGTGTGTGAGTGTGGCAGGATTTGCAACTTACTTTTTCGGCTTAATTTTGGAGGATCCATTATTAGTTTATACTGCAAATCTGAAAACAAAAAGAACATCAGGAGATGAACAAAATGTCAGTCCTGTCCTCTTTCCAATTATTAGCTAAATAACCCATTGAACCACACTAGCAGCCAGACTGCTGAGATGACGTCCATAAGAGACACGTTATGGGATTCCTTTTCAACGTGTGTGTGAGACAACTCTTGGTGAGCCATTGGGGAGACATGGACATGGTGCCACTGCTCGGTAAAGCGACACCGGAGCAGCGCCGTTTACCCCCTACAGAGAGGAATCATTCACCAGCCGTTTGCCTCCCGTCACAACCTTCAAGTTGCCATGCAACCACGAGATGTAACAACCACGTCTCAGTTTTCAGCAGTTCATCCTCGGGAGCCATTCGGGTCATTGGGACAGCATCACATACGATTATTGCTTTTATTTGAATTTACATAATTTAAATAGTCAATTGAAATGTCACTCCATACTTCCACATCTGCGCTCTTCTTAAAATTTAACATTTGCACGAATACTTTATTTATCCAAAAGAAAAGTCAAAGCTACCCGCTAAGTTTAAACTCTTGATATTAAACATATTCTTATGTATCTACGACATCCACCCACCCCTCACCTTTATTCTCTCGCTTGAGGTCGTCTATCTCAGCATGCAGCTTGTGAAGGGTATCCTTGTGTTGCTGCTGCAAGAACGTGATATTCCTCTGGAGCGACGCGACGCGGGTGTCCGCCACCATGTCTCCGGGGGAGCTGCCCCTCTCTCCTACTCCTCCTACCACTCGCGCCGCCTCTGGGTCTGCTCGGGTCAGTGGCTGCAGGTGTTTCGGTGGTCGTGAACTTGAAACGCTAGATTTGTCCAGAAAGCCGACTCGCGTCCAGTGCGGCAAATTTCTCACCGGCGGAAGGTGGTGGCTCGACATCCGCTGCGCTGAGCTAACAGCGTAACTACTTTTAACTGGAGCTGCTAAATGCTAACATTAGCAACACACCTCCCAGCCAGTTTCACAGATCAGCTCATGTTTTTGCCTTACGGTAAGTTGACGAAAAAAAGTTACACAACTCATTATTATAGCAACAGACGTCGGAATGTCGGTGAAGTCTCTCACCATTACTATTTTGATGTTTGAGCAATTAAAAGCAAAGTAAACCACAGGGTTGTAACGAAGGTTTAAACCAGTTAGCTTTAGAAGCTTGAGTGTTTCACCTTCAACAGACATGCGCGTTGATCACTGACAACGTTGCCCATGACAACGGATTTAAAGGTGATTAAACCAAATGTCGGCTCAAAACCCATCTAACGTTTTTGAAGGACGGCAGAAATAAAATCAAGAAATCCAGTTGCTTTACATTTTAATCATGTTGGATATTTCAAACAGTAATGGTACATCAGAGCCATTAAGATAGTGTCTTCATTTAAATGCCTATGCGATAGTAGAGGACGGTATGGGGTATTTGCTCAAGGCAAATGCTTCTTTGGAAAGGTCTTAGTTTTATGGTAATATTATCTCCATGCTTCCTGTGTCATATATACAATAAGAACAATTACTTAATTTACAATATTTACACATGGTACCGAAAAAGTAAGATGAAAACATTTGGTTATGATCTTGACAGAAGAAACACACAAAATAATCTAAATTCAAAGCCAAATATATATATATAAAAAAATGGCCAGAGTGTATGCATCTTCCTACCACTATTAAATGCAAGTATGACTTCACAGAGACAGTAGGAACAATAAGACAGTTGGGGACATTTGAACATCTTAAACTCTGGTCCAAAAAAGTATAATCTCCGAATTTGCTGATTCTGCCCATACTGTCAATCTGTGTAAATATTATGTGATATACTTTGAATTGATACACAATATAATTATCATCCGAACGACCACAACAATATGACCATCATGTCCGAGACATGACAGTGGTGATTGTAAGTAACAATGGAAACAAAGTGTCACATGCTTCAGCTTAAAAAGGTCGGAGGTCATTTACAACCTGCTACGTACCCACAATGCACTTCAATGAGATGTGGGTCAATTGAGAAGGAATGTTTGTATATATATATTTAAAAAAAACTTAATATATAAACACACGCTAATAAATGAATAATACTTGAATAAATGTTATACACAAGTGAAATTTGCAAATAGTCTTAATAAAAGAAAAAGCAAGTACACATGCATAAACAAAACACACCAACAGACACATACTCTTACACACTCTTTACATCGGCATTATTTACTCATTGCTGGCCTTATCACACACACACACACACACACACACACACACACACACACACACACACACACACACACACACACACACACACACACACACACACACACACACACACACACACACCTCCAAACTGGGTTAAATGTATTATATGGGTTATACTTGGAGAAAAATAGACTATGCCATGACATCGGTAACACTAGGGAAACCCCTGGGATGTAGAAAAGAAAAGTGCCCCATGTAGGGCACACAGCATCATCAAAATCATGAGTAATGTGTATTCAGCACTTCTTTAGATCTGTGTACAAATACCATCAACACCTCACACAACACCAGGCATCATGCATACCGGTAACGTCACGTCTCTCTGAAAGCAACCAGGAGTGGACCCCATACTGCTGGTCCCACATTCATATCAACACCCGGGATGTTGGAGAACATAATGGGTCCATTTCTACAAAAAACACGTGGCGTTTTCACACGTTTCACCTAAACTCCAATGACGACCGTCTTTGCGATACCCAATAAAAAAACACTTCAAAATCGTTCAGTGTTAAAACATTTTTGCTTTTCAATTTGTATTAATCTTCTAAAACCGCTTTCAAGAGGTTGAAAAGCTTAACACACACACACACACACTACCATTAACCAGGTGCTCTATCTCAGCAACAACGCTATTATTGTGAAGCAACCAAATGAAAATCAACAAAATGCAGCCCATAAAGATAGCGATCTACAAAACAAGCTAAAACTGTTCAGCAAATACCACAAAACCTCTGTCCACACACTACTTCAGCACAGTTAAACACTGCGGCTCATTCAGGACCTCTGGGCCTTTACCATGAACACCTTTTGGTTGTAGTCTCCATCGAGCTGAACAAACCTTGACATTCAATAACTGATTATCCTCGCTAACACCCCCACCAACACCCCCACCGCCCACCAAAACCAGATCACAGCAGGCAAGAGAACTGCAATTCAACTAAACTCAACTCAAACTCAACCCAAAGAACCAGAAACGTTGCACATGCTGCAACACGTCCATGAAATCCTGTTAAAGTCACGGTGATTAACACCGTGATCCAATCCTGGATCCAGGTTCTGTCCGTTGCAACCAGCGTATCCAGTCATCATTTATAGAAAGAGCCTGTACAACGGCATTTCACTAATACACTATACAGTCCAGTCCTTGGGAGAGAAGGTGAACGCAGTCTTTTGATATGGCAAATATAGCGACCGATAAATATAGCGATCCATGATTACAGCGATCCATAAAGTGACAAAAGGACAGGAATAGATCCTGGAATGTGAAAAACCCCAAAACTCCCGTTACATAACTTAAATCTTATATAAAGAATAAGATTAAATCAAAGATAGCACACTAAAGCTCAGAGTTACATTGCGACTATTCTCCACAAGGGACTTTTAAATACAGCATTTTCTGCATGTAATGAAAGTGTCGCAGTCCTTATTACATCTATTTTTTTTCAGAATAAGCATATCGCCCTACTTGGCTAGGTGTTAGATTAGCTGTGGCTATATGAACCCACGTGGTCGTTACGCCAGCTCTATAACGAATAACCGAGCTCGAGGCAAGATAAGGCTAAACTCCTCCACACCGCTTGCTGTGTCCCCCGTCAAGACCGCGGACGTTCCTCCTTCACAACACGAACACTTAATAAGTCCCAGCGCTGTGTAGTGGTGTCCGGGAATGAGACGCTGTGTAACGTGGCCGTCAGCATCGTGACACATGTGGGGGCGCCGCGAAGCCGAAGCGGGTGGACAAGCTCAAAATAGCGTGTCACTTGGTGGGAGACATTTCTGGACGATGATGTCGATCAGTAAGGTTGGATGGGCGTGGGCGCGGGGCTAAGGGCCAGGTGATTGACATCCTAGCGATGTTGTACCCAGGCTCTAGTGGGGTTTCGCTTTTTTCAAGCGCAGAGCCCCGACTGCAGAGCTGTGAGACGCCTCTCGATGCACTCTTTACCTAGAGAGAGAGAGCGAGAGAGAAAAAAGAAAGAAAGAAAGAGAGAGAGCACAGAGTAAGTGTGATAATTAAATTAATAAAAGTATTAAATATGTCTTTCATAATCAATTTAAATAACAAGAAGGAAAATAGAATATATTGAAGTTATGCAGATGCTGCAGATTTGATTATGTACGGAAGGAAGATATTTGCACTTTAGTTAGTTGATTTTGATATGTTAAGATCTAACATAAAAGTCTTGTGGGTCCAAACGTGCGTCAAACCGCACCATTGTACATCTATTAATGCGAAAACAACCGAACATGGTCTTGATTATGTATGTGTATGTATTTCTGGGTGGGTGTAAAGTAAACAGACGTTTGGTGCTGCATGCACATGCACATCCTATAGAAACTGTGAAAAACCCGGGTTAACGTAATGACATGTAAACAGGATAAAATATGCTAATGCCCATCACAGGTGTCAATGAGCATAGCCAGGCTTCCCTGCGAAAGTGGGTTTCCATATGCATGCAAACGCGCAGATTGATTGAGCACCATACATTTGCTAACACTGAGAATGTCGTCCTGTTCAGTGAGCAGCAGCGACAGGCCCTCCATCAGCAGCAGAGCCTTGTGATAGCGCAGGGCAGAAGACGCCCCCTGCTGGAACATCTCGTCCAGTGCAGCCGCTTTCACCTACGGAAGGGAAGGAAGGATAGGATTGTCAGGGGGTTTCACACTCAGCATTCAAATGCACCGGGGTTGATCCATTTACAACTAAAGACACAGCTGTGAACGCTGCCAAGGAACATTGGAGACGTATGTCATCGTTTGGCGTCACTGTATAAAGAACACGTTGACAGGGGGTCCGTGATGAATGAGAATAGATTGTCTGTGTTTTCTGAATGCATATTTGTCTCTGACGGCGTTCCAGAGGGTCTTTGTCACCAGGACTATTCATAAGCCACCCAACGGGGAGTGGTAAGCCCTATTTCCAGAAGAGGCAAAACATAAATCCAGCCCAACTAAATGACTGTGCAGAGACTCCGGGCCTCTCTAGTGGACGGCAAACTTGCACCTGACAAACTTTAAATTTATAAAGCTATTTTCTTTTAATACAGGCAAGAATTCTGCAAACTACAGATGTCATGTTGAAAAAAATTTATATACACATGCACAAACACACATGGCAATTCCACATGCTATACATCGGTCACCACCACAAGCCTACTAGCCACACCTATAAGCCAAAGTTGCAACTTTTTAAAATGAATGAAAAAATTATAATATATATATATATATATATATATATATATATATATATATATATATATATGTGTGTAATTTCCACATGCTGTCCATCTGGTGGCCGACGGTCGGTACCCACCATGTGCACGGTGTGGCTGAACAGCAGCCTCTCCGCCCGGATGCAGGAGACGTGGTCCATGAGGAGGTGCTTCCTGGAGAAGAAGTGCTCCAGGCGGCCACTCAGGCTGCGGCACGACGCCACGCTGGTCTTGTAGAGCTCGTTCAGCCGCCGCACCACTACACACACACACACACACACACACACACGATAGTCCTACCGTTTCACTCCCAGCCATAAGGTTCTGGGTTTGAACCCCAATGTGTGACCCGAACCCAACCCCTAACCCCCCCTTACCGAATCAATAGTAGTGAACGGTAACATATGACGAACAATAGAACCATTACTCACACCAAGAATACAGCAATAACAAACATCACATGTAAGAACTTCATTCCTCCATAAAGACATATGCTGTGTTGCAAGTGACCAAAGTGAGTGGAGACAAGAGAGTTCCTCACAACTCAATGACCAGACCCCTCATAGCGGTGTCTTACAGGGACAGTGAGAAGTCCACAGTGAGGGACGGTGGGTCAGCAGCAGAGTCCTACCTTGCTTGACCGTGGTGGAGGGGTACAGCTTGCCCTGCTTCACCTGCTCCATGGCCGTGTGCAGGGCGCTGGACAGGAGCTCCGCAGCCTTCAGGTACAGGACAAGCTGCTCTGCATAACTACACACACACACACACACACACACACACACACACACACACACACACACACACACACACACACACACACACACACACACACACACACACACACACACACACACACACAAACAAATAAAACATAGAAAGACCAAAAATAAAATAAAACAATTTCGTTGACAGAGACTAGATTGAGGGGTTTTCCTAAATCCTCCCTTGTCCGGGACGCCTGGCTGCCTGTCTGCCTACGCACTAGCCAGCACCACATCTGGTTCTTTGGAGTTCGGCTGAAGTTAATAAGACAAGACGGTACTTTATCGATCCCAGACAGGACATTTGAGGCCCCATGTGTTAACAAAGGACCAATAGGCTACAGCTAGGATGTTTTTGTTATACACAGCGCTGAACCGACACGGAGGACTTACCTCCACTCTCTGCTGAAGGAGCTGATCTGATCGGCCACCTGGCTCTGCTGTTGGAGGATGGAGTCGCCCCGGTCCTGGGCCCCTCCGGACCCCCGGTCCCCATCGGCCTCACTGGACCCCCGGGCCCCCGCCACCTCCAGTAGACAGCGGCAGAAGTCCAGCGTGAAGCGCAGGCTCTGCAGGGTGTCTGTGTGCTCCTGCTGCACTCCGAGAGAGCGAGAGCGAGAGAGAAAGAATATGTGTTATATATAGAAATAGCAAAATGGAAAGAAAAGATAATGTGCTCTCTTGTGTGGGATTAGACTGTTGTACCAATGCTTAACCAGATTAAGCCCATAGAGAGTAGAATACTTCAATAAACACATAATAATTGATAACTGATAATTAACGTGCTATCTTAAATAGCATATTGGTTATGATTATATAGGTGGCAAATCGGGTAACAAATTTGCTCTGGTTTGACTGAACACACTAAACCAGCATATGCTCCTAAGAAAGGAATACTGTGATATATAGTATATAGTGGAATCATGGGCCCCTTTCGTTGCAACTCAGCTGATAATAATTAGCAACTCCAGATAGTAAAAACGCCAGTGTACCACTTCCTGGTTTGATGGCGGGTTCTCATACCCACCTCCCTCTAAATGCGTGGCTCTGAGAGCGGGGACCACTCACCTCCATCAGGGTCTCCTCCGGGAGCTCAGGGGCCTCGAAGGACACGGGCCCGCCCATATTGGCGGCGATGGGGTCGGCCAAGCCATAGCGTGGGCAGGAGGACCCCTGGAGGCCGTCCACGCAGGTGCCCGTGTGGGCGTAGAGGCGGGAGAAGGAGCCCACGGGACTGACGGAGCTGGGGGACTCTGCAGCACATGCACAACGAGACCCGGTCTGACCTCTCGCTGGGGGGTACGGTGTGGGTAACACATACCCTACTCATAATGTAGCACATGCCCAACGAGACCCGGTCTGACCTCTCGCTGGGGGGTACGGTGTGGGTAACACATACCCTACTCATAATGTAGCACATGCCCAACGAGACCCGGTCTGACCTCTCGCTGGGGGGTACGGTGTGGGTAACACACTGTACCCACATGTCATACTCATTACCAATATGTAGGATACTCGTAATGTGTCATTTCTATGTACATCAAATGTATTTCATTTATATGTTTATGTATTTATTAATATTACTATTTATATACAATATATTTGAATATCTCATTCCAATATCACATATTTTCACAGAATATAGCTTTAGTTGTCCATGTAGTGAAAACCACAGATGTATTTGATGTGTATAAATGTAGTTATTAAGTATTAATTGAGACAGGACAGGAAGTACCCACTCCCCTGGACACTGGCTTTTACATGGTGAAAACCTTTCATGTTGTTATTGAACCCAGGAGTCTGGCTTCAGGGTATCACACTAACGCACACACACACACACACACACACACAAGAAGACACACACACGCACGCACGCACACAAACAAACACACACACACCTGAGTACTTCCTGTGTCTGAGGGTCTGGGGTGGGGTGCTGCCGCTGGGGGGGGAGCCCACAGTGAAGACCACCTGAGCTGGGCCTCCGGGTGCCCCTCCACCAACAGGGGGCGCTGCAGGACGATGAGGAGGGAAGACAACCAGAAGATAAAGACAGGCGACAGGCGAAAATAGAGATGCCAAGTAAAGTTGAAAAACGCTATTCAATAAAATACAAAAAACTATAATACAATAGACAAATAATAAACATGTAATGTAATAATAAACAAATGAACTAACAAAAGAACATGAAGTGCAAAATGTGTGTTATTTAAAGTGTATGGGTTTAGGTATTTAAAGTGTCCAGGGGATAAGTGGGGATAAGTGATCCAATGCAATGCAATCTACCTTTTTGATCAACCCTGTAGTTTATTGACTCAATTAATTTGAGGGTAGTAAGCGTCCCTGTCCATTATTCTAATAATAGTATGAATAATAGTACAATGTCTAGTTTTGACCCTGGCTGAGGGAGAGCAGAAAGATGAGCGGACCTTTTATATCTATTGCTCTGGCGGAGGTCAGGGGCTCTGAGCTTCCTGGTTCGCCCACCGCCAAGCCTCCTCCTCCTCCCCCCCCACCTCCTGCTCCTCCTCCAAACGCAGCCATCAGCAGCATTTCAGTCAGACGGCTAGCACTGCTGGATCTGAGGACCAGAAGAAACACAGCCAGGTGTTCAGGTAAGAAGCCTCAAGGAGTAATGTAATGAAGATGCTATTTACATTCAATGCCTGATGTCAACACATACACACACAGACACACACACACCCCCCAAAAAACATTGAAATAATGATCTCAAAAGTCCCAGGGCCCTCCGAGGACCACGCCACGTCTCCCTCCTGGCTCTACGCGCCTCCTTACCGTCCAACGGCTCGGGGGTCCTGGTCCGAAGGTCGGGGGGCCGAGCGGTGGGCCGGTGCCGGGTGCTCCGGCGGGGCGGGGCCAAGAACTAGGCCCTGCTGGGTCAGGAAGGTCACCAGGTTGGGGGAGCCGGAGGGGGAGTTCAGGAACTCAAACGGGGGGATGGTCTGGGGGAGGAGTATTGAAGGATTAGATGGATGGATGGGAGGAGGCAGGGGTGACGATGGCGGCTGATTATTAAAACTACGACGAGTAATGTGGCAACCTTGTTGCATTAGATAACCTGTTTTACAGTTCATTAAACGCACAAAGTGACGTAAAATCTTCTTCCTATCTTAATATATTTTCTAGAAATGTTATTTTTGTGAATCGTACTCAGTATACGGATAAGCACTCATTTCAGAAGGAGGCAGGCCTACTTACTGCCACATTAGCAATGTGAAATACTTTTACTTTAAATACTTTAAGTACATTTAAGAGGAACCTCTTCTATACTTTGAAGTGTCAATGTGGTACTGTCTCACACACACACACGTATTCGCACGCGCAAACACACACACACACACACACACACACACACACACACACACACACACACACACACACACACACACACACACACACACACACACACACACACACACTCACACACACACACACACACACACACACACACACACACACACACACACACACACACACACACACAAACCACACTCACACATACAGCCTGACAGACCCTCGAGGGGGAGCCGAGGATGGTGGGGAGGGGGCTGATCCTGGGGGACGGATGCAGAGGTCGGGGGGTCATCACGGGGTCAGAGTGTTGCTTCCTGACTTTCTGCCTGCCGCCACCGCTAGCACACTCCAGCAGACAGGGGGCGCTGTGGAGCCGCGTGCCCAGCCCAGACTCCTGCTGCTGGGGTGCTGGCCGCGGCTCAGTGGACTGGAAGGCTAGGGAAAGAGGAGATGGACAGAGAAAATAATGAAGTCTGAATGAAAAGCTTTTATTAAATTATTATATATGTATGTTTGTGCTTTTATTTTTGGAGCATGCACTTTTATCTTGAAAACATCAAAAGCTTTTCTTAAATAAAAGCGCATCAAGACTGAACACGCAGTCATACTCTAGTACAGAAGGCAACTACTGATGAAAATTGTAGTATTAAGTCAACAGATATGTCAACAAGATAAGTCAAACAAGCAATGAGAAACATATCAGAGGCCGTAGAACACATGCAGTCTTTATTTGAGCAAATCTTTAAAGCAGATTGGATACCAATCAATCAATCTATGAATATATCCATCAACCACACGTAGTAAAAGCCAGCTCTTTCATTCTCTCAACTGCCACATAAAAACAACGGTATCGTTGAATGTTTTGGTCACAGCAGATGTTAGCAGCCTGCGGTGGTTGAGAGCTTGGAGGAAGTGGGAACATCACTGCCTGTTGTTGTAGCTCACACTGTGACTACCACACTTTCATATCAGCTCATTTGTCGGCTGCACAAGATGAACTGTGCCAGTCTTGAACAGTGTTATGCAATATGCAAACTACTAACATGTCTCCCGTCAACGGAGACGTCGCATCAGTGGTGATGAATAGCCTTATGCACTCTAGCAGGACTCTCTGCTGAGAGAAAGAGAGGGAGGACACTCGAGTTTCTCTTCTGAGTAAAATAAACGACTGCTTGCAACGCACGGCTGACGTGGAACATGTGAGTTGAAGCATACCGCTGAACTGACCCGTTCCATTGAGTCTTTCGCACGCCGTTTCACAACTAAGGCCTTAACAATACAGTGAAGTTTAGCAAAAGTGCTGACGAGCACAAATAAAAAATACCTCAAATCAGGAAATTCCTCAGAAATCAGAAAATACATTTTTACAATCGACAGAGTAAAACATAGGGAAGCCTCTAGCTGCCAGAGCGTGTCTTTGTAAAGCTAACGCTTCTGTATACCATGAGGGGAGAGTGGGAGAGTCTTGGCCCCTCCGATCGACTGCCTGCGGGGGGTGCTGCTGTTGGGGGGGTGGGGTCCGTGGCTGGAGGGCGATGGGGGTCCCATCCTGAAGAAGCCCAGCGACCCTCCACTGCTGCAGCGATGGACCGGGCTGGACAAGCTGGGGGGGAATCATGTACACACATCAGCCCCTGTTCCACTCCTACCCGTCCCTGGAAGGAGGGATCCTTCTCCCTGCGCTCCTTCTCAAGGTTTCTTAGCTAGCTAGCTAGCTAGAATTTCAAAGATGAGGCGGGTGGAGAAGCAAAGCAGTGGATTTACAATCTTATGTGCCGTCAAAAACCAAGCTACAGAAGGCAGCTATAAAGTCGCGCAGTGCATTGCTAAACACGGGAAGCCAATTAGGATGGAGATTATATAAAGGAGGCTTTCCTCAGCAGTTTGGAGGATATATTTGATGGAGTACCAAACAAAGACACGATCATCTCCAGGATTAAAATACATTTCTGAAAGGCGCATTACTGATATGGCTGAAAACGTAAAGCACCAGCAAACTCTTGCATTGAAAGGTGCTTCGGTGTTCAGTGTAGCTTTCAACGAGAGCGTGGATATAAATGATATTCCACATCTAGCAGTGGTTGCAAGATACTGCGAAAATGCAGTGATAGGTGAGGAACTTTGTTGTTTAAAGCCGATGCATGGTACCACTAAAGGGGAGGATGTGGCAAAAATATTTACTGATCATTTTGAGGTTAGAGGGGTTGAAATCAACAAGATATATTATGCTATGTATGTATGTTGTTATGACAGACGGAGCCCCCCGATAGTAGGGGGGCCGAGGGGATTCGTCAATCAGAAGATATTTTGGGATCGGCCCTCTAGACGGGGAGACGAGCAGCAGCAGTAATGTAATAAATACAATAAATGCATATTATGAAAATCATAACTGCTCTAAAGGCTTCATTCTGAACCTGCGTTACAGAACACATACAGCCATCCATTTTGTATGACACTATTTGAAATTATAAATAAGAATAATCACCTAATAATAAAAATAGCTCTCTTTAACCCCAACCATCTGCTACATGTTTCTTCACACAGCAAATTGTAAAAAATACACATCTCTGGGTCCCATGGGTGGATGAGGTTTTATGCTTTAGGAAATCATAATTTGAAATAATTGTAAATAAAATGTATGACCTCAGTACATAAGGTTATGCGTTTTCTTTTACAAGACTTTAAGCGAAGAGTTACGAGCATGCACGTGCGTGTGTGTGTGCGTGTGCGTACAGACCGTGGAGAGCTGTCCGTCCTGGGTGAAATGAGGTTCTCCTCCATGCGCTGGTAGTTGTGGAGCTGAGTGGGAACGGGGATAGGCACTGACTGGCCGCTGTTTCCATGGTGACCGCCGTAGTTACTCGGTGAGCACTCACTAGGCTTGCTAAAGAGAGGGAGAGGAACAGAGAGTTTTTAGAAAACACACACACGTGTGTGTGTGTGTGTGTGTGTGTGTGTGTGTGTGTGTGTGTGTGTGTTTTGCATTTGACCATGGTTTGGGGAGGAAAACACATCTTGGTCAAGTTTAGATGTGTTGTGTTAATTACATTAAGCCATTTTAGGTGTCAAATACTTGATGGACACTCAAAATAAACATCAGTTACAATCTAAAAAAAGCGGCAATTATACGCAATCCATCTTTTAAATGGACCAGAAGTTTTGAGTGTGTGTGTGTGTGTGTGTGTGTTTACCTGACTGGGTTGGGGGATGTGCTGTAGGAGGGAGAGTGTGGGGGGGTCCTGGCCTGGACACACAGTCCAGCAGAGGCCAGCATAGAGCTGACAGAGAGAGGAGAGGGGGAGGAGGGGGGAGAAGATGAAGGCTTTACAAAATCCTTTAGTTTTTAAAATCTCAATCTTGACCTTTTTCTTTTTATTAGGATGTATATTAAGGAAGCAGGTAAGTAAGAATATTAAGTAAAGTAAGCAAGCAAGCAAGCAAGTGCCCCCCCCCCCCCCCCCCCTCCCTGTGTAGCTCAACTGGCAGAGGAGCATGGCATTTACACTGCCAGGGTTTGGGGTTCAATTCCCAGGGCACAAACCATCCATACTGAGATGTATATGTAAGCAAGCGCGCAACACAGTGGAGTTCAATTCACATCATTCATTAATGCAATGACATTTTCTTTATGAACCCTTTGCAAAGGCAGCAGTGCAAGACGCCGGTGTGGCTGTAATGAAAGTGAACGGGACCAGCAGAATAACGGACGCTGCTTACCCACTGTTCATCAAGCTGTCCTGGAACACCGCAGCCTCGCCTGCTGAAAAACAACGTCCGTAATAAACACAGTGGCCTGGAAGTATCTGGAGGTCATTATCGTTATTGACTCTGCAGATTCTACTCACCCCCACCCACCCCAATATCTACCTCAGCAAAAACCTCTGTCTATGCATGCACCTTTAAAGGAGAAACATTGAAAGAGGCCGGCTAGAGTTGTGTAGATTAGAATATAATTCATAAAAATAAAAGTGTTGGGCCCTATAAAAAGCTCACACTCCATTTCTTCAGCGTTAAAATGCCAGAGGACTAGACAGCCATACACACTGGTATTTATGGGATATAGGGTTACTCGTCAAAAGGTTCTCGTACACATCTAACTATATTTAACCGGATCCAGTCACACAAACAGGCGCTACCTTAAGAGATCTGTCGTGATTCGCCAGCATCAACTATTGGACAATGTCACATGACCGGCCAAAGTCTTAGTGGTTGGTCAGCTCCCTCAACTGCTGAGGGATCACCATTTACTTAAGGTAAGGATCTGCAATGTGCTCAAACCACTTCTCAGCAAGCACAGAGTGGTTAACTGTTTATGGGAAGGATGTTCCCAGTAAGGGTCTTACTGGGACACTGGGCAGGAACCATCACAAAGTCGTCTGTGTCACACGAGGACGAGGTCTTGCTGCTGCCGGCCCCCCCGGAGGAGTCCTTGAGGAACCCAGCTGCATCCTGGGTAGGAGAGGCCAGAGTCTTGGGCCGTGGTTGCTGACCTTCAGCCAGCGACAGCTGTAGAGAGGCCGTTCAACATGTCGGTTCATGACCAAGATATAGCCACCGAATGGAAGAAAGACAAACATGCGGCAAAGAGACCAATGTACAGGAAGTACAGGGTTACAAAATATAAGCTTATAGAGCAGCTAAGGAATTACGGCCGATAACTGGCTGTCCCTTCAATGACTTGTCACAATAAACCGCGGTATGCATGCTTAAACCTGCACTACGTAAGTTTCCCCATCAGCAGGCTATAGTGGCTTGAGTTGTGGAGCTACAGTTATACCTATATCGTTATATCATTACAGACGACAGCTACGGTCAAAATTGGATGGCGTTTGGGCGCATATTCTTGAGGAACATTCTAGTTCAGGAATGTTTTAGTGGAGCAAACAGCTGCAGTAGGAAAGTGACATAGTGCCGGTTTAACGCAACTTAACAGCATTGTGCTGTAATGGCAGTCCCGTTCAGGCTCAAGGTTCTCCGTCACAAACAAAACACCAACCGAGCGAACACAGGATCCTACCGGTGGAGAGGCCAGGTGGGAGGTGGAGGAGCTGCTGCAGGAGCTGGCGGATGCAGAACTGGAAAAACACGTCATGGTGACGGCTGGAGTCGCTGCAATAAAGAACAGCACGGACACGCTTAAACACGCAAACACTGGTGTCTCCCCGGCAGTTCAACCACTCTTCCTCTTTTAATGAGAGGTGTGAGCTGACGAATCAAGAGGATCTTTTAGTATCAGTGGAACACATATTTAGAGGAAATTCCAAAATTCGTTGTCTTAAAACCTGCACTATTTACGTTTCCCCGCTAGCAACCTCTAGTAGATGGAGTTGGCGCTTCAGTTATTGCTATATCATTGTCAGACGACAATTACTGTCGTCAAAGTAAAACGATTTAAAGTGAAAAAGTCCCTGAATGGATACATAGCTGCAACAGAGAAATTACATAGTGCAGGTTTAAATTAGTGGGGAACAATTCTAATTTAGTCAAAGTGCAGTCTGCACTGAAGGCCTTCTGGCCTTCAGTGAGTATGTGTTTACAAGACATGCTATCTATATACACCATTATGAAATGTAATGCGCCACATTGATTCCAGGTCTCCTGAAATACATTTCGTAATAACTGTAGGTGTTAATGTGGATAAGAATAGAGACAAAGGGTAAGAGTGAAGAAATACTCACTCTTTTTCGTAGATGAGCTGCTCTCGAGGAACGGATGAGTAAAGAACTCATCTATATAGAAGGGACATAAGGAGAGGAAGTCAAAGTCAACAAAACAGCCAAGAATTGTGTAACAGAAATGTATCGTTACGCAATGGTTACAGTATAACAATGATTATTAATTGTAAAGGAGCCATCATGAGAGATTTGCAGTGGGAGGTGAGACTGAGTTTACACGCACACACACGCGCACACACATACACACACAGGATGTTAAATGTCATTTAAACTCTGATCATTAAAAGGCTGCCTCAGGATTTCCGAGGTTTTGTTATTCAAACATTTTCAACAGACAATGGATTCAAATGAACATTCAAATCACCAAATCACCAACCACGGTGGAAGATGTATTCAACATGTCAACGTAGATGCAACAGCCATTAGGGCCAGTTTGATCAAGAGTTAACCGGTGTGGAATTCCATGTTCCCTGCAGGTTGCTATGCGATAGACGGTGTAGATGTGCGTGTCTGTGAGCGTACCGAAGTCCAGGCGATCCTTGTGGTTCCGCTGAAGCAGAGCCAGCAGCAGGAGCCTCAGATGATTTGAGGTTTCTCTGGGGATGCTGGGAAAAAGAGACACAAAAAAAGAGACACAAATGTCTGTTAACATAGTCTATGTTGGCAACCATACTAGCCCCTTGATGGTATGTTGCTTCTGCCATGACATAATACAAACAATTTGGTTAATAATAATCATTATACAATAATGATACATTGTTCTTAACAGAAGCGATGGATGAAGTGCAAAAGTTGTTTAATCTATCTCTAGGTCGCTTAACACATGAGGTCATCGTGGATCAACAGGTTATCGTCATAACAGCAAAATGTGATTGTTAACATTACAATACAAAGCATGGTATCTTCTTTCATGTGCGTGGTAAATGACTTTACCTAGGGCTGAGATTCTTATTCTTTTCATAGAAGAGGCGTAGGTCCTGAGGGCTGCTGGCCTATTGAAGTGACACAACGTGAAGAACTAAGTTAATATATGTTCACCAGTGTACATGCAAAATAAAAAAAACATAAATAAAGCTGCACTTAGAGCCACGTGGAGAGCAGTCAGCTGCACACAGCTGAACATTTTCACATGCCAGTCACAAACTGCACCGCTGAAGAGAGAGGGAATCTAGTCGGACCTGTTCAGATCAGACAATTGCTCGAGATAGTATTTACGTCAACAGAAGTCTGGCAGCACGATAAATAAACAGGCTTTGAAATGAAAATGAAACTCTTTGAAACGCAATCTCCAACATGAGCAGACACGGCTCTGGTTAGATCCAAGATCATCGGCTGTAGAAACATGTTGCATTGAAAGCACTACATCATCTCTGACAAGTTAAAAACAAGTAAATCATATGAACAGGAACGGCTGCAGTGTGTATTAACCTGGGCATAAATCTGTCGTTTCTTCCTCCCTGCTCAGTGAAACTCGGGTATTAAGAGTTCTTATCTCCATTTGATGCTACTCCTGTGTTAATACTGCTGTGTACGAATATTTTCCAAGCCCTGTTAATTCTTAACAGGTTTGAGTCTGATTGGTCAATAACATTCAAAGGTTGTGTGGGACACCTCTGCCCTTTAACGGTTTCCAAATCAATGTACTACAAATCCAACATCAACAACAACTGTCAAATCCAACTATCAACCAGATGCTTCATTGACAGTGCAAAAACTATAAGCTAAAAGTGACGCGGAACAATATTTGAATTGGAGCTGATTAAGTCGTTAAAAGACCAATAACATTATAGATGAAAGTAACTAATATGTAATCATTGTTGGTAACTAGTACAAGTGAAATAAACCACAAGGGGAAAATATGTTTCCTTGCGGCGGTAGGCAACCTCGGCTTACTACATTCAGTATGCACTTCTCATGTATTTTTTGAATATGTTCAACCTAGCGGCAGGTACATCCTCTTCCATTAACAGACGGTGTGGTCTAATCCGCACACAGTGCTTACCTGGAAGGGTGCCTTGCCAGTGAGACACTGGAACACTATGGTGCCGATGCTCCAAAGGTCCGCTTTGGCATCGTAGTGCTGCGACATGATAACCTCAGGAGCCTGGGGTCAACACAACAGCACGGTCCCAACGATTCAGTACGTGCCTCATGTACAATGGGTTATGTACAATGGTGTGTTCAACCACCATTTGAGTCATTGTCTCATTTGGACACATTCAATGGAAGTTCAATTTAACATTCTACTTCATCCAGTTATGTTAACCAAGTTGTCTCTGTTTTAGTATTCTTTAAATAACGTCATTGAGCACAATGCTGTTGCGCTTAAGAACTCATCATTGCATTTTTAAGCACAATAATTTCTGGATGGTGTGTTGAGTGTGGCTGATGGTCCCCCCCGTAAGTCAACGTATATGAGGGCGTAGTTTGGCCAGAAGAAGGCTCACCATGTACATGGGAGATCCACAAAGGGTTGCGGCCATCATGTTGGTCTGGAGGTACCTGGCGAAGCCAAAGTCAGCTGGAACAAAACCAGGACAGGAAAGGATGGCAGAGGTAGGAGAGATGAAAGATGAATGAGAAAATGAAACAGTTACCCTCACTATTATCTAAGGCCATTTGTATTGCCTTCGCTGTTCCTATGCTGGCTGCTGGTAAGTTAGCCATCTACTTAGCTGGTATGCTAATATACTCTTTTGTAGTTGTTCTTAACCAGACACATTTGCTAAATACCACAGAATCACAGAGTTGTGATTACCATCCATTCTGATTAAATTTGTCACATCTTAATGTTCATTTGTGGTCAAATTTCAGTTAACATAGTATGTGGTCTGGCATTTCTTTATATTCTTCTTTGCGCTAACAAGTAGCTATGTGGCTCTGTACACACAGAAACAGCCTACCAACTGGGTACTGTACTGGGTACAGAGAAGGAAAACTGGGAAATTGCTGAGAATCATCCTGCGTGAATCATAGGGACGAATTCCATTCAAAGCGTTGTGAACACAGGCATGGAAAAGAATCGCAATACGCAAGCATGAGCTGGATCAGTGTGTGGTTATGTGTAAGAATGAGAGCCTCAATTGCCTGCACAAACAATTATGCTGGTGCACATTTGTTGGCATAGAATGTGATTGGAGATGTGTGTGTGTGTGTGTGTGTGTGTCCATTTCAGTGTGTGAACTTGAAGGTGAATACGTTTGAATAGAACAGCGGCGACAATGAGGCTTTGCCCCTGCTGGTGTGCGACAGCCCCGGCCACACGGCCTACCAATCTTGATGCAGGTGTTGTTGGAGTGGGACTTGCGTCCCGGTGGGTAGGACAGCAGGATGTTCTGGGGCTTCAGGTCTCGGTGGATGATGCCCTTGCCGTGGAGGACCTGCATGGCTCCTGCGATCTGCTGCAGGAACACGCGGATGGTGTCCTCACTTAGGGTGCCTTTTGCTGCAACATCGGGAAGAGTTGAGGATTTGTGAAAGTAGAGGTGAGTATAGTATGGTGGCGAGAAAAGCGAAACATTCAGCACTACATTCAGTATGCACTTCTCATGTATTTTTTGAATATGTTCAACCTAGCGGCAGGTAAAACGAGTGAATTTAGTCCGTCATGGTTTTAGAAGTGTATGATTTTACAATCTAGATCGGTGTGAACAGAGGTTTTTAGAGACTTTTTTTTTTCGGCAACGATAAAAGGGACAAGAGGGATATTTGCAGTCAAGTCTTGCAAAGACTCTTGCCCTGCCCTTGAGAGCAACAAGTCAAGAAATATATCAAACTGTGTAGGCATGCGTTATGAAAAATGGTTTGATTGAGGCCCAAACTGATTCTTGGCTCGGGGGAATCCCACTTAACCATGTTGTTGCTTCTCATATACTCCTACTAGCTCTTACAATCGAAGTCTTAGTCAAAGAGAGAATGTGGTATTGGTACCACTGTGCTCTCCAGTCTCACACCAAAATAACCCACAAAACACATCTTAAGATAAGAAGCTCACTTCCTGCCGTCACAGAGTAAGTGTCTGGACTCACATTTTTCCTCTCTGGTTATCATCTTTTTGTTTCCTGTATAATGTATGAATATTCCCTTTCATTTTGGGATGTTTCTTTATTTCTTATTTATCCTTGGATGATGTTTGATCATGTTTGATGTTTATGTGTTGAATACGTGTCTTGTCAGCCCATTCGGGCTGGGCATCATTTATGATGTAAGACACTATAATAAAAGAAGAATCATGTACACAAATACACCACTAAACAAAAACAACATTAACACAGTGAATGTGCAAGCATCACTGAACAACTTCTGGCCTTCTATCTACAAAAGAAGGAGTCATTTAGGTGTTTTGGACTATATGCCAGACACTTATGTTTATATTCAAGTGTGTTCAATCTTCTCTGCTCTCTAGCTAGTTTGTAGAAAGACATCAACAGTATGAACAGGAAGTCATTTGATTTGACAGATAAAGTACACGTTCCGTCCTAAATGAAAGTATATTTATTTGGTATGTAGTTTGTCTTTAAGGTGAAGTGTCAAGGAAAACATGACCCATTCCATTATATTTGCCAACATGAATGGGTTCATCAGGGACGTTTTAGTCTCTTGTCTTACAGTAAATATTTCCCCTTACTGTGTAAATAGTCTGCCAGGTCCCCGCCGTTGCAGTACTAGAAGTAGAGAGGAAAAATGATTTGAAATACACAAACTTAACAGGAAAAGAATGCCAGTAATATGTAATAAATTGGTCGGGTCAGAAGAGAGAACTTAACTAAAAGGTTGAACTTGTGATTACGGTCAATGTTGACCAAATAGACTCCTAGGACGAACACAGGTGTCACTCATAACACTAATTAGGAGTCTGCTCCTCTGATGTACCAGGGAAAAGGTAGCAGACTTCTCTTCACTTTAGTCTAATAGCTGTGCCCTGGTACATTAAAGGAGCAGACCCAATTAGTGTTATGAGCGACACCTGTGTTTGTCCTACGATGACACCTCTGGGAAAAGGGTCTATTCCCAGCATGAATGTGTATGTGCTCTAGTGAAAGGACGAAGGTGTATTCTGACATCACAGGCTGAGGTCACATCTCTTAGTATCAAAGGGCTCTTCTGGAGGATGCTACATGTGGTGAGCCATTAGCGAAACTCCCTTGGAAGTCCATGTGTGTGTCTGTGCTACCAGGACAGACCATCACATGTGATTGTGTGATCATTTATCCAAATAACGAATTATTCATGAATATATTTATTTTTAATTAGTTTGGCTTTTTATTATATCATATAGATTTAAGTTAAAGTGGAAATTGCAAAGATTTCCGTTTCGTTCTCTTTGGCAACCCCTTTGGCGATAAGTGGTAATTGTTCCCATGGATCCCAAGGGTGTCGTCACCGAAACCCAGTTCGAAACAACCATAAAATTGCAAATGCAAGGTCTTTCATCACCATTGCGTTGCCTCATTTGGCAGTGGATAGTGACTTAACTGCGATCAAAAAGCAATACACAAACTTGCCTCCATTACCAGGTACACTGAGCTGGCCGTTTCCTACATGGAAGGAAGGAGAGAGCATTAGAATATCAGTGACACTCAAAAGGATACGTTACTTTGAGATCTCGTTCATGTGTGTAACGTGTACATGTATGTCCACTCGTAATCCTTGTGCAAAAGTTAAATCTTGTTAAACCCTCACGATAGGGGAGCCAGACTTGGCAGGATGTAAGCACTGTTTGTTTTGCTTGAGACAACACAGAACCAGTATATAAAAGCTCAACCAATCCAAACATGTCATGTCAGCTGAAGGAAAGCCACCATGAAAGGGGATTATATGAATAGTGACATTCCTTTAGCTGACACTCTCAGGGATTTCAGGTTACATTGTATAAGCCAAACCTGGCCACCTTTTCAGGACCTCAGCAACACAGCAACACTGACACAAACCAAGTCATTCAGAAAATCTAATCAATGAAATGACAAATAACTACGGGAAACACACAAAGAGAAATAGACAGACATCACATTTTCTACTCATTCTCACTGTGATTAATCTCATCCAGTGACCATGAGGCAAAGTTTGCACACATTCTCAACAGCTCTCTCTCATTACGGTCATCTTTACATCGATTCCATTTAAGTCTATGCATTCTAAACATTTAAAATGAATGCTCTGTTGACATTGATGGAAGATTATGGAAACAAGGCAACTCTCTTGAGTTTCTCTAACTCTAACTAAAAGATGGAAAATGGATGGAACAAAATATGGAACCGGCAGACCTAGCAAGCGTAGCTCACAGTGGCCCACCACGGCTCTTGTAGCATGAGCAACTGACACCCTGTTCTCCTATTTGGAGCCGTCTTTCCTCTCCTCACGTTAGCCCCACGCCGTCAGCTCAGTCAACACGGTGCACGCCACCCCAGAATCCCCTCTTATCACCCAGCAACAGGCCGCGGTGGTCTGCCCACGTCTCCTCGGCCGGCCAATCACAGAGCTGGATTCTGTAGACATAATCCGGCTGACTCTGCACTTTCAAATTCTTATTTTTTGGTTAAAGCAAACCAACAAAATACAACAAGCCAAGTTCTAGCTCTGGTGAGAGTGGCTTGCTATGGATTGCAATGCAGCACCTCAGTGGGAAATCACCAGCAGGGAGCAGAACATTGTCGAATTGATTCAGCTTCTTTCGGTGACCGTGGTGATGAATAAAATATGTTTAGTGAACCATTAACCCTTTCACATACTGTCATTCCTTTAATTAAATGATGCCTTTGAGTCTTGAAATCCTTGGTATTGACTGCCTTGTGTTCTCCTGCTACAATCTGAAAAAGGTTTCTACATGTTATTATACATACATACAACTAAAGGAAACCGGCTCCTCTGTAGTTGTCACTGCAATGCATTTTCCCTGTGATGTTTGCCTCGAGTTCAAGTCGAGAAGCCGTCCCTGGCTAACGCACAAACCGTATGTAAGGCCACTGTGCGATAGCACGCTGTAATCGTAGATCCCAGAGAGAAATTGTTTTTTGATGCTGAGAGACTCTTCCCCACCCCCCACCAGATTCTGAGTATGGTGTTGAGAACATTCAGCCAACCCTGGTCTCGCAAGGGCCAACACATTTACGGTTCATTTCCTCATATACTGTAATGACAAGAAGGTCTCCAGCCATGGATGTAACCGCTCCTTGAATAGGGTTATCCCCAACACAACTAAGTGGTTGATCTGCATTCATTTTAATTAGAAATTATAATATACTTTAATACTATCTTGGACAGACAGGTCAGTAGGTTCCACAACGCATGTTATTGAATGACATTATGAATGAGCATGTTAATATTCAGAGACATTACAATATTGATGCCGTTTTGTGGTTGTTTGACCGATCAGACACAATCAACTACATTGTATCCGAAATGCTCAAGAGTCTTGAGGAGCTCTCTTCAACCTACAGAGAGGAGAGTGCAACGTCTTTGCGCTCAACATGTTTTTTGTATTTAATGAGTGTGCGAAAGTGAAAGCCAGGTAAGTGCAAGAGAGAAAGTTATAGTGGGCAGCTGAAATGTAACCATCAGTAACATCAAACAACCACGTGCGTTCTCCGATTTCCTGAGGCGACACGGCCCCCACCGTCCTCTCTAGAGGTCACATGCAAACAAACGATCTCCTAGCAAAATATATTCAATACATCCAATTGAAATAGGTTTTTGTTTTGTAAACAGAACATACAACGCCATATTGTGTAGGTTAAAATAATGTACGGACGGTGAGGACGAAGAATGAAGGACAGCTGAGAGTGTGTTATTTGACGAGATTCGTTATATATTTAATGTAGTACATGGGAGATCACTGTCTGCGTCTGTTTTTTATCTAAATACCCCAACTCATGATAAGCAAGGACAACAATTTATACCCATTATGATAATAGTTCAAAAGTAAATGTACGGCATTTAAAGGTCTGTCTCTCTCTCTGTAACTAGTTATCTATTACTATGAGCTGTTGCGTATCATATATCCGTGTTGCTAATTTGTGCATAGCCTGGTGGACTCCTAAAAGTTTCACTTCAGAGTGACTCATTCATTAAAAAAAAAAAAAGTCCCTTTACTTTCATATGCAGACGTATCTTCTGCTTTTTTGAATATTTTAAATGGCCAGACTTTCTTCCAGCAGACCAAATAATGCGAAAGCTGGCGTTGAAATATCCAGCAGATGGCCTATTAGTGTGGCAAAGTGTGACAAAGACAAAATAAACAGCCAAGTGTGCATTTGGAGTCTGGCTCGCCTGCTGCCGTTGAAACTCTCAGACAGGTGTGTTCACAACGAACAACCTCAGGTTGCTCGGCAATGATCAGGAATATCATGCTATATCATCGGATGATGCTAATTCCACTCCAACCCAATTCAGCATGAAGCACTGGGTCAATGAGAGTTAAAGCTGGCCAGCACAATTGGTGTTATCGATGTGTTTTAATCCACACCCATTGCATGCTCACGCCTCTTGTGAGTTGGCAACAATAGGCCAGCAGGTAAAGAACTTCCTCATGACACAAATCAGCTTGCTAGGGCCCTAAAATAGCTAACAGAGCTAAACAGGAACTGGACATGGCAGAATCAGAAGGCTTTCAGGCTAATAGGGAACCAATGGTGGCACAGAGCCACTTCTGAATTCACTGACCTAGAGAAATATACAGTAGTATCTACCAATTATAGTGAGTATCTCAGGTAATATCAAGTCCAACTGAGGTTATACAATAACTTTTGGATGTGTTGCATTAGCCACAAATTAGCCACCCACGTAAATTACATACATTCTAAGGAACAGGTACAAATACGAAAGGCTGACTTCACATATGATTTATATTGCATGTGTCAAAGTTAAAACACTGAATACTACAGGTTCCAATAAAATATCTAGAACACTGTTTTAGATATGTACTATTAACTATCTGTGGCTGTAATAACTGTTGCAGCTGGAGATCAGACCCAATGCAAGTACTATTTCACTTTTTTAGCGCATTTCCACAGATATATTATTCACCTAGTTAACAACGTATGCCTGAAATTGCATTTTAATTGTAGTTTTACATCTAATCATGTCACTTTCTCTGCTAGTTTTTACTGGCAGGTGTATAATTTCAACCATTAGCATGTTTCTCCAGCAGTAATAAGTAGTTACATACCTTCTACCTACCTACCTAGCTCACTTTGTCTGCAGGACATGAGAAATGAGATAAGACTACAATAACAAGCAGACATGTGACTGGACCCAGATTGTCTACAGAGGGCCATGTAGTATCCCAGCTTAACAATACACAATGCAGATGATAGGTTTGCATTGTGTATCAGTGTTATTTGGATTTCCCAAAACTAGTTTGTGCAAGTATTTGATGGGTCATTTTTTATTATATTTTTAAGCAGTAGATATGTGGTTTAAGCAGTATGACATTTTTTTAAGCCGTCTAATTTCCTGCTGTCCACCATTTCCTATAAATATGACCATTATGTAACATACCTGAAAGTCCAGCAAAGCAACAATGTTCTCATGTTTCAGTTCCTGTTTGGGAAAAAAAAAAAATTTGATCCAGCACACATGCATCCAGTATCTTATATCATTAGTGTACCAAATTAGTCTGTACAATAAGCTGCTGGAAGCTCTGAAGAAAATTAGAACAGAATAATTATATAATATACTTTGTAAGTTTACAGTATATTTCTATACAAAGTTATTTAAATACAGGATAACATGGCACTACTTTGGGGCCAACAATATACAACAAGTCTGGATATTTCTCTTTGCAGCTCTTTGCATTCGTGAACAGATTTAAATTCCCCCTCAGACTATCCAACCTTTATTGCATTAGTGATGGTAGCCGATCTGTCTTTTGTCACAAAGAAGGATATATAGTGTTACCAACCGGTATGCCTAATGCTTATACAAGACTGTAAATAGTCTGTCCCTGACAGGCTGTTTTTCATTCTAAAGCATTCATTTTTTCCAGTGGCTGTAAACACCGGCAGCACACTAGATTTGTCACGATGCGGATGATAATGGTGTGAACATTGACTGCATTCTTTGAATAATTGTGAGTGATTGGCGAGTGTTGGGGTGAAGCACAATTCAGTTTTATCATTTCTATGCATAGCATTTTTCATCAAACACAGGCAAGCACACACTGACAACCTTGCAAATTGTATTATTACATGTGTTAGGCGTTAAATAAATTATTGTATTATTGTTCGTATTGGTATCAGCATAGCATTCATTATCTGGACAAGTTAACAAATACAACTGTGATTTTACTAACAGGGGTTAGACTTACCTTGAGTATTTTGATCTCTTTCCCCAATAGTGTTTGGGATTTGGAGAGATTCTTCTTGTTTATGCATTTGACTGCCACCTCCCAGTCATGTTTCTATGGAAATACATTTGCCAAAATAAAACTTAAAATAAACGATAGATACATGAGCAGTACGACTAAATATTACACATTGTTTCCAAAAGATGGTTGTCAGTCGTTATGATTGCATGTAGGCCTAATCATGCAACATTGAGACCTTTCATAAGAGCTACGAGCAAACGTACACAAGCACAATTATCTACAAATTTTGAAGGAGTAACATGTTTAACGTTATTTAATTATATACCTATAATAACGGACAGTGCTTCATAAAGTCAATATTGTTGATATGAGAAGCGTGTGGCTGTTCACGTCGGCCTCTTAAGGTCGTACTATGGAAGTAAACACATTTACAGGGTCTCAATACACGATACAAACACATAGGGAGCTCCGCACTCTCCTGTTATATGTCCCCATAGTTAGGTCCCTGATGGTTGACATGATATGTCCCCTAGTTTGGCCGCTGGAGGTTGACGTGGTTATTGAGCACCATCCACTGTAATTAATTAAGTAATAAATAATAATAATAATTAATTAAAAAAAGTAGCGACTCACCTCTCGGTGCCTGCCTTTGAACACGACTGCGAATGCGCCATGTCCAATCAGGTCCTTACGGCTGAACTCGAACTTCCCCACGGTCTCCATGATGGATACCGGATGTCTACTCGTAGCGAGCCCAGGGACCAACCGATGGCAGCGGGCCTGGAGCTCCCGTCTCCTCCGTCAAGCAGGACCAGCAGGAAAGTTGCACTCTTCCTCCGCTTGCCATGGGCAGCCGTCCAGACAACAAACCACCGTCTTCTCTCATGTTCGTATGCAATGACATGGGCGTGAACCCCACTTAACACAGTGATACAGGGATCCCCATCGTCGATCCAATAACACAACACGGAGTGACAAAGAGAAGGAAAATAATAATACGCTAGGTGCTTGGAGAGCTCAGCTGACGTTGACGCGCCACCTTAAAACCAGCTCGTCGCGTTTGTTTGTATACATGGGAGATTCTCTCTTCTGTCACGATAGGCACTCGATTCTGCTGTTACGTTCACAGTTGTGGTATAGAAGGACTAATAAATAATATTAAAAGATGTTCTTATGATATAAATTAAAAACACCAGCTTCGAGGGAAATAGCCGCACGGATAGGTTCAACAAAGCCCTCTAGCAGACTAGCTACCGAACCTACATTAGCGCGCATGCGCAAAGCTCAGCGTATTTTGACGTAGGAAAGAAAAATGCTACGCCGACACTAAACAAAACAAGGTTATTTATGCACTGTTATTATAACACAATCAGATGCACCAATATAATGATACAGAACAGCCCAGCCCTTATTTATATTATTGTTAACAAGTTAGAATCATTGAATATTCATTGAAGAATATTAATTGCTGACGCGCCGTCCCTTAATGTGCAGTAGGCCTACACAATATGAAAACAATTTACTCTTTACAGCCTATGTTCGAAAGCTAGAGAATTACCCTTTTAGATAACAAATACATTTTCTTGTAGAGTGACACTGACATAGTTACAATAATTCCTAATAAAATAATGCCTATAAGATAAACAACAACAGGCCTATAGAAGATAAATATTATAAGAGAGGACATAATTAGGCAAATCCCAAAGAAAAAACAAAATGGAATAGAAAAGCATAACAGAATAAAGACAGGGCCTACTGATGGAAGGCCACACAATACAGACGTAAAGTCTCGAAACTAAAACGTAATCTCATATCAATACAGCGTTCTCTAATTAAATATTGATTTCGTTTTTTGTTGGCCATGTGACGACAATCAAATGACTTCCATAGGCTTACAAGCTAACTAATCATTAAAAAAAAAATCGAAGAAATATAATTCCCCAAAATGGAACATGAGATTCATTTGAAAGCAGCCAGACGGAAGCAGACGATTGCATATCTGAGAGATCAGAGGAAACACCAGCATGCCCGAGGAGGAGCGCTACAAAGGGACGCTTAAGGCGGAAACAAACGCCTGCTGCGACCGTCTTCAAAGCGCTGTCTCTAACAGGAAGTGGCGCAACACACGTCTTTATCGCATTTGCTCAAGGGAAGGGCGCACCAGGCCTACGTTTAAAGTGTGAAGGCAGGTTGTGTGACGTTTTGTGGATCGCTGCTTGGTGGGAGATATACTGTGAAGTTATGGTCTGCGCACAACATGGTGAGATTGTAAAATCTAGGTTATAACAAAGTTATTACCTTTTACAGTGAACGAACCATGAGATGCTGTGCAAAAGGATGGGAATGTTTAGAGGCAGTCACAATTATGAACGATAAAAACCTGAATCACAAGTCGCATCTGGATGAGAATGAGCTTAAAGAAATAAAATACCTACATGAAAGGGCCGGCTTGTCTACTGACAGAGAAGCAAGCATCTACAACGTATGTACAAGATCTGAACTGATTGGAAGTTGGTGCTGCTATGCGTCACCAGCAGAGGGCACCATGAGAACAGGAAAAAAAAGAGGATCCAAAATCGTATGAAAAAAAAAACGATGTAGGCTACAAGGCAGTTCAGGATGGAGCCTTGTATTTATGAATATTTATTGAATAGATTGACGACCACTAATGGCCACATTCAGTACATTATTAGCAGTAGGCCATCATGTCTGGAGAGGTTATTGCGTTTTTAATGTAAAGTAATAATTACCATGGTTCTATTCATTATAATTCTATGTATTTTAGTTTTTTTTATATAAAAAATACAATACTTTAATTTTGATTCTGGAAGTATGACACACTAATCCAATCTGGTAGCCACTGTGCTTTTCTCAAGACCAGCAATCCTTTACCTAGATCTACAAACGGCCATTTAGGCCTACTGCACCCTGTACTTAATCACCACTTGTAGATTTTCTTTCTTCCAATGCCTTTAATGGCAACATAAGTCAGTCAGACAGAAGCTGTGGAGCTTGCTGTAGTTGTATTATACTTATATATATACTTGCTGTAGTTGTATACTAATGCTAAAGTCTAAGGGAAAATAGCCATCTATTGCTCCAGGCTGGCTAAACTGCTGGAGACATTAGTCCTGGCTCCATTCCCCCATCAGCTGCTGTTGATGAAGACGGTGGAATAAGTTACTCCAACTCTTCTATTTCACCTTCACCTTGAGCGACATGAGACTCCAACCGTGGCTGTCGTTTAAACCGATCCGTCCAATCTGCTTGTCTGCTGTGGTGGCCTGTGGTTGGTGATTAGGCTGATGAGTTTCAGATGAGCAGCAGCTGCACTCTGTGGTGTGATTGGTCCTCTGGTGCACTATACAGGTTTTGTACATCGAGACTTCACATCGCAGTGACCACCTTCATTTTGGAAGCATAGGAGCGTTCAAATGTTAATTATTATGTTAGAAGTAATTTGTTTGTTGTTATTGTTTAGTAATTCAGTTATTTGTCATTATGGAGACACATTGTTGTGTTTGTAACTTCCACAGCGTTTCTCATGTGAGACGTGGCAAAAAAGAAGTTTTCCTTAGCCTAGGTTACGGTATATTTACGTTGATTTAGGTTGATACAGTACTACAACTCTCTTGAGTCCTCTCAATATGCCGTGGAGTATCGCCAACAAAAAGTCCCACAATGCATTCTGATGTGCAAACCCTATAGTGTACCCTAAATAGAGTGTCACCATTTTGCAGTCTTGGCCAAAATGTGAGTGTAAACATCGGGTTCCCTATATAGTGTACTACCTAATACCCATAATGCACTGCAAACACACTTATTTCTGCACTATATCCCATGATGCATATTGGTTCTCATTGTCATCAGATTCATCCAATAGAGATGATCTGGCATTTACGGGTTCTTTATGCAAATGAGCTATAACATGGGACATCTCACGTGTCTGCTTGTTTAAGCGACCTATATGCATCACACCACTACCACTGCGTCACACAATACTGTAGTGTCCCAATTCTTACACGTATTCTCTAAATAGCGCACTTTATAGTGTTCACTCTAAAGGGAATAGAGAATGAGGGAACAAGGGAGCCAAATCGATCAGAGCCTGAGTCTCTCTGTAGTGGAGCTGGCCACGGTGCTGATCCAGAGAACTGCTTGAGTCGGGAACAGCGTGGGTGCTGTAGGTGTCACTGTGTTCCAACCTGTTGTGTCTCACACAGAGTTACTCTTGATTCGACACCCTAATCTTGCTGAGGAAATTTACTCTGTAGGAAATTAGTGCGTGCGCGTATGTGCATGAATGTATGCATGAGTGTGTGTATTTGCAGTTGTGGTGGTGCCTAGTGATGTTCTCTGTGTGTGTGTGTTTGTGTATGTGGGGGGGGGGGGGGGGGGGGGAGTGTATGCATGGTTAGGGAACAAGTTTCCACTGTGTGTTTAGCACAAATACACTTTCATTCGATCTGGAAGATGTCATTCCGATTTTGAAATCACCTGAGGGCACGACAGAGTGGGCTCATTTGATTTGTTTTGTTTTTCTCTGAAGATCCTGATTACTATATTGATCCTGATTATGTTGGGCTGAATAGAATTGTGCTGATCCCAAATCAATCATCACACACACACACACACCCACCACACACACACACATACACACACACACACACACACACACACACACACACACACACGTACTCGTGCAAACACAAAGGAACGCAATCACACACCATACACACAACATGTGAAGCAGGTAATCCTCCCAAGCATATCCAAGAAGATACTTTTTCTGCAGGGGACTCGAAACATGTCCTTCCTGATTCATCTCCGTGGAGGCGACGAAGGCTGTGCGGACCACATACATTCATAATGTTGTTGACGTTGTCATGTGTTTCAGGTATTAGGACGCCTTCACATCGCAATGGAGGAATCCTCTCAGTATATGAGTCCTTTTAAAGAGCATATGCTAAAGGTCCGTGATAAAATACTGCTTCTACGGCGTATGACTGGATTTATACGAGACCGTAAGTGGAGCCCCTTAATGCTCCAATGGCTTCCGCTCCTCCGTTCCTCATGAGGGCAGCCAATGAAAACCTGGATGCACACATCGTATGCCAATCATATGCTGGCCCCGGTGGAAGCTCTCTCTACCTCCAGAGTTTAGAGATGTGGGGACCGTATCTAGGCTCTATGGGACAGCGTTGACACAGCAGGGCCAACTCACAGAGACACCATGATCCTCAAGTGGAATTCAATTTCTTATTTCCCTTGTTGGCTTATTTTCACAGTCGTATGGTTCACATATACAGATGCTGAACATGTCCATCAGATTATGTTCATTAGTTAGCCAATGTTCAAATCTGATCAACGTAACAATACTGTTAATTTGTCTAGGTTGGCAGGCTGAACATGTCAGGACATCATAATATCCTAACAACTCCCTCTCTTTAAACCCTGCAGTGGCCTCACACACACAGTTGGCTAGCATTGTGTGCTATGTTGGCACCATCCACCATGATCTTAATAGCCATCTTTTCTCACACTTCAAGGAACACCAAACAGAAAGATATGCTCACCATTTCACACTGCTTTCAAAGGGCTCTCATTATCATGAGCATACTTATAATTCCTCTAGGCCTATGCCTGTAGAGGCTCTATTAGCTGGGAGGGGAAGCCGATTAATGTATTGCCTGCCGCACAGAACCAAATATCCATAATAAAACATATTGTACCCTGATTTGAAAGATTCTTGCACCTGAGCCGTGGCGTTGCTCTGTGTGAGGAAGGGCTTCAAAAATGTGTATTTCATCAGGCTTCTGGCTGGTGGACACTCCCACTTGTAATGTCACAAGCGAATACGTTTTGAAATGGTTTTGTAATGACCCAGAGGAAAAGAGGCTGTGGAGGTGTGTCTGACATCACACTTGAGAGCCCACAGCAAAGCAGGGAAGGAAGCGCTTTCACTCGACGACTTTACTTTAGTATTGGGGGGGCTTTTACTTTGTGTTGAGTCTAAATCACAATCTCTGTGAACGGGCCCCCTATTTTACCACCAGGGTGAGGTTGAGGTTGGCTCATTACAAGTCATTCAAAAATGGATCCACTTGTGACATCATCACAAGAGGGTGTGTCCACCCAGATATACATGATGGATAGTACAACTGATTATCCATCGAGCCTCAAACACTGTTTACATAAACTGCTCGAGAGGCAGACGAAAACTTCACTTCAAACCCTCAAATCTTTGGACATGAAGACACGGCGGCAGCCATTAATGATGTTCCATGAGATTAATCCGCGACCCAAGATGACGTAGAATACGCTCAAGCATATTCAGCGTCAGGTGTATCATGGCACCTTCGCATAGCTCTCAACAACATGCCAGGCACAGCCTCTATCCCAGGGGCAGTCAAACACCTACTGCACTCCAAACTCCCTGGATCAGGTGGTGATCACCCCGGTGTCAGAGTGTGTAACGAGAGGAGTGTGTAGCAGTGTTGCTACCGAGACCCGGCCGCTGAAGAGATCACACAGCGTTAAGCTGGCGTACTCCTGTCTCGTACTGAGGTGGTGACCGACCTCCAGTGAGAAGGCAGCTCCCCGTAGGCCTACAAGGGATCTTATTATTTGTATTTACTGATGGATTTATTTATTTATTTAAGATGTATTTGGCAGGAACAGTACACATCAGTCAACATTTTAGTTTACACTTCAATGTAAATGGGTCAGAGTTAGCCAAGAGGCTAGTTTACATCTGTAGACCCCGTAGTCATCGGTAGTATATTGGTTCGTTTGGTGGGGAAACCTTCCCGAATAAGTTGGGTTGGGAAACCACGAAAGCTCAGTGGACATGCAATCTAAATGCTACCTGGGTGGGGAAACAAATAAATAAAGCATTGAGTCGTCATGGTTTCCGAAGATTTTGAGGGTTTCCCCATCCAACTAGCCAATTTGGTTGCTAGGTGAATAAGGTATATGGGGAGAAATACAGAAATGCAAACCTCTTATTCTTACTACTGTTTTCTTTTGACATTGTAATGGTTTCACAGCAACCTTGGAATAACACCCATCTACAACGGCCTTGGAAGCAGCGGTGGAAGTAATTATTTTTCATCAGGCTCTCTTGGCCCCGCAACATGCCTGTGTGTTAAAGGGTTAGGGTGTGTACACAATTATAAAATGATAGGACTAATCAGCGCTGAGGGGAGGGACTTTCAGTTTGTGATAGACAAGGTCGCAAAGTCCGCAAAAAAGCAAAAAAAGAAATGGCGGTGCCCAAGGACAGTTTTGCAATCTACCGATCAAACAGTTTTTATCCGAAGTAGACAGATAAAGATAATAAAAGATGAATGTAAATCTGATTGGAAGGCTTTTCCCAGAGGAGACTATGGTTTTGCTTTACTTCCGAATTAAATTACTGCACCCGCCAAGACCAGCCTGTTAATCATTGCTGACAACAACGTGAATATCTGGACGATCTCACCACACTAGAGGTTATCTGCCCTTCTCTTGGACACCCCTTGCTGATTAATAGATTTAAATATCTGTTTTAGCATATTAGGATTCAGGGGGTTATGTGTGTGAGTGAGTGACTGCGTGCGTGCATGCGTGTGTGTGTCTGTGAATGTGAGTGAATGTGTGTGCGTGGGTATGTGCGACCCTGTGTGTGTGTGTGTGTGTGTGTGTGTGTGTGTGTGTGTGTGTGTGTGTGTGTGTGCACGCGGTAAGAAGGCAGGCTTAAGCTAGGTTCGGGCTGGTGGGAGTTGAGCCCTACTCAAAGAAGCCGACTGAACCAAAGCGAGGGATATTCACGATGCCACTGCACCAGTCTACCACCCCAGGGAGACCCAAGCAATCCAGAGTAGTTTGTTTGAGGATATGGAAAGTGTGTGTGTGTGTGTGTGTGTGTGTGTGTGTGTGTGTGGGGGGGGGGGGGGGTGTTGTTGAAGTGTCAGGACATATACCATCTGCTTCGGTTTCACTCAGGTGACCCTACACAGTGGCCCCTGGTGCACGGGCACAAAGGGGTGCTACGCATGGAAAGCTGTTTGTTTACTCCCGCTGTCACTGGGGGGATGACATGGTGTGTGATTAATTAGTGGGAGAATGCAATTATTGTAATCACACCAAAATGTATGATTGCAATGTTATGGACAACTGCTTAATGTGATATAATATATACAGTAGTTCATTTATTGTATTATATTTATATTTCAAAGACATCTAATGTGTGTTGTAAAAGCATATCATTGGAACGTTAATTACTTGGAAGCAACGACACAGCTACTCATTATAAATCCGTTTTCTTTTTAACCAATTTACGAGGCCGTGTGCCGCAACGCATGGTTCCATTTCCTTAAGCCATCGCCATAGCGAAAGCATTCCACACAAAACCACTTCATTCTTCAGCTCACTAACACATATTATAATGGGCTTTGCTTCCCAAGAGGACGCAACTTTAATTGTTTATTGGAAAGGACTTATTTCCATTCAAACATCTGTGAAAAATATATTTCAGGCGCTGACAAGGTAAGCGAGGTATTGTTTTGTGTGTTGTGTTGGCATAAATATGGGTCAAGAGCAATTATAATGTATCTTCCATGTATCAATTGCCAACATTCATTACCAGTTTTAAACCGCCTGCAATTTCGAGGGCTATTAATACACGCGGACAACGGTAGAATCTAAATACGCTCAACATAGCTGTTATTGGGCACCTTAGAGCCCAAACATAAACGTCCCTTCTTGCCTCGGGTGTGTTGCATCAGTTTACCTGAGACTTAAGTGAAGAGGTGTGCGATGCCAGAACAAACTAGTTTGTTTACACGAGCGTTGCAAGCAAGTCGACCCTGAAGTGAACGAGAGAGTCCACGCAACACGAATAAAACATGGCCGTGTTTTCTCACTCTCTCACTCGGACCGCAGACAGTGCTGATCCAGAACACACCAGTGGTCTCAGTGGCTTGTTCTGGGGAATAGTTTGAGGAATGGTGGTGAGGGGACGGGACGGGACGGGGACGCTCCAGTCATGAGGAAATCAAGGCCGGAAGCAGCCTCCATAAGTGTGGTAATGATAGAGAGGGTAAAAGTATTACATGGGTGGGTGGCTTTAAATGGTTTGACTCAAAACCATTAAAGTTAAACCTTTCGTTTTGGAATATGTTCTGTTCAATTTGATAATTTTTAGGTCTCGTTTCTATTTCCTTTAGACTCCGATGCTACTGCAAATTGTAAAGGTGTTTACCATATCAGTAATAGTTAACCTTCACACTTTTGGACCACTGTCTGGGGGCAAGATGAGCTCAGTCATCAAGTTAAATAAATGTCAAAAGCAGTAAATTAACTGCGGCTGTTTTTGTCCATTGAGATGAGTTGCCAACACTAATTAAGAGCTGGAAATACATCAGCGTGACATGTATTGTCGTTAGATGTCACCCCGTGACAGCTAATTTCTATAAAGAACCTGCATGTGCCGGATCATCTCTGTTGGATGAATCCAATGACAATGAATGCTATGCATCATGGGATATAGTGCGGAAATAAGTGTACCAGTGCCCTTCTTTTACGGTGCATTATGGGTATTAAGAGGTGCACTACCAGTTTTTAAACTCACACTTTTGGACAACACCACCAAATAGTGACACGGTAAACAGTGCACTATGTTGGGGAATAGTTGCCCAGGAGTGTTTCTAGAGGAAATCGTGTTGATGAACCTAGGAATGAAAATTTCCGGGAAAATTTCCCGGCACACCTAGTCTTGTCTAAAGGCACTTAGGTAACCACTGGCCTTGAACCTACCTTGATCCACTCAGATCCACCCCGTCTAGAGCAGGGATGGAGACATGAAGCCTTTCCACATCTGATGTCAGCTACCCAAAGAACAAAATAAATAGTATTCCATAAAGAACCAAAAAACAACGGGTCCCTAACTTTTACTTACGGAGACAAGAAAACTTGGTGACCTGATGGTGGAAGGCTGGAGGCTCTCCATGCAGCAATGTTATCATCCTGCTCACAGGTAATGTCTTAAGATGCAATGCATTTTGCCAGCCGTCTAGATGTTTAATGTCAAGGTCTAAGGTGCAGAGCCATTTTGCTACCTCCAACAGGCATGGTAGAGGATTTTTAGTGTAAACACAGACAACACTTATGTATTTACATGTGAACTTCTTCGCAGCTGCAAAACAACATTGAATTGAGTAAATTGTGAAATTATTTCTGTGGCTAGAGCTGAGGTTATTTCAATGTCGTTGGTGGTGTTACTGCTAGATTCTCTCTTTTCCCTTTTGACACCTACACCACACACCACCTACATTGTATTTTTCACTGTCTGTCTTGCATTGACACATTTTACATTGGATTCTTCATGTATTCTTAGAATGTTGAACTATGAATTAATGAATTAATGAATTAATGAATTAATGAATTAATTAATTGATCAATTGATCAATCAATCCATCAATCCATCAATCCATCAATCCATCAATCCATCAATCAATCAATAATCCTATTTCGTTCAGATGACCAGATGATGTAACTACAAGGTAGTGGACAGTTTGGCACTAGTGCATCAATCAATGTGTTCCTTGGCTACATTGCAGTGCTCTGTGTTCTATCATAGATGAATAAACAGGGCCTGTCTTAGTTTACACCATTTTACAAAGAGCCCTTTTAAATAGTCTAGAAGAGTCAACAACTTTTTTTCTTCAAACACTTTCTCTTGTGTGTAAGGAAAGAGGCTTTGTTTACTTCCTCTAGTGCACCGACGCTCATCAATGGCATTTCAGGAGAACGTACTGGGTGGTCCTGACTAATGTGAATTGTTTTTAAAGCAACAAGACAGAGAAAGAGTATACTTTGACAATAATAGCAGGAGAACAACATTGACGTTGTGCATATCAGCAATAACAAAAACCGATATTGGCCTTGTCCCTTTAAAAAATCCTCACTCATCCTGTCACCATAGATCAATTTTTTTTTTTTTACGAAGTGTGAAAAGGAGACAGAAGAACAGCAATCCTTTTTATTGCACGCTGTGAGAATCAGAGATTTGTTTCCCCACCCAGTGTTTCTTTGTGGCCCTTGATGTTTGTTTGTTAAGGGCCTGCGAGGGTTCTAGTCATGACACAGGGATTTAATCTGAATAAAATATCCAGGATCCATGAGAGTCCCACTCGATGTCGAACACAGTTAAAGAAACTGGGAACCATTTGACAACAACAGCCTCTTAATGTGTATTTCCCTTTCTCTGTCTCTTTCACACAATGTCTGTGCTAAGGAATTGTATTAGTCAACACAACCCTTATGTACCAGTTTGACACACTTTCTTTTGATTATTCAACAGTAATTATAATTCGTGAAACCAAGTTGTTTGTTGCTGAATAGTTTCAACCAGTGACATTGTGAAGGAGAATACATTCCAGTATAATACAAGAGAGAACGTATTTCTTTTTCATTGACCAAACAGTGCCTTAATGTGATACAAACTGTCTTACCTACCCATTCCTTCTTGTTGTTGGAGGGATTTTAAGATTTATTGTAATTGTATATACAGCGGTGAGACACCTCAAAGCAATTTGTTATAAGGTATGTTATTCTTTATGTATCAATTCTTTATGCTAAAGTCATTTTGAAGATAATAATAGTCAATGCTGAAACTGAACTTTACTTTACTTGGCTGTTATGACAAGTTTATACTTTTAACAAATTGCACCAACACAAGGCTTATGATGTTAGAGTAAATATTTTTGACAATGAAAAATGACATACGTCGCATTCATTGCATCTTGTGTAATATTTATAAAATTTGGCAAGTACCCAAATGGTCATTTGGGTCAATACGTTTCAGTGTGTGTTTCCTTACAGTGTGTTGTTACAGTAAATTCTGTTTGTGAGTGCATTCGTACACTTAAACCTCCCCACCCAGAATGAAAGGTCCTTGGGAGAGACACATACCTGGTTACTTGGCCACCAGAAGTGCATTGCAGAGCAGACACATGTTGGAACGCCCCTGCCGGGATCACTGCTCCTGTTGCGTCTGGGACAGGAAGAGAGGTGCACCGTTCACCAGCAGAGCTCGGGGTGGGGGGGGGACAGGAAGAGAGGTGCACCGTTCACCAGGAGAGCTCAGGGGGGGACAAGAAGAGAGGTACACCGTTCACCAGGAGAGCTCATGGGGGGACAGGAAGAGAGGTGCACCGTTCACCAGCAGAGCTCGGGGTGGGGGGGGGACAGGAAGAGAGGTGCACCGTTCACCAGGAGAGCTCAGGGGGGGACAGGAAGAGAGGTGCACCGTTCACCAGGAGAGCTCATGGGGGGACAGGAAGAGAGGTGCACCGTTCACCAGGAGAGCTCATGGGGGGACAGGAAGAGAGGTGCACCGTTCACCAGGAGAGCTCATGGGGGGACAGGAAGAGAGGTGCACCGTTCACCAGGAGAGCTCATGGGGGGACAGGAAGAGAGGTGCACCGTTCACCAGGAGAGCTCATGGGGGGGGGGGGGGGGGGGGGGACGGGGACAGGAAGAGAGGTGCTCAGACTATCAGACCACTGAATTGAGGCTTACCTTGACTGGAGGTTGAAGGCCACGATCACTGAAAACAGCAATTACAGGTCTGCTCCTTCTATGAACCAGGGCACGGGTAGTAGACTTGTCTTCACTAGTTCGGTCTGCTACTACCTGGTACATCAAAGGAGCAGACCCATAATCACTGTCATGAGTGACACCTTTGTTTGTCCTAAGATGACACCCCGGGGAAAAGGGTCTATTAGGTCTCCCTCCCAGTGCCTCTTCTAGTTCCCCTCCTCTGTCCAATGAGCACACAGAAAACCTCCACCCTTTGTATGCTCAGCGGGCTGCCAACCACTTCTCCATGGTAGGCCTATCCCCAGGGGAAATGGGCGGTGAGGGGGAGGGGGACATTATGCCAGCTGGGAATCCACATGAATATTAGCCACATCTGCCAGCATTAGCATTTCTTTGTAACAAAAAACAACAACATTATTTTGCAGCAGTTGGTTCTCTCTCTCAGCTATCTGCCAACCTGGCAGGTGGTGTTTGTGAGCGCGTGACTATGTCAGCGGCTTTTCTTCCTCCATCGACGGGGCCAACCAAGTAAGGCAGATGCTCGTGTCTTCGGGCCATTCCCCCAGCCCACGGTGTAAAAGTCAGTGTGGCTGGCGTCTGTTCGCTCCACGTTTTCCTCGGCTGTGGTTTTGCCCCTGACCCCGTGTGGAGGAGAGGTCCCCGTGGGGAGGATCGATAGCATGCTATGAACCCGAACTTCTGTTCCGTCCGTTGGTGGTCGCAGACACAAGCACGCAGAAGTGTTTTCCGGCACATCCAGGGAAACAACCGAGGCGACCCTTGTCTGTGTTCCCAGAGGAGAACCGATGTAGACTGCCGGGGGCCCGCCTCGGCATCACATGGAACCCACTGTTTAGAGGGGGCCAAATGCACTTTTCATTCTTACTTTGTGTCCCGAAGTCAGTCAATGAATGGAATGTTTGCCACTCATGAATACAGGCACGTACAAAAGGTTGGCAGCATAGCGTAAAGGGAAGCTCAAGGTTTCGATACAATGGCTGGTGCTGAATGCAGTCATTGAAAACGATGGTGAAAAGTTTTTGGAAGTCTTGGTGCACTCTTGGTGCTCTTGGTGTCCTGTCACTGTGTGACCTTTCTCAAGGGCAGCAGACCTTCTGTTGCCAACATTCATAGTCTGCAGAATGCCTCGTAAGAGGAAGTCATCTTGGATTAAGTATTCATCCATCCCTTTGGTTTTCACTGTGGATTTAGCATCTTCTATACTTCCATTGCTGTAGTCTAGGTGTTATTTATGTGTTCTTCTGTGGTGAAAAGCCTCGTAGAGTGATTGACATTAGCTCTCTGAGGGCTTTTAAACGCCCGCTGTGCTCAAAGTGCAGAGCGTAAGCCTCTCCTGCTCAAACAACGTAATGGTGCAGAACCAACATAAGTGGCTCGTGCATCGCTCTCCCTCCAGAGAAATAAACAACACAGGGAGGGCCTTGCCATTGTAGCCCACCGTCCCACAGAGTAAACATCATGGTCGGTGAGTAAGTAGGCTAGAATGCGGGTGAAATGTGCTTCGAACCCAACCACCGTTTTAGAACAGCAATCATTCTCATAACTCAATATAATGCACGGCTAGCTACACAGTCAAGACTGAGCAGAGTAAGCAGCAGAGAGAGAATGGCTTGTTTTTGTACACTAGGAATGACTAGCCGTGCTTACTCGAATACACTGACTTTTTGTGAGTTCAGGCTTGAGCATGTGGTTCACAACATTTCCAACAGGGGTTAAAGGAATACTGCTTTCACTTAGCAAGCGGCTGCTCAGACATGATTTGGCATTGGCAAGGCTCCTCTTTGACTGAAATGCAGCATGAAATGAAAATGAGACAAAGGACACTTCTACCATATTATTCACCTATTCAACAAAGGATGCAACACACTTCAATAATTCTAATGAACATGACTTCCTCAACAGTCGAAAATGCTTTCGTAATGGCATTATAGGACCTCCCCTCCCCATGAAAAGCCTACACCAGACTAAGGCATAACTGACACATGCTAATGACCTCTTTCACAAGAGGAGCACTAGAGTAGAGTCCCATCTGGCAGCTCTTTACATAATGTACCAGCCCCGGTATATATGTACAACACATATACAACATATATACAACACATGTATATGTACATGTGTTTCTATATTGTAGCACTTAAACGCAGTTGCCTTGCTTATTTTATGCATTTTTGTGTAATCAAATGATTCTTGCACTTTTCTTACAGTTTTTCTTACTGTAAGTCACTTTGGAAAAACCCGTCAGGTAAATAAATGTAATGTAATGTATACATATAAAGTACTTAGATATATAGGTTTTCAGTACTATGGTTGACGTTCCTGACATTATGGAGCCTTTTGTAATAATGTTTTGATTGCAGTATATATACTACTACTATAATAATAATACTAGGCACTGATTTAGATTTTTTAACAGTCCACAGTTGTAGGAATCACTAGGAACACTTGAATAAAAAAATATAATTTGAGTCTGCCCCTAATTTGTCTTTTTTTGAAGTGAATGTGACATATCTGATGGATTAATACGTCAGGAAGTGGTGTCCTGCCTAGAAGAATGAGCGTTATCAGCCTCCTCTTCTTTTTGGCTGTTTCTCTTCAATCCTACGAGCCTATGAGGTGTGACAATGGAGACAAACAAGGACTTAGAAATTAAGAGATTTTAAGAGGCAGAGAAAACTTAGACAGAGACGAATGACATATAAAAAAGGTACTGAGGTAACTGAGGTCTACAAAATAATAAAATAACTTTTGAAATGTGTCATAATGAATCACTATTCAGTTTGCATGCTTTGGTGTTTGAAGGCAGCCAGGGTGAAAAATAGAACAGTAAAACAGCAACAGACACAGATAATGTAATTGCTCCAAGATTTCCGATTTATTTTTGTCATATTTGTCTTTGTCTGCCTCCCGGTTTGTCGATGCGTGCTTTAATCATCTGTCACACCTTCTAAAATAACTGCTCACATAACCTTGTGAATTTAAGTTAGTGTTTCTCTTTATTTTATTTCTTTTTACAAAAATATTTCACAATAGAAAACATCTCAAAATCTATATATCTCAGTTGTTGTTTCCAACAGACACTTGACTTCTCGTTTCAAATATATCAATGTCTATATTTAAATTGTATGTAAATATATCTTAACAGTAGGAACAAAGCCATCAGATCAACCCAGCTGATGAGTTCGGAGGTTTATAAGACATCAGACAGCCCTCTTCATCATCCTTTAGCCATGGGGGGGTTCTTGAAGTGACGAAGAGGAGGGTGACACGCATGGTGGTTAATGCGCGTGTTGGTCTGAACATCATGAAATAATCGCTAACTCGATTTTTCATAAACAAAATCATCACAATCCATCCGTTTTTATTATACAAAAAAAAAATACAACAAAACCAAAACCTATCCAATGCTGCCAAAAACCATAAGCCCAAATGACCTCTTTGTAGCGCAGTTCTAACTCAAAGGTGAGAGTCTACTGTCCACCATTTCAGCCACCTGTACATACTTCTAGCCCGCGTCTTGGGGAGTCCAAGTATGCAAACTGCCCAAAAGAGAGTAAAACAACCACCTGGCTAGTTCTGGCATTACACTGTAGAAGCATTCAATAAAGCACTTGTTGGAATTACTGGGAATAGCCATAAATAAACAGCATGGAGCGGTTTGCGTTGCCTTTAATCTATCTACATCAGCGCATACCTGAAGACAGTGTGTGTGTGTGTGTGTTTTTTTTACCATCCCAGCATGCCTTTCATCTGTCTTTGCTAAGTGCTAACTAGTTACTTATATGAACATGTGCATTTTGTTACCACCAAACAATGCTAATCAGTAAGCAATGCCTAGAATGCCATTAGTTTACCATCTATTTACCAACTAGCTAGCATCTCCCAAATCGATCTTGGCTTGGGTCTATCCCTGACTGCTGTAGCCTAACTGTTAGCCTCCTTTAGCAAGTCATCCAGGCCCTAACCTGCACCCTAATACACTGTACCCAATTAAAAAAATAATTATGGCTAAGATGTTGACGTTAACTTGACATGAAGATCATTAGTCCTGTTCACGCCCTTGGAACACTGCATTATTGCCAACAAGCTCTAGAACAAGTACAACGCCCCATCACGTTTGTGATTAACTGCAAAAAGATATGATAAAAAGAGACAAGTGCTCCCTCTGAAATAAGAGTTTTTCCCTGTTTCACTTGGAAGAGAAAATAAATGACAGCGTCCATCAGGCGAATTACGAGACGACAGATAAAAAAGCAAAACAAAATTTGAGGAACCGAGATTCAAAACAACTAAAACAAAAACGGTCCAGTTGGTTCAAAACGACCGGTCCCCTGGCTCTCCACCCAATCAGGCTCCGGTCCTGTCCTTGCGTCTCGCCGCCTCGGCCGTCAGACGTCCTGGTTTCAGTTCAACTCCCTTCATGTCCTCTGACCTCTGCCATCATAGCGGCGCAGCGCCGAGGGCCAATAGGAGCGTCCAGAGAGGTGGGAGGAGCCAGAGGGGGAGAGAAGGGGAGGAACGGACCCCCAGCGGGGAGGCCGTGTCGGAGGTGCACGAGCACACCTCGTAGCCGTTCTCCGCGTGGTCGGGGAGCTGCTCAACGCCGCTGCCGCCGCCGCCGCCGCCGCCGCCACTGTCCGCGGCGTTGGGGGAGTCAGACTGCATCTCGGTACAGAGCAGCCAGTCCTTAGCGATGAGCCGCGGGAACCCCGCCTCCACCTCCATGTCGCTGGCCAGCACGCGCCAGTACTCCTTCCCTTTGAAGAAGTAGGAGGAGCCTGGAGAGGGAGAGAGCACAGAGAGCCGGCAGGGGTCAGGGTATCAGGGGTCACAAGATGCATATCTAGGTGCTCCAACCGCTTTTGAATCGTTTGAATCGTTTGATAGCGTCGAGCTCTCTGGAAGAGCTCGACGCTCTTGCACAACGCCCTCACAACCGTCTAAGCGCGTTCAGATGTAGGGGCGGTTCACGAGAGATCACCGCTTCGTGTGCCCACGCTGCACATGTGCCCAGGTTCCCACACTCTTTGAGGATGGGCGGCGAGGTAGTGTCCGTGGAGTACCCGTCTGGCCGTCTTTGGATAATGCCGCAAATCATGTTGGATCCTAGAATTGCGAGGACTGAGAATCATAGAATAGTGAAAGAAGGTTGTCACAGCACAGTTTTGGACGTTTCAGATACAGATGGAGTAAACATCTGTCTTTGCAACGCGATCTCACAACGGTTTTCTAATCATGGTTTGTAGCGAGAGTCAAAGCGAACACAAATGAACAGGGTGTGTTAGAGAGTAGTACAGTTTGTAAACAGAAGCAGCACAATACAGTCCTCCACTCTTATACACACTCTCAAATTCAGCCTTCACGAATGCAGTGGTAGCAACTATTGATGCACATTGAATATTAAAATGTAACCTGTTTAACAGTTCAATTTTTTAAGTTATTTGATTCTGTACGTGCTATTCATCTTCATCTCTTTGACCAGGTAAGATGATGTTTGGTTCTCTGCACTCATCCTTAATCTTTCATATTTCTAAATATTTCATTGTTCTCCTGTTCACACACACACCAGCCATTGATGTGGACCCCTGCCTTGTGTGTGCGTGTGCGTGTGTGTGTGTGTGTGTGTGTGTGTGTGTGTGTGTGTGTGTGTGTGTGTGCGTGTGTGTGTGTGTGTGCGTGTGCGTGTGTGTGTGCGTGTGTGTGTGCGCATGCACAGACATATCCCTGTGGTTCCCCCAATTGACTTCAAAGAAAAGGATTCTTTATGTACTGCTGTTTCTTGAGCCCCTCTCCTCTCACTCCATATTCACACACACACACACACACACACACACACACACACACACACACACACACACACACACACACACACACACACACACACACACACACACACACACACACACACACACACACACAATACAGCCTCAAGCAACACCTCTGACGATTCAGAACACCTAGGGTGAAGGTAAAGAGCTTCTACACACTGGGTTTTAGAAGACGCAACAAGAACAGACAGTGGCAGAGAAGTAGAGAGCTCCCAAAAGGGTCTGGACTGGATTGGCTGATTTCAACCCCTGAAAAAAAAGGTTCTGTGATTCAGAGTCTGGTGTCGGTTGCTTGAGTGATACTTGGCGTGACTTGTCACCGAGCCAATCAGCGTCTTGTAGGCAACTTAAAAAACATATGCTAAAGATATGATATGACCACAGCGGGCAACAGAAAACAACACAGAGACTCTCTCTAAAGTCTATTGAAGCCATTTAGAAAAATCAACAACAGAGAGAACAGAGAATGACATGTCATCTGCTATGGGATTGTTTTAGGTGGACGCAACACCTCCCAGTCTTTGAAAAATGTGTCAGATGGACACTCAGACTGATTATGAAGTGAAACAAAATAGAAGTTCAGGATGATTTTCGGGCTAGGCGGGGTGTTCCTTTAGTGACAAGCAGCACTTGCATCATTAGATTGTTTTGGGACCGGCATGAAAATACATCTCAGTTACCCGAGACAGGATAATAATATGTTCAGACGACGGTGGACGAAATGAAACAAAAGATGAATTATGTCCAAAGCTGCACAGCCTGGTGACACAAGTACAACATTGTGTCATTCGAAGACATTTAAAGAACTGATTTGATAATAATAATAACCTATATTTATCTTATCATTATTACAGATATAATAATTAATATGACTAGTCCATTGACTACTTCGTAATATTAGTCAATTTGTTATGTATTATTTTAACTACGTGTGATTAATGATGCAAAAAAAAGGATACAGGTATACTGGGATTCGAACCCACAACCTGTAAGCTGAGACCACCCTAACCCCTCTAGACTAGTGCGCCATAATTGAAAAGCAGGTCATGAAATCCAAATGCGGACCAGCACAAATATGATTATGTTGTTGTTACAAGTCGTCTCCCTTGAGCTACGAGTGACTGAATACCAAACAGCGTTGGGACGTACGGGCATTAGTTTTAAATAAGAATGTTTACACTTCTTCATACTTAATAATTCATTGCATTTATATCACGCTTTTCTTTGTGTGCGCGTGTGTGTGTGTGGGGGGGGACGGACGGACGGACGGACGGACGGACGGACGACATCCGATCCACTAGCTCGTACACATTCTTGCAATGCATCATTTTATATAAAATACTTTAATCTATACACTTCCACATTATCTCTCCGCCCTAATCACCTATAAAAACCACTAATTATGCCACAAGGTCACAGGATTTTATAGATACACCATTTGTAAAAACTGATCTTGGTAAATCAGGTATTAAATATTATGCACCATGCTAATGGAATGAGTTATAAAAGTAACTCTCACAACATTTGAAAACTTTAAGCTCTGTAGGAAGCGTGAAACTGTTTCTGTTGATCCGTCTGTTTTTACGTTTTACTTTGTATATACTGCATGCATTGACATTGGTGCTTCTCATGTCAATTTCTGTATATCTGTTTAGATGAATAAAGATCTCTCTTGAAAAAGGGATCTTGATCTCAATGAGACCTCCTGTTTAAAAGGTCCCGTAGGTACGATTTAATAACCATCATTTAAGTTGATCAGTTAGAAATGGCATAGCCATCAGTCAGGTAGTAGTGAGTGAAATGCACTAACAGAATATCTGTTTCGAGGTGACTGCGCCTCCCTCTGTATGAGGCAATTTAGACTTTAGAACGCTCCCGGTTAATTTCTGACCAATCAGGGCATCTTTTCTGTGATTAGTTCATCTTGCCTTTCAAACACAAGTGCGTGGATGCAATACTTCTCAATGGCGGAGAAACATATGGAGGGGAGGGAGCAGACATTTTATTTCTTTACTTTTAAATCTCTCTTCAACAATCTTCCAATCCTTGTTAAACCTTTATCTTTCACTTCTTTATCCAGTCCCTCCCTCTCTCTCTCTTTCCCCTCTCTCTCCCTCTCTCTCTTTCCCTCTCTCTCCCTCTCTCTCTTTCCCTCTCTCTCTCTCTCTCTCTCTTTCCCTCCCTCTCCCTCTCTCTCCCTCTCCCTCTCCCTCTCCCTCTCCCTCTCTCTCTCTCTCTCTCTCTCTCTCTCTCTCTCTCTCTCTCTCTCTCTCTCTCTCTCTCTCTCTCTCTCTCTCACCATCAGACCACCTCATGGCGTCGTCCAGGTTGGGGGGCAGCCCCTTCCAGAGCGAAGCGTCTTTGGGGTACCCCGGGTCCATGCGTCTCAGGTGGTCGTCATAGCGCCAGTAGTGGGCGTCCTGGAAGAAATATGTCTTGTCGTTGTGCGGCCAGACGAAGGCAGCGTCCACGCCGTCCATGGGCAGGCCGAAGTCACTGATTGGTCGAGGGTATCCTTCCTCCACGTTGTTGTCTTTAAAGACCCAGTACTTCAGACCTGGAGGGGAATGGGCGGGACAGGGGAAGTGTCAGTCCAATGTCTCAACCAATGAGATTTAAGACTCAGTACTTCAGACCTGGAGGGGAATGGGCGGGACAGGGGAAGTGTCAGTCCAATGTCTCAACCAATGAGATTTAAGACTCAGTACTTCAGACCTGGAGGGGAATGGGCGGGACAGGGGAAGTGTCAGTCCAATGTCTCAACCAATGAGATTTAAGACTCAGTACTTCAGACCTGGAGGGGAGTGGGCGGGACAGGGACCTGTCAGTCAAACATCTCCACCAATGGGTTTAATTAACAAATTCATACGATATAGTGATCCAAGAAAGTACGTTAGTTTTTTGTGTATTTTTGTTTGTTTATTTTACTCTTATATATCTCGGCATATGAAATTATCATTGTGAACATATGGTAGCCGTCACTGCCACTATCATTAGAAATACAAAAAAAAAAGAAATAGAGCACTGGGATCTAATTGGCAGTGAATTTTCTTGTAATTAAGGGCTTATGGCTATTCATTTATCGTGTTATTGCCAAGATGTGCCAAGTCTCAGTTAATTGTGGGTTTCGGTCTCTTTACAGAGTATATCCACAGTTGCGGTTTTCTTCTCCACATATTTATCTGCTCAATGACACAAAATAAAAACAACTGCCCTTGTTATAATATAATTAGTTACTTAGAGGACACTTTTATCAAAGCAGCTCACAGTGACTCTTCATTTCGATGCATGTCTTTAATCAACAGATAGGGGTTAGGCACCTTGCTCAAGGATGCCGGCAGATTGACTGCAGACTTTGGGGTTCGAACCCACAACCATTTTGGCTTTGACTTTTACTTCAGTAGGTTTTGAGTTAAATAATACAAGAGATCATCTAATAATGCTTTGTTAAAAGTGACAAAGTAATTTGTACTCAAAGTAGTGCTTAAAATGACCGACGTCTTACTTTAATCGAGTTTAGTTTTTTTATTCCAATATTCTTACTTCTACTTGAGAACAATCTCATCTAAGTAACAGTACTTCTACTTGAGTACAATCTCATCTAGGTAACAGTACTTCTACTTGAGTAGGATGGTTCTGTACTCTTCCCTCCCCTGGATATGAGTGGGCTCCATCTGGTGCGGTTGTGTGTGTGTGTACCTTTTAAGAAGACGATCTTGTGATCCCCGGGTCTCTCGTAGACCGCATCCAGGCCGTCCAGGTTGGCAGGTAGACCCCTCCAGAACCGTTGGATCTGGGCGGGATGCAGGGACACCAGGTGCCTTTCCCGGGTCAGTCTCCAGAAGAACTTCCCTGGTACACACAGACGATGACAGATTACCATGATGACCTTTGTTTTCACCAACTAGATACCAACCAATTACCAACCGGTTAAAAGTCAAAAAACGAACATGAGCATAAAGTACGGGCAACCAACAATTTGCTTCTATAAAGTGTGAGTAACCCCCTAAATCACTTTTTCAGCTGAACACCTGTTCGGGTCAACATTTCTGTCATTTTTCACTGAAATGTATAACGGGAAATTCTCTGTAAGTTAAGTCTACTACTTCCTGTTAAAACACTTTTCCACAGTTGTAGTTTTCTGTTGGCTGCTCCCCCTAGCTGGAGCGATCGTGACGTGGGTTTTGACAACGTTTGACCACGCCCCTCGCACTTGCTGCTATGGAACCCAAAGTGTTTTTACGACTACTCAGATCACTTTTTTTTTTAACTTGTAGGTGGAAGTTTTCCTACTGAAACGGAAGTTTACTTACCCTTTAAACAATTGCTAGTTTTAACTATTGACTTATTGCTAGCTAGTTCTCCAACTCTAAATATCTATAAAGCAATTACATGACATTAATAAAATCCCAATGATTCTTCAGTTAGTCTTGTTGTGGTTTCACGGGGAAGTCGTGGTCAACAGGAACTGGGATTCTCCTGACTCTAGTTTTTCCACTGAATGTTATCGCCGACGTAAGACAGGCTGCCAGGCTGGTTGCCGTAAAGTCTATCTACCCACGGTGGTCCGACAGATCCAATTACACTCCAACGTGAAAGGGAGAGCCAAGATCCAGCCGCTGACAGCAGCATGACAAGTCATCCTTGAGGTTCTGCCCGTGTGTTCACTTCATCTGTGGTTTAGGACAGATTGACTGAACCAATGCCACAGATCACCGATTTTGTTGCTGTGGAGATTTTCCCCTTCCCATGTGCAATTAGGATCGTTTTTTAATTAGTGCCTGGAGTTGGAGGTTCGCATGCACGCACACCAGAGCAGGGATAGATATTAACATAGTCATCTTGAAATCAGCAGTCATTATTAAAAGGCGGCCATTTTCCCTTGTCACAGATTCTGCAGTTTCACATCCCTCTCCCACCCTCTTTTTCAACCCTTATGTTATCTATTTTGGTCTATCCATCTCGTTCTCCCTCCATCTCTGGATCTCGTCCTCCCTGTGGGCTTTGTGTACCTTTGAAAAAGAAGGCTTCTCCTCGGATCTGGGCCACGGCATCAAAGTGGCTCGTACATCTGTCTGGGGTGTCTCGCCCCAACCTGAGAGAGAGACACAGAGAGAGACACAGAGAGAGACACAGAGAGACAGAGACAGAGAGCGAGAGAGAGAGACACACACACACACACAGACAGAGACAGAGAGATTATTTAAATACCTTCCAATCTACACAAACTCTTACAGAACAGTTGTGTTATATGTGGGTTTTTTAGTGTGTGTGTGTGTGTGTGTATGTGCACACGTGTGTCTGTGTGTTGGTGTGTCGGAGTGTGTGTCCACGAGACTGCATCTCTGCCTCAGCAGTTAGGCATCTCTCCAGCGTGTTCATCCGTCCTCCCTGCTACCACTCTCTCCCCCCCACTAACCCCACCCCTAACGCCGGCTGCATGCTAATGCTGCTAGCTAGCTGGGTGTGGGCTGGGAGCACCACCACACACAGGACCACTGCTGTGAGGGACAAAGACCCCTGTTCACAGCCCTCATTAACACTAAGCCACTGTCCACCTTCACCCCACACCACATGTGCAAGCGCACACACGCACACACACACACACACACACACACACACACACACACACCTCTCCAGATGGACATCACATGATTAAAACAGATAGAGAGTGATTCAAAAGGGACATATGATACATAAGGGGCTGACTCATCGATAGGGTAGCAGATGAACCACACCGATTCAGTGCATGTTTGTATTTGTGTGTGTGTGTGTGTGTGTGTGTGTGTGTGTGTGCCTTGTTTACAGAACAGACGCTTCTGAATCTGAGTGGGATTTGAGACGGTAGATCAGAGCCGTGGCTTCGTTAGTCACTTGCCCTTTCACATGCCCAACGATCCGTGCCTTGAGTGCTCCCTCCTGACTGGGACGCACGGTTTCTGTTCAAATCTCCATCGTCATCACTGCTGTTTGTGGGTCGGATGAGGTCTTACACGTTGCGATGTGATGAGGGAACTGCTTGGACATGATAAGGGGGGGGGCAGCGGTCGTGACTGTGTCTGATCCATTCTAGTGGCCACGAGGCCTTACTTTGAGCCGTCATAAATCAAAAATACCGTGGATAATGTATGAATGATCAAATGGACCCAATGGACAGCGTCACTTCACCTCACAGAAAAGGACTTGACGCGCGTATTCATAAAAATAGAGCTGCATCTTGTGATCAAAGGTTCAACCCTTTGTCAAATATGTGCATTTCTATCATTAACATTGCTATATACATTGTATTTTACAGTGGAAGCGGCTTCTAAAATGCAGCTGAGAAATGCCTGCAGGCTCACGACACAGTGGAACCAAACAACGTCTCACGCTATCTGGCGTTCCTGTCGGGATGAGAAGTGCTTCAGCACCGGCTTGAGCTTGCAGCTTGTTTTGCTCCGCCCAGACCCGGCATTTTAGTTCTGCTTAATCCCTGAAAATCAGATAGAGCAATACTGCGTGTGATATTCGCCCTTGATGTGCGAGAGGGTTGAGGTAAGACACGAAAACAAGCATCCCCAAGCCTAGCCCCTGTCTACACGGCTCGGTGTGAACTCAGTAGCAGTCGTGGGGTTTGGGGTGTGGAGTTATAGTGGGGGTCCTCAAATGATATCTGAGCTGCTTAAAGGTCTTACTGATGAGGAAGAGTTTGCGTTTTACTGTTTCACTGGCAGTGTGAGTGTGGTTGTGCATGCGTGTGGGTTTTAACGTTCTACTGACCGTACAGTGTGTGTGCGTGTGTGAGTGTGTGTTTTAATGTTCTACTGACAGTTCAGTGTGTGTGCGTGTGTGAGTGTGTGTTTTAATGTTCTACTGACAGTTCAGTGTGTGTGTGTGTGTGTGTGAGTGTGTGTTTTAATGTTCTACTGACAGTTCAGCGTGTGTGTGCGTGTGTGCGTGTGTGCATCTGTGTGTGTGCGTGCGTGTGCATGTGTGTGTGTGCGCGTGTACTCACAGGACGGCAGACCTGTTGTCTGGGAGGTCTAGCAGAACGGGGGGTTCCTCTGTGTGAGTGGGGTTTCCCGGTCGCTTGGTGTGAGAGACGGAGTCCCGGACCCCTGAAAGCAGCCAGGAGGACAAGTCACGCACACGCTTGTGATCAGTAGCACCAGCATCACTTTAGTTCCGACCAATCACACGCCAGAACCCCTACGTCAAATCACATTCAAAGGAGACAATCAAGCTTTTCACGCTAACATAGGATTTTCAGCAATTATAAAATTTTCCGGTCTTCCGCAACGCAATTTCCGTTGTCTAACTTCCTATGAGCTGTGTACGCCAGTTAAGAGTCCCCAGAGTGAGAAAAATAAGAACACAAAAAGAATAACGCTTTTGACAAAGAATATGACAAAGCAATGTCCTCCATCAGTAGTCTCTCTATGGGCACTAAACCATGGAAACATATCTCGCTCCCTCCGAAGCATGTTTGGAAGTCCCGACCCCGCTCTCGCTCGACAAGAACGCACTTTTGAAGCCCCCCGTTCCGGACGTTCCGTCGTGAGGTGAGAACGCCGGAGAACCGGATTAACACCAGCAGTTATCCCCCACAGCCCCCCTCCTTCCATGTTAACTGTTCGTTAGTCTGGATCTGCTCTACTGTACCCTATCGTGTTTCATTTATTGTGTATCTATATTGCGGGGATCTTGTATTCTATGGATGTCCACCGGGGGAGCTCCTCCTCATTCACACTCGCTCAGCTGGGGTTAACATTTAGAGCCTTTCAGTCACCACGTTGTGTGTTCAGCGCTCCACTTTTTTTGAAGGGAGTCTTTCACTGAACTCTGGTTTGAAACATTTAATGCAATTAATTGTACATGTATTCCTCTCCAAAGTGCCTGTCAATGTCTGTGAATCACTCAACTGAATTCAAAACAATTTAACTCCATTCAATTCAGTTAATTAAATCTGCAGGAAGCTGCAACGACCTTGCTATAAAGCTCAATATTCTCTCTATCTAGCTCTCTCTCTCGCACATTTTGCCTTGTGTTGATTTTTTATGCATTACTTTTCTCTATTCATGCATTATCTTCACACACACACACACACACACACACACACACACACACACACACACACACACACACACACACACACACACACACACACACACACACACACACACACACACACACACACACACACACACACACACACACACAAACACACAGTGCCATACCGTAGAGTTGCCAGACCCGGACCTTGTCTTCGTAGGGCAGCTGGTACTTCAGGGGGTCTCCCACGGGCCCCTGGTAGTACGGCCTCATGATGGACTCCAGGGCCGAGGTGTGGACCAGCCCGATGGCGTGGCCAAACTCATGGACCGCCACCGCAAACAGGTCCATGCCATGGGAGTCTGAGAGGGGAGGGAGGGAGAGGGAGGGGGAAAGAGGAGGGAGAAAGAGGGGAGAGAGAGAGGAGAGAGGAAGGGGAGGGATGGAGAGGGAGGGGGAAAGAGGAGGGAGAAAGGGGGAGAGAGAGGAGAGAGAAGGAGGGGAGAAAGAGAGGAGAGAGGAAGGGATGGGAGGGAGAGGGAGGGAGGGGGAAATAGAGGGTGAGAGAGGAGGGAGGGAGAGAAAGGGGAGAGAGAGGAGAGAGAAGGAGGGGAGAAAGAGAGGAGAGAGGAAGGGATGGGAGGGAGAGGGAGGGAGGGGGAAATAGAGGGTGAGAGAGGAGGGAGGGAGAGAAAGGGGAGAGAGAGGAGAGAGGGACAGAAAGGAGAGGGGAGGGAGCGAGAGAGAGGAGAGAGGGAGGGGGAGAGGAGAGAGGGAGAGGGAAGGGGGAGAGAGAGAGAGGAGAGGGAGAGAAAGGAGAGCAAAAGAGGGATGAGGGAGAGGGAGTGTGGGAGGGATAGAGAGAGAAGAGAGAGATTGAGAGTGAATGAGACATTTAGAACAATGGAAACTTTTCAATCAACCACCAGAAACCTGTGTGAATTAATGAGTGGATTCATACTGAAGCAAGCACAATAAAGCTTGATTATAACATTCAGCCAATTAAACCCTTTCCCTTGCTCCCATCCATACGCAGATCATTAAGGTGGCAGCAACAAGAAATAGATTTTCTTTCAGCAGGCCGAGACCAAAGAATTTCTATGCAGACAAACCTATTTTATAATCAATGGGGTTTTGGTTTTGTCATTACACTTTCCTTCAGCTAAGACCAATCAAATATCAGATTGTGGAAAGAAATCAAAATCGCGCCGGCCTTGATTATCCGACAAATTAAACACAATGTTCGCATTGCCATCATCTGCTGAGATATCGGCGAATTACAGAATCTTGGAGGTGCAAGAAGTGTCAAAAAAGGGATTTGGCGAGCGATGTGTTTGTTTGTTTGTTTTCTCAGCAATCACGGCTTCATTTTGTTCTTACGACCTCGCCAAAGTTCTTTTCCACGAGTATCCTGCCTGCTGAAGTCTTGGATGCTCAGGGGAGGGGATGGTGGCGAACAAGGCACGGCCGACAGATCGATGTCTTTAGCGGACACGGGCTGTGGTGAGATAGTGTGTACTGTCATGTGTACTGCCATGTACAGCCCACGGCAAATGTCTTCATTCTAAGTAGCTTTGTACAAAAACGATGTCCGTAGCGTGTGATGTATTGTTGGCTGAGCCCCAAAGCTGCCAATCAAAACCCCTGACTGTGAGCACACTTCAAGGCGGTACTTCGTTAGCATTTTGTAAAGAAAAAAAAACCCTGCATGAATCATATTGTCTGCCTCTTTGAAGCAGGAAAAAACAAGTGGATAAAGGAGATTATTTAGACGTGAAAAACGAATGCTAGCGCTAGCTGTTTGAGGTCAGCTAGCTTAGCGTCTCCCTGGTGGTTTGGGCTCGAGGTTTAGCTTGTTGTCAGCCTTTAGCTTGGCCCCTGGCTAGGAAACACCTCTTTTCTTTTGAGCTCAATGAAGGAACCAAGGAACGTGACTCTAGCCGCTGTAATCTACAAATGGAAGTCAGGCCAGAGAGACTCTCAGAGGGAAGGGTATTGAGCACGCCTCGCTCTTTACTACCTCATAGCCAGGACAGCACTCAGGCCTCTCTCGCTAGCAACATTTCCAGCCTTTGATCAATATAAGATCAGGGCGAAGACCTTCATAAGGGACATGTGAGAGAGCGAGAGCAAGAGAGAGAGCGAGAGCAAGAGAGAGAGCGAGAGCAAGAGAGAGAGCGAGAGCAAGAGAGAGAGCAAGAGATACGAGTGATGGGGAGGGCAAGAGAGAGCGACAGTGAGAGAGAACGAGGGAGAGAGGGGAGATAGTGATATAGGGAGATAGTTTTAGAGTTATAGCGATGCAAGGTGTTTACAAAGCCGCAACAGGCAGGCATAGCCTGTTCTTTGAGCATCAAGATTGCGTGTTTAAAGCATAGCGAGGCGGTACCTGTCATCATATTGCTTTATCTTGATCCAACCTGTAACTGTTTGTTTAATGCGTGCTGCGAGCCAAGTACTGGAGTACATCCCACGATGCTGCGGCTCAGTCGCCGGCATCCCGGAACATTAGGATTCATCTCTCGCCGTTCACCCGAAGCGTCACGACACAAATAGACCAGCGTGTTGTTTGCAGGGATGTCAATGATGCGGGATGATTCATTCCTTCCGTGTCGTTCTGAACACTGAACTGCGTGTTAGTCTCGCAAACAAAACACCGTCGGCCCGCGAGGTACACTAGAAAATAGTGTAGAAAATAATGCTTGTTCTGTTCTGTTCTGTTCTCCGGCGCTGACACCGCAGTTCTAGAACAATCTGCCGCTTGCATGACACTGCCTCGAGCTGTTAACCTTGGGCCCCTGCCTATGAAATATGGAGGATGCATATTACATCTACAGCTATCAAGTACAGCAGGTGCTTGTCTTGCTACTGCCATAGTAATGGTGTCTGCTACAGGGCAGGCTTGTAGGTCTCAAAGAATAAAATAAAGTGGTTTTGTTTTGGAGTGGGTATTCTTGGAGCAAGCAAGATGGCGTTCAGGGTGTAATACTTGTGTGCTGGGACACATTCACACAAAGGAAACGTAAGGTGATCTGTGTGGAATGCAAAATGAGGAGGGAATGTGATTTGATCCTTCACGATTTGATTTGCGCAGAAGTGACAAAGCCCTGCACGTTAGCCCATTAAAGGGTTTCACATCGTAACAAATCATTACATTATCGGGACCGCGCACAGCTCAAATAAGCGTGCCTGTGTGAACAAGTGTCACCAGATATGACCATGTTTAAATGTGCAAACAAGGTGAGAAAGTTAGTTAGCATTTCATTGGGATTTGGAAGGACTTTCAAGCTTCTGTTTTATAATGCTTTATCTGGACAAAACCTCAGAATCGTGCTCTACCCCAGTGGACGCTTTAGTCAGCAAGCGGGCAGCAGGGGAGGAACCGGTTGGCTCAATGGCCGCAATGACATGCGGTTTCTCCAAATGGCATGTGTGTGTGTGTGTGTGTGTGTGTGTGTTGCGCGTAGGTGGGGGAGGGGGGGGGGAGTAGTGTGTGTGTGTGTGTGTGTGTGTGTGTGTGTGTGTGTGTGTGTGTGTGTGTGTGAGTGTGTGTGTGTGAAGTGTGCGTAGGTGGGGGGGGAGGAAGTAATGTGTGTGTGTGTATTATTTATTATGAAGTCTCATGGCCTGAGTTAAAAAGCTGTTCCTCAGTCTGTGTGTTTGAGTAGGATGGGGGAAGTGGATTCGTCCCCTGTAATTAGTGAGATATGAACCGGTTTGATAAGGGTATCCTTCTTAACACCACTACACAACTCCTGCTGAAACACACCGAGTGCTCACTGACCTTACACAATCCCCACATTCTCAGGAGATGCTTGTGCGTTAGTGTTTTTTAATTTGCTAAAACAGCAACGTGTGGATTTGGTTCCTCTGTGGCCACAGTGGTAGGTCAAGCAGCATGGCTACAGGCAGAACAAAGTGGTGATCATGATGTCTGTGTGGTCGACGGAACGGGACTGGATCTCCTTCATCAACCTGCTCTCCTCTGCCTCTGTGCTTCACTCTGACTGACTTTAAGAGGTGCGAAATTGGCAAGAGAAACAGATTTTATGGGAGAATTGACCTCCTATCTCTGAACCAACTCTACATTTCCATTAATTAAAATGCAAGTCAAGTGCAACCACTGTCAGAAATGTTTGTTATTATATAAAATAAAAAAAGTTTTATTTTAAAAGGTGCTGAAGGTAAGATTTAAGAGCTATGATTTGAGTGTAATTTGTCAGACATGACATAGCCATCCGTCAGCTATTGGTGAGTTGACTGCGCCTGCCTCCCTTTCAGATTTCACTTCTGACCAATCAGAGCATCGCCTCCCTGATTGGTTCGAGGAATCCATCTTGCCTGTCAATCACAGGTACGTGAAATGCAACACTTGATGGCGGAGAAACATTTCCGCCTAGCTCTCTTTTGTTATTTTCTGCTCTCTTTCTTTAAAACTCTCAAATCTTACCTACAGCGTGAAGTCATTAAAAAATGATTTTATCTTTCTTATCTTGTGTTAAACCTGAATGTGAACCTAAAATAAGCAATGTGGTTGTCTTTCCTTCTGGTCGGAGGAGCACACAGGAAGTCTTGTTAAAACAGAAATATGGCTGCCAAACTCCAAATGAGAGGATGACGTCACAGGGAGAAATACACTCTGATGACATACAGGGGTCTCTCTTCAGCCATGTCTCTGTATGACCCCTGACCCCCCCACCGAATCCAACCGGTCCTCACACCACCTCCGTTCATTTATCTCCCCCAAGCCAAGCCCCTTGCCTCCCCATCTGCTGTGCTATTCAGACACACACGCACACAGGCACGTACGCACACACACACACGCACAGACACAAATACACACACACACACACGCAAAGGCAGGCAGGCAGGCACGCACGCACAGACACAAGCACACAGGCACGCACACACACACACAGACACAAACACACACACAGGCAGGCAGGCAGGCACGCACGCACAGACACAAACACACACACACACACACACACACACACACACACACACACACACACACACACACACACACAAGGAGCAGTAGCAGAAGTGCACTGCCCTGCCATTCTCCATCTCCCCTGTCCAGCCTGGTGGGGTGTGAGTGTGTGTGTGTGTGTGTGGGGTGGGGGTGGTCTAAGTGGAGCAGACTGGCTGTCCTGTAGCATATGCGCCACAGCCTTGACAGGGGAGTGGGGGGGGGGGGGGGGGGGGGGGGGGGGCAGCATGTGCTGGCCCAGACACTGGCTCACCAGCTGGGGTAGACAGGCTGGCCAGAAGCACCAGTGATGCACACATACACACACACACGCTCATACACACACACATGCACACAGATGCTCACGCATACATATGCAAGCACGCACACACATACATGCAGACAGTTGCTCACGCGCACACAAACGCACACTACATACACACACATATGCACATCACAGACATTCGTACACACCACATACCCAGACACACACGCAGACACACACACTCACAGATACAAACACACCTGCACTTGCAGTTACATACACCAACAGACTTTCACACACACAACAACATCCAGGGTAATTACTAGTGTTCAAATAGTGTGTGCATGCGGTTGAAACCTCTTGTCATTGAACATGAGGAGAGATAAGACAGAAATACGCATTTAAAGTTTCAAAGTAAAACGAAAATCCAAATTTACTCCCGAACCGATTGTCAGGCGAGATTGCGATGCCAGAGCGACGCTCGCTGACATTTTGTTGATCTTGGTGTTCTACGATGTGAGGAGGACTTTTTTTCCTGCACTTTAATCTAAATTTTGCAATGTGCATTGACGTTGTCAAGTCAAAGCACAGGCTCCTTCGGGGAACACTGAGTCTCCAGACTCTTCTGAGAATTTTACTTTACTCTCTTTGATTCTAACTATTCTGGGCACTCTCTGACACTCCTGATGTTTCAGACTGCTTAGGAAATCTGTCGGGGGGATGGTATGGTCAAATCTTCCCTCAAAGACTTCCTCCCTTCCTGCCGCCCCCATCCGCACCCCCCCCCCCCCCCCTTTTCACACCATATTCCTGATTGTGATTATTTTTTAACAGAGATGGAAAGAGAGAGATCGACTGCTCAGCGCGATGAAACGGGGAAGCAACCCCAGGATGAAGAGGAGGAAGATGACAATGAATGATTCATGTGATCATCAGTAGGAACAGAGTGAGACCATCTGTTGGACACACACACACACATACATCCCAACTCTCTCTCACCATCATCTGGGCGACTGGGCATGAGATAAAGTCTCTGTCACTCGCTCCCCGCTCCCCCCCCCTCCCTCCCTCTCTCTCCCCCTCCCCCACTCTCTCAATTAGAGTTTTTAAGAAGCAGAAGAACAGAGATGATAGCAGTGTGTGCATCCGTGTGCGCACGTGCATGTGTGTGTGCAGCCGGACTTCGTGCACGTGATTTATGTGACGTCGTTAGCATCGTTAAGTTGTTAGCATCGTTAAGGTTCTTTAGTGAGAACGGTGGGAATGTCCTGGGTTAACTTGTGTTTGTTTCCCGTTTGTGTGAGAAGAAAACATGAGGCTGGTTCGATGTTTTGTGGAACACTGTTTCTGGTTTCTTTGAATCTTTATGAATCAGTGAGAATGTGTTTTCTTGCCCCAGAGTTCATGATTAAAAACAACAATGTCTCTAGCTGTAGAGGAATGAAAGAATATTTACTTTGCTATAGTAATCGTTGCAAATAACTACAACAGGCAAAGCATCAGAACATCTTCATCTTTTATGGATGAAATAACAACTGTTCTTGAATGTAGGAATGTATTTATGCAGGCTCTTTATGTTTTATTTTGTTTGCTCCTATCACCAATATATGAAACATTAGGGTTCCAGTAAATCTTCATGAAAAAGCACTTTGTCAAGATGTAGAGGATTAGAGAAGTTGTGTGTATTGTGTTTTCAATAGTAACAAATGCAACGCTGGCTCCATCATCCAGGCCATGAGTAAAGGGCAATTCATCAAACCCCTGAAAAATCAACCACAGAACATATCCATTTACTTTTCATCTCCCATGGAAAGTGAATCGCGTTGTCGCTCGTATGGCACGTGCACACAAACAATCAATCCCACGCACACATACACACACCTTGTTTGATAATTCCAAGTGAATGCAATAGTGACACATACACACACACACTCACACAATACCTTGTTTTTTAATGCAACAGTACCACAATAGGGCATTTCGTGTCGGAATACAAACGTAGTCCCATTGAACAGACACACACACACGCACACACACACGCACACACACACACACACACACCCTCACCTGGAGCTCTGAAGGTCCAGGCCTCGTCATCATCGAAGTGTGTGTCCCCGGCCGTGAAGCGCCCCCCGGGGAAGAAGGCGTGGGCCACGGTGCCCCCCGGCCCGTCGAAGGGGTAGCCGTCGTCGTGGTCCGCCTTGGTGAAGTCTATCTGGATGTCGGCGTCGCTGCCCGCCACCTCGTGGAAGTTGAGCGGCGTGATGTCGCTCCACACCTTCAGGGCGTAGTACATGAGCGCCCGCACCGTGTCCCTCCCCAGCAGCGCAGACTCCTTGGGGAACGTCCTCACCCTGGGGGAGATGGGGACGGGGGTGACGGGGGTGACAGGGGGAGAAGGGAAGACGCAGCTGGTTAGCTGGTTTGTGAGTGAGTCTGGTTCATATGTCTGGGCACGAAGACAGACACAGACACGTGGTACGTTTTGTCTGATGCATTGCCTTGTGGTATTTGTAGCTAACGCTCATTTGGGATAGCGTGTACCCAGACGGCTTTTTATAACCCCGATCTTTAAGTTCAACAGTTTACTATATACAAATACAAATATCAATAGAACTTGACATGATGACATGAGTGGCCCAACAATATGAGTGGCCCAACAATGTTCTATTAACCATTTACCGTATTGTGTTTGAAGGTTCCAATAGAACCCTTACTTTGGAGTTCCACATCTGAGCATTCTTTAAATGAGGAAGGCTGATTGACCCAAGGATGTTTTACACCGTGGGACATGAGACATACAGACAGTAGCACAGTGTTCTCCAACCTTTTTTTGTCATTTAGAAGCATTATTCATATTGTAACGACCTCTGCATTTGAAATGAAAGAGTCTGAGGAGTACTTCTAAATTGTATTCATTTATCAGTATAATAAAGCTGATTCCCCCTGACAACTCTATGAATGTCTTTACAAGGACCCCCCGGACCCTGAGTATGAACCCCTCAAGGGCACGCGTAGCCCCGGTGGGGAACCACTATTTTTATACTGGTGGAGACAGACAGGTAAGGAAAGTACAGCTCAACTTTTACTATGAAATGTCTTACTTTACTTAAATAATGTGCTTGGTTAACTTTTACTGCAGCCTTCACTTTGGGTCAAACTTATTAGTATCTTTCTCCCCGCAGAAGTCGCTTTTTTTCCAGACTGTCAAGTGTCTCCGGAATAAAACTCCTCCACCCACGGCTCAATCAAGGGATTTTTTTTTGTTCTATGAATTAATTAAGCCTTGGCAGAAAACTTGGAGCGAGAGAGAAATCACATTTTGAAACAAAGTAATGCAGTTGAAAAAGTCACGCGGTGACAGATAAAAGGTAAAGTGCAGAGGAGGCAGGGAAAGTGGCATGCTGGCAGGGTAGTTAAGTTGTTTGCACATATTGTGTATAAGTGTTCATATTGTGTATCAAGTGTTTTTCGGGTTGAGAACTAAGAGCAGAAATATGGTAGAGGACAATAGGATCAAAGGAGCGCTAAAGCATTCAGACTCCAGCGCGAAGGAAACAGTTGAGCGGATTTCCATTTTATGCAACACTGTTGACGCTAAGTGCAGTGCCGACGGTGCATTCTTTCTCACACGTTTTTCCTTGCGATTGAAGCTTAAAGTTTAAGACAGAAGATTGCTTATATTATTTCTTACGTACAGGCTATGTACCCGAGTAAAAAGAGACGGACAAATAGACAGAGGGATAAATTTCACTGTGCACAAAGTGGGAACGCGTCTTCGGCATCACAGGACAAATATAGAATTGACAATTGAATAGCAATGCATTAAAAACCTTCTGCAAAACCTTGGGTACAAGATGTGTAATGTGATACTGGTGACATTAACAAGAGACACAGAGTCAGCCTACGGGTTCAAGGCAGAGGGTATTGCAGGTAAACCAGGTGAATCGTGATACACTACCAACTTGCCCCACTCACACTCCCAGTTTCTCCAAAGCTCGTAACACTCGGACACACGCCCAAGCAAGACCGGGCAGTGACTGGCCTATTGTCAGCGAGCAAATCCCTTGCGGTCTGAATGCAAGGTAAGCAAGGAGGAACCAGAGGTAAACACTGAAAAATCTATAATATAATAATAGAATGTAGGAGGTGACAGGAGCTGTAAAAGGTGAAAGGTTAAATCGTGGAATGCTGTTTATTGAGTCAAAATGACATAGGGTGACAAGATAGAATGACCGGTGCGGCCGACTCATGCATGATAACTACAGATCGTGTTTGCATACCCCCCCCCCCCCAATCTTTGTTTTCAGTCGATCAGCTTTGGTGCACACGACCTGCCGGCAGAGGCACAGTAGCAGGAGAATACCTTCTGAATCCCTCTCGACAATCAGCAGTCAAAGCTTATTGGACAACAAAAGATGTATTCTGACTCTTCCATCACACCCTCTCTCTCTCTCACACACACACACACACACACACACACACACGTATGCAAGCGCACATGCCCACACTTCTGCATCTCTCCCGCTTTCACGCTCTGTCTCGGAATAATTTGAATGTTTTTTAAACGCTTTCGCTTTTGTTTCAAGAATGACTGTCAGTAGACAACAGACAGCATGAAAACAAAAAAACATCCCGTAAATTTTAAACGAGAAATTGATGGCGTGGAGACGCAGCCCTAGGGTTTAAACCCTGTAAGCTTCTCACACCGCAAAACACAGCCAGCTCTTTTTATTCTGGATTCGTCTTTTGCGCGTCATTATTCCTCTCATTATATTGTTCAGCACACGCGCACACACACACGCACACACACAGACACACACACACAGCTCAATGAGACCAGATGTACTACCAGACTGAAGATAACTGGATGTAGATCACCATCTATACATGGTATTATTATTATTATCTGTATTACCTGTTTAGAACTTAAGTGGAGAGAGAGAGAGAGAGAGAGAGAGAGAGAGAGAGAGATAGAGAGAGAGAGAGAGAGAGAAACAGCGACAGATAGAGAAACAGCGACAGAGAGAGAGACAGAGACAGAGAGAGAGAGACAGAGAGAGAGAGAGAGAGAGAGAGAGAGAGAGAGAGAGAGAGAGAGAGAGAGAGAGAGAGAGAGAGAGAGAGAGAGAGAGAAAGTCTGACTAAGGAAGCGAAATCAAATGAATTATAAAAAAGAGCACCACTACCCATGGCATGAAAATAGTTTTGCTCAATAGGTGAGTGGAAACAGGGATTTCATTGTTCGTCACTTGAAGCTGCCTCATGCAGAGGAAACAGTAATTAAAACTCTGTTTCCCAGGGGGCCGCTTGGGGGGGGGGGGGGGTCTGTGTTCTTACTGGTGAACATTACAATTTTGACACAGGTTAAAGATGTGTGTGTGAGTGTGTTTTGTTCTGTGTGCGTGTGTGTGTGTATGTGCATGTGTGCATGTGCGTGTGTGTGTGTGTGTGTGTGTGTGTGTGTCTTCGTGGAAGTGCTTATTAGTGAGGGTGTTGATTGGATGAGAACATTGGAATTGGGAGAATGTGAATAAGTAATGAATGGTGCTGTCTCATGCTGTTTAATTTACATTCTAATCGAAAATTAACACATGATGATGAGGGTACTGTAGCCCATAAAAAATGATAGAAATAGTGTGAAATTATATAGAATAATTTGGGGAATCGCAGACTAAACTGAAGCCATTGTCTCGACGGCAAATTCTTTCAAGCGGCACAGAAAGTCAGTTAAAAAATGTCTTGCCATCTTGTGGATACAATAAACAAACAATTAAAACATTATTGGATCCTTCTTGGATGTGTCTGAGCCACAATGTGAAAAAAAAACAGTTTACAATTGTTCCCCAAATGGTAGCAGATGGTGTAATGAATGGGCTCATGCAAAATCAAATGACAAAAAGGGTTAACTTTCTCAACAAAGGACAGATTCGTTTTTATGACATCACAATACCTTAAAGCTTAAAGTGTCCCTTTATTTACCACCATCATGTTAATTAGCCATGACAAGACATTTTAGAATCTGTCCCTTTGTGATATCACATGTGGGAGCGGAAGGAGGTGACTGTACCATCTGGGGGGTTTGGATTGGATCTGACCATCATTCATCTGAGTGGGCACTCCCAGATGTGATGTCACAAAGGGTTCGATTTTAAATTGCTTTTGCAATGGCTAATTAACATGACACCTGGTGGTGAGTTATGGGTCCTTTAAACTCCTCTACCTCTTTAACTGCCAATGCTGAACTTCTCTCACTGTGTGTGTGTGTGTGTGTGTGTGTGTGTGTGTGTGTGTGTGTGTGTGTGTGTGTGTGTGTGTGTGTGTGTGTGTGTGTGTGAGAAACTGTATTTAGCCCACTCCATCTCAGTGGAGACAGTAGTCTCTCTCTATGACTCTCGCTCTCTCTCTCCCTCTCTCTGTCTGTCTGTCTGTCTCTCTCTCTATGTCTCTGCCTCTCTCTCTCTCTGTTATCCCTGTGTCTCTCCCTCTCTCTGTCTGTCTGTCTCTCTCTATGTCTCTCTCTGTCTCTGCCTCTCTCTGTTATCTCTGTGTCTCTGTCTCTTTCTCTCTCTACCTTTTTTAAACAAACAATCATTCAGCTCCTTAATGTCATTAGCAGCCGACTGAAAGCTGCTATGAACCAATTCTGGTTTCCCACCCCATTTAACCCAGACAGGTGAGAATCAGAGTGTCTCCAACTCCTTCATTCAATGGATGATTACATACAATCTGGCAGGGGCACGTTCACAAGCTTACACACACACACACACCCACACCCACACCCACCCACACCCACACCCACACCTCAAGACGCACAGATACACACACAATTTCCTCGACTTTAAATTTGGCAATCATGAGTCTCTGCCAGCTCTCAGACTAATCATCCAGACACAGAGAAAAAAAACAAAGAAAGAAAGATGGAAAGAAAGAGAAAGACAGAAAGATAGAAAGAGAGAAAGAAGAGGTGACAGACCAGGAAAAGAGTGAATTAAAGAAAGGAAGAGAATGGAATGGCGAAGAAGTGAGAGAGGACAGCGGAGAGCCGTTGACACACATGAACCCCCGTCAAGGTCCGGAGAATCAGGTCCGGGCGTTGACCGGAGCCGCCCTTTCACACAGAGCACACAGCAGGAGATCATCCGTGTAAAACGCATTCTCGCACACTGGAAGAACTCAGTTTGGTTTAGAAGAGGGGTGGAGCCCATGGCAGAGACTGCAGGAGGCAGCAAGCAAAGGCTTGCTGTGGAAATCGCAGTGTTTTGTTTACAGCACATCCAAGATGGCGGACGAGACTACGAGCTCATCCGTAATGATGACTTTAATTTTTATTTTATTTATTTATTTATTTGTATTAGCGGTTTTAGTGATGTTTGGAACCTGAGTACTTTTGTTATGTTCATCTACTGTCTTTGTTGTTTCAAAAATGTGTGTCAAGATGGTTGCCTCGTCTACTGCCAACCAAATCAACCTATGGGTACAAATAAACCATCCAAATAAACCAAATAACCTGAGGCATAACACTGACTGGGTCTCTGTATATGTGAATACATAACAATGTGATTTATGTGTGTTTTTCCCCCCAATTCCTTAACAGTGACTTGGAGGAATAAAGATGTTGGTGCCCGTCTTCATTGTTCACTCAATTTGCTGAGTGCAGGATGAGTGCCAGGGGAGGAGAGATGGGAATGGATGATTTTACAGTCAGCCGTATAGAACCAAGTAAAGCCCACTTAAAGCCCACTTAAAGCCTGTTTAAGATGAATCACAGAGAGGGAGGGAGAGAGAGAGAGAGATTAGGGGAGACATAGGGAGAGAGAGAGAGAGCGCAAGAGAGAGAGATAGAGATGGAACAGAGAGAGAGAGAGAGAGAGAGAAAGAGAGAGATGGAACAGAGAGAGAGCAAGAGGGGGAGAGAGCAAGACAGAGGGAGAGAGAGAGCAAGAGGGGGAGAGAGAGAGCAAGAGGGGGAGAGAGAGAGACAGAGAGAGACAGAACAGAGAGCGCAAGAAAGTCAGAGAGTGAGGAGCGAGAGCTTCTTAACTCCCTTTACTTTGTCTTGTTTCATTCATCTCTACATGAGAAGTATGTGTGGGTGTATGTGTTCTTGCGCGAGCGAGTGTGTGTGTGTGTGTGTGTGTGTGTGTGTGTGTGTGAAAAAGATGGTAGTGTTCTCTCACTCCCTGGACACAGTAAGTACACACTGTGGGGATCTGCAATTAATCAATAGAGAGCGTGGAGAGCGAGACAGAGCAAGACACAGCGCTAAATATTCTGTTGCTACTAAATGGCGTGTCAAGTCATTTTTAGCAACCAAGTCTTCCCAACACCTTCTTCAAAGCCCTAAACCCCACTCATCATCACTGTTTACCAAACTCAACAAGGAACTCAGATGCTACTGAATACCAATCCACCATTGAACTTCGGGTTGGATATGTTTTAGTGCGGTTTTGAATGTGTGTGCTTGTGCGTGTGTGTGTGTGTGTGTGTGTGTGAATGTGTGCTAAGGACGTATGGATGAGCACTAGATAGAGAGTAGGAGAGAGAGACATTAAGAGAATGTGACAAAGATTGATGATGGAAATAACTGTGTGAATTGAATGAAGTGCATTGTGTGTGTGCGTGTATGTGCGTGTGTGTGTTTGTGTGTGTGCGTGAAACTATGTAGCTAGGTGGGCTGCATGCAGAGTAACCCACTCCATCTCAGTGGAGACAGTAGTCTCTTGCTCTTTTTCCTCGTCCTACTGTTACTCTATAAATATAGCTACCTGTCAGAAAAATATCCACCAAGTCATTGATTTGGGCAAAATAACACATTCGCTCAACATCCAAAATAGATACGAAAACGATTTTTATCCTGTTATGGTTTCTAAACTTTTTTTTATTTATGATCTACTGGTAAAATAAACATGTGTTTTTCATTTAGTTTCATACCACTTCAGATTCTCCTCAGTTTCCATGGATACCGCCAAAGCATCTTTCAGATCGTGGGAGCTCTGACAGCCTCAGACCTCTAGCCACGTCAAGTTGATGAAGGGTAAATAGCTGCTTTGGTCGTTGCAACGATCCAAGGGAGAGGTGCTTCTTCATGATAAAGGGGGAAAACTATTTGAAGGCCATGCTGTGATGACCAGTCAATACAATACAATACACTACACTACACATACACAAAATAAATGCCAAAAATACCAAATAAAGCATGCATACAAAAATAGAAAAGTTCTGTCTGACAACATGGAGGAATGGAATGTGAAGAGAATATCAATGTTTTTCATTTTCTTCCACTACAAATCAAACCACACATTACCACTGCCAAATACTCCTAAAGGGGCGAGATGCATGATGGATAGGTCTAGCGGTTGGTACAGTCCACTGGGTAGCCTGCTACAGGCCGATCTATCCATTATACATCTGTGATGTCACACTCTCATTTGTGATGTCACTATAGGGTCGGTTTTGAAATGGCTCGTAACAAACTAACATCCGGTATTAAAACAAAGGCCCTTTAAATTAGGGATGGGGTGAAAACATCGATTCAAGTTAAACCACACAAAATACAAAATCATATCAAATAAATCCTAATATCGTATTGCAATATTTGCAGAATCGCAATACATCGTGTTTCGGCAGTCAAAATCCCTTTGATATCGTATTGTGACGTTGCTACTTTAAATACAGTATGACTGACTCTACCGTAGTTCTGTATATCTTAACATTATCAGACCCGTGATGTGTTGTCAATACAGACGGACAGATGTGCTCTCCTTGAGCTGTGGTATACGGAGCTGACTGTTTAGAACACAGAGCGGAGTTGAGCCAGGGAAGAGAGAGCTGACAGGAAGGGAGAAGATGAGTGCCACACAAATATGAGAGAGAGCGCGAGAGAGGGAGAGAGAGAGAGAGAGAGAATGTAAGAGATAGAGAGAGAGAGAGACAGGGAGAGTGCGAGAGAGAGAGTGCAAGAGAGTGCGAGAGAGAGATAGATAGAGAGAGCGTAAGAGATAGAGAGAGCGTAAGAGATAGAGAGAGAGAGACAGGGAGAGTGCGAGAGAGAGAGAGTGCGAGAGAGAGAGGGAGAGAGGGAGAGGGAGAGAGGGAGAGGGAGAGACAGGGAGAGAGAGAGAAAGAGAGTAAAGAGAATGGAGTGAATGTGTGTGCACCCATGTCTAAGTGTGTGCTAGAGTGTTTCAAGCTGAACAAAGGCCCAAGAAAATTTTTCACACACACACACACACACACACGCACGCACACACACACACACACACACACACACACACACACACACACACACACACACACACACACACGGATGAATAGACATTAATTAGCAGAGGCAGGCACTGGGAAGGGGGGGGTGTATGTTTGTATTTGTGAGACTAATCACTGTCACACACACACAAACTTATGAGAAATTACGAAATGAGAACTACCACTACTTCCAAAAAAGAGGGTTCGGGTGACAATGGATTGAAAATGATAAATATAAAAACAAAGATGAATACATCCAAAATAAATACATTTCTTTACACATAGTAAATGTGTGTGTGTGGGGGGGGGGGGGGGGGGGGGGGGGGGGGGGGCTGCTACCTAAAAGGCCTGGCAAGACCTGTTGGTTTTCCCCATCGACTAACTGACAGCCTTTCACGCTGTGGCGAAGACGGATGTGTGTCTCGGGGAATAACCACTCTGACGACGTTGCAGATAACATGAAAGGCACAGGTGACGCTAGACCACGTACACGGTTCCATGACGACGCCACACTCTAACGCCTCCAGTATTCCGACTGGAAGCGGAATCTCGCTTGTAACGCACACGACTCCTCTTCTGTGACATGACAATCTGGCAGCTCCTGTGCCCAATATTTCATCTTTGACACTGTAATCTGGCTCATGTACACAATGTGTCCGCCATCGCACTGTTTAATGACTTCGGAATACTCAGCAGCTGATGGGGCTTATCTCATGTCACCTCGGTTTTCAGGGAAGCACGATAGGCCTCATATTCTAGAGCTGGAGCAAATAGCAAAGTAGAACCGCAATGTGGAGAACGTTGAGCCCGTAGGCTGATTCGTTCATTGTATTATATAGTATAGATATTTGGCATTTTCGGACCGCCTTAACTTTTTCGTAATTCTAAGGACCGTTGGAGGAACCACCCCATTTTTATGCGTCCGCAGTATAGGACCTTGGAACTATCGACCACCTACTTCGGGGTAGAGATGTGCACGTTTGCGGGTCTTGCTTCGAGCTCCGTTATTAACATGAAACCCGTGACACATAACACACCCACAGCTCACGGCGTTCTCTATATTATATTAACCCAGCGATAAGGCTGCGGCCCAGCGTTCCTGTTAGGACCAGAGCCACCTCACCCGCCCGAAAGGCTCCATGCTCGCGACATTGACACTCTACCTGCCGTCCACTCCAGCTCTAAGCTACGTCACGTTTAAGCGTGCAGTTTCTAAATGGATTTGCTGCGTCATTTCTCGAGTGACGCGACGGCTACACTCCGAGAGGAGAAACTAGACATCCGTGTAGCACAGAGCTCCCGACTAGATGCCGCCGAGCCACAGAATCCCCTACAAACAGACAAGAACAAGATTTGGTTCACAGCTTCTAGTCATAGGACTGGATTAGGGCATGATGAGCTGGTGCATGTTTTAGTGAGGATCGCTGTTACCATTCTAGGGAGGAAGTTTCTGTCCATGAATTCTCCGCTTGGCTGAATCCAGCGCTGATGTTTAGAAAGGTCAGAGGAACGGTGAATTATAGGACACTTATCTTTAGATGAGCGCTTGCTACGGATATTAAAACCATCATATTTTTGGACTTCATCTGCTTTATTTCCCCCTCTGTTTATTTAAGTCTTATAATTCAGACAAGTGCAAGACATTTTTTAAATCACTTTAACCATCTGTCCTCATTCCATCATTACCATATCTTTATCTGTGGTTAAATAGCCTTAATAGTTATGGTTGCATTGGCCCTTGCCTCTCTCTACTGTGTGATACTATATAATGTAACTATACTACACACTATATGCTGCTATGTATGTTTTATAGAGTATGTCATGGTTGTGACCATCAGGAGAGGAGTATAATAGTATACCATTATGATATTATATAGTATAGTGTTCTGACCTGCAGGAGAGGTGAATAGTATAGTATTATAGTGTAGTTTTATAGTATAGTATTATAGTGTCATATTATAGTGTCGTATTACAGTTTAGTATTACAGTGTAGTATTATAGTATGGTATTTTAGTGTAGTATTATAGTATAGTATTATAGTGTAGTATTATAGTATAGTATTATGGTGTAGTATTATAGTGTAGTATTATAGTATAGTATTATAGTATAGTATTATGGTGTAGTATGCTGACCTCCAGGAGAGGTGTATAGTATTGTAGAGAGGAATATAACAGTGTAGTGTAGTATGCTGACCTCCAGGAGAGGTGTATAGTATTGTAGAGAGGAATATAACAGTGTAGTGTAGTGTAGTATGCTGACCTCCAGGAGAGGTGTATAGTATTGTAGAGAGGAATATAACAGTGTAGTGTAGTTTAGTATGCTGACCTCCAGGAGAGGTGTATAGTATTGTAGAGAGGAATATAACAGTGTAGTGTAGTATGCTGACCTCCAGGAGAGGTTTATAGTATTGTAGAGAGGAATATAACAGTGTAGTGTAGTTTAGTATGCTGACCTCCAGGAGAGGTGTCTCTTGGTCCATTTGTTCTGGGGTGTCAGGCTGCGTCTTCTACGGCCCGTCGTCTCCTCTGGGTCAGACACATCTGGTAGAGAACATCTGGGAGTCTGCATCAGGCCCAGTGTGGCCTGGTCTGGAACCCAGTAGAACCCAGTAGAGTAGGAATAGAGTACGATACAGTGGTAGAGTAGGGTAGAATACAGAAAAAGAGTAGAATAAGATAGGATAGATTACAATAGTAGAGCACAGTAGTAGAGTAGAACAGAATAGAGTAGAATAGTACAGTAAAGAAGATAAGAAGAGAAACAGAGTAGAATAATCAGTCCCTATAAATATTTGTTTAATCAGCGGAAGCTGGGTGATTGGCAGATGGATACTATTAGTCATTATTCAATTACTATTATGACGATTATAATAAATCAAGACTCATCATCATCATTGTACTTTTTAAGTTAAGTACTCAAGCCTATTATGAACCATGTTCATTTCAAAGGTTTCTAATTAAGAATTGAAACGACTCATTAAATAAACTTATCAGACTAGGCCTCTCCCTCCCAGGTCCTACCTAGGACTCCGGTCTCCGTCAGCCCTCCAAACTTCTGCATGGCCTTGATGGCCGAGCTCAGGGCCTCCTTGGTCTGCAGCTGGCCAGTCACAGGGTCCGGGGGCGGGAGGTAGCCAAACCTACTCAGCCAATCCTGGAGGAGACCACAGTAAACATGGCTAAGCGTCAGCCAATAGTGGAGGAGTACAGAGTTAACATTCCTTGAAGGCTGGGAGAGACTTTGGGATTGTAGCGATATCCCGGTTCTACCGCAACGCAGTTGCCGTTGTCTAACTTCCCATGAGCGATGCACGCCAGTCCCCAGAGTGAGAAGAATAACACGACAAGAAGAATCACAAAGACAAGGAGAATACATATAGAGCTTCTTGGCGAATAATTTAACAAAGCAATATTCAAAACATGTAAAGGAAACGGATATCCGTCTATAGTCCCTCCTCTTATGTAACTGAAACGGATATCCCTCTATAGTCCTTCCTCTCATGTAACTGAAACGGCTATCCCTCTATAGTCCCTCCTCTCATGTATCTGAAACGGCTATCCCTCTATAGTCCCTCCTCTCATGTATCTGAAACGGCTATCCCTCTATAGTCCCTCCTCTCATGTATCTGAAACAGCTATCCCTCTATAGTCCCTCCTCTCATGTAACTGAAACGGATATCCCTCTATAGTCCCTCCTCTCATGTATCTGAAACGGCTATCCCTCTATAGTCCCTCCTCTCATGTAACTGAAACGGATATCCCTCTATAGTCCCTCCTCTCATGTAACTGAAACGGCTATCCCTCTATAGTCCCTCCTCTCATGTAACTGAAACGGATATTGCTCCCTCTGAGTTTTCAGAAGTCCTGCCCCCTCTCTCTCACCAATAACACACTTTTGAAGCCCCCAGTTCCAGGCGTTCTCCAATGGAACGCTTTTTACATTCCATGGGTGGTCCTGTACAGACGTGCAAAGCAGTGGTCATGGCCTACGGTACCTTTGGAGTACATTATGCACAGTTCTTGAATTGCCAAATACAAATAATAATGAATTTTTATTTGCTAATGGCTCTCAGATAATGAAGATGAAATGGGGTTATAATTCATCACTCTTTCCATCGCTTGTTCTATTTTTCATGCTTTCTCTCTTGTGTGTTTTCGTGTGTGTGTATATATATATCACTTTGTAATCCTAAACCTTGATGTAATCCAGGCACAGCCCGGCTTGAAGTGGGAAAGCAGCTTAGAGTTCTTAAAACTATTGAGTGTGTGAATGGGAGAGTGGGAGAGAGCGAGCAAGATCGACAGAGACAGAGAGAGACTGCACATTCTCTATTAGAATATGAAACTTTTATCTGGTTTTCAACATTATCATGAAGGCTAGTTTTTGTTATTTTGTATTGTCCTTTGCTTTGGGGAAATGTTCCACGCTAATAAAGGTCATTTAAAATGAATAAAGGGAAAAAGTGTGTGTGTGAGTTTGTGTGTGTTCCAGTTCCCTCCTTACTATTCCCAGACCCTCAACACACTTCCTGTCAGCTGTGTTTCCATCACAACCTGATTTCCCAAAGGTCAGAGTTCACAGCAGGTCACCCCCTCTCTCAGCACTCATCCTGACTTTCCTCAACACTGCGAGCCAGTCACACACACACACACACACACACACACACACACACACACACACACACACACACACACACACACACATCTGGTCATGTATGGACTTATTCATACAAACTCACCCCTTGTCATTACCATTACCATGGCAACCTGTTGTGACCCCCTGCCCGTGACTTCACTCCATCCCATAATACTCCTCTCTATGAGCGATGACCAACAGCTGGGACAGTCCCTTCATCTTCAGCCTCATCGCCCGGAAGTGAGTAACCTCACGACCCCCCCCCCCCCCCCCCCCCCCCCCCCCCCGCGCGCTCTTTCAAAGACCGTTGGAGCAGAACTTTGCCACCATAGCGTCGCCATTGTTCTTCCCAATGAGGCCAGCGCTGGTTCTAAATGTGGAGCTGCTGCTGGTTTCAGTGACGGTCTTACAGAGGCTGAGATGACCGCAGAGGATGGTTTGGATCTAGACGAGTGGGGCTGTTGCAGATGTGTTGTGGTTGGTCGCGGTGGAGGGACTTGGGACTACTGTTGTCCGCATGATGAGATGATGTTCCTTGAATTGGCTGCAGATGGGTTTCAATGCAGATGCACGTGTGTACACACACACAAACACACATGCACGCACACACACACACATGCATGCACATACAGACATGTGCAGGCATACACACACACGAGCAGCCACATAGATACACACTCTGCCACACACATTTCACACATACACACACAAAAGTTCAAGAGGTTAGGAATACCTCCTTGCCAAAAAGAAGACAACACACACACACACACACACGCACACACACATCACCTTTCGTTAGAAGTATCTTTGTTCTCGGCCAAGATACAATCATTACCAGAAAACACGTGTCTAGACTCCTTTGTCTACGTGAAGCTCCGACAGAGAAAACAGAAAAGACACTAAAAGCCTTGCATGAGGATAACAAGATATCACCCCTGCACAGCGACATCCTCATTTACATATGTTTGGGTAAGAAGTTCCCAAAACCTAGCCTCACTCTGTCCAGCTCTGAGCAGGTTAACCAGGGTTTCAGAAAAAAAACAGGATTTTCCAGTTTTGTGTTAAAGCTGTTCAAATAAATGAATGGAATGAGGTGTGTGTGTGTGTGTGTGTGTGTGTGTGTGTGTGTGTGTGCGTGTGTGTGTGTGTGTGTGTGTGTGTGTGTGTGAGAGAGAGAGTGTGAGTGTGAGTGTGCACGCGTGCGTGCACCTTATGTACAATGAAAAGAAGGTTAACTCCTCTGTTGACACCAGCCATCTCCACACAGTGACTAGTCTCACAAATACAAACATACACCCCCCTTTCCCATTGCCCGCCTCTGCTAATTAATGTCTATTCATCAGTGTGTGTGTGTGTGTGTGTGTGTGTTTTGTCAAAGACTCACACACATGAAACCATTAAACTCTTCCGCTATTGATGACATTTTTTGTTAGCAGCTTCCCCCTGCTCTGGCTCATTCCGGTTCCAACTGACATCAGTGTCCTGATACCGTGCACAAGTAAGTACTGTGTAGTAATCAACGTAACAGCAATGTAACAGCCTGTACTTCCTGTGTAATAACGTTGGAACAGCGTGGAACTACACTACTGTGTGGTGAGTTTTAGGGATGAAGGTTAGGAATAGGAAGACAAAAATAAGTAAAACATAAGTTTTTGGGTTAGGCTGTTCCAGTGTTGTTACATATTAAGTACATGCTGTTACACGCTGTTACATGTGTAGTTACACTATAACAATGACACAATTTGTTGCTCCAATATTGATTGTATTCAGCCTCCCATTTAAGTCTCATTAAGATAAGGGTATGAAAATATGAAAGTGTTCTATAAATGTTTCATCAGGATATTGGCCTAAACCAATCTCTAGAAGTAAAGTTTAGACTGAGACCAACATTTTTTTGGAAGGAAAATTAGAGATAAAAAGGGGCAGAATTAGTAGGTTACACTGACTAGATACAGCAGACACACAAACACACACACCGACACACACACAAACAGATGGGAGGATGAGTTGCTCACATGCATGACCGTTGGAATGATGAAAAGGACTTGAATGGACGTACGTGCGCACACAGGGCCGTGATGAGTCACAGCTTCGGGCCCCAAGGCTCTTGTACACGGTCGATTGTGCACTGAAGTGCACTGAAGTACTTTGAAGGGCTGACAATATTGTATTTCTTCCTTTTATATCGTCATTTTATGGACCCAGTATGGCACACGCAGTACAAGTGTGTTCAGAGTGTGCAGGATATAAAGTACAAGTATCTGATGGGGCCTCCTTGTGCGTGTGTGTGTGTAGGTTATTGAGTTTAACGTGTTGGGTTTTAGTGTCAAAGGTTAAGTCACACACTATTTTTACTGTCCTAGTTATGTACTGATGACATTTAGTCACCGCTGAAGCGAGACTTTGAACACTGAAGGGCAATATTGATAATAGTTTGTTGTGAACAACAAACTATTTTGCTGACCTTTTACCATTTATGTGTGTGACAACCACTGTATTACTTGTACTTTAAGAAACAGAAATATTTGCAGCTGAGTCTTTTGATGGACTTCAACAGATTGCTTTTAGCTTCAACTCAATAACTATTTACGGTGGTAAAGATAAACATGTGTCAGAAATGTGCATATTTAAAGCTAATTAAACATTTAATTAATGAGCTGTGAATGAATTAAACTGTAATATAATTTGGCAGATTAAGATTTGTTTTATTTTATTTTTAACATTCATCATTCAACACAAACACACACACACACACACACAAACGCATGCACACAGGCATGCGCGCGCACACACACACACACACACACACACCTTACTTCAACATGGAATGCGAGTTGAGACATGCAGTTTAACACCGTGACATGAGATCAGTCACTCAAGATCCGTGACCTTGCAGTTCTACACAGAAGGTCGTAGGACTCATAAACATAGCACGTTAACTTTGGTGGCATGTCCTCTAAACATGGAAACACAACCGTTCTCCATTCAACTTCAGCTCTCAAACCAGTCCCCCAATCAGCGTGAGCATGTGTTGGTGTCTGTGACTGTCTCTCGTCTCCTTCCATCTGTGAAATGAGCAGATATTTAATTTTTTGTTTTCGTTTTTCGAGCTGAGTCTCTCAAAATCTCGGCAAGGTCACGCAGAAGCACTCACAACAGAAATGTGGGATTTGTGGTTGGTGTTAGTCACCTGATAGCTATTTGGGCATAAGATCAGGCCCTCTTCATATGGCCCTACACTGTACGGTACATCCAAATGGGCTTCAATCTTACGTGTGCTGTGTGTGAATTGGGTTTGGAAAGAGATGTACCTGTCTACAGGTCAGGAAAGTCAGGAAGGTATATATATTTCTATGTTTGTAGGCATGGTCGACCATTCATGGCTGTTTATAGATAGCGTGAAAGCAATATACATGACTTAATATAGGAGCAAGAGATGTCCATATCCGTTTACAAAAGCCAAGAGAGATGTGTACATCAATGATTGTGTGTATTAATGCATTTCACAACTTCTGTGAACAGTGTGATGTACTGTTACTGTTCATAGGAGAATGAGATGCATGTTTGGTTTTGTCATGGCTTCTGCTTATAGAATGAAGCTACGGAATGCCAATACATATTTATTTACTGTCATCAGATACGCTGTGGCACCCCTTCAAAGACATTTGTCCCATATTTGTTTATAGCAAGCAGAAATATCATAAGAGAGGCCATGAATGAGACAGACACATTCAAAGTGCCAGTCATATTCTCGTCTATTAACCAGATGAAATAATGATCAAAATAGCCAACTTAAAATGTGAACCTTCGTATATTCAGTGATATCATTTCTGAATGGTTGTGATAAACACTTATTTCAGAACTAGCCAATATAGGGCAGCCAACACATGTGGGAAGGGGCTGGTTTGTAAACCACAAGGTTATAAAGTGCAGACTGAGCACATAAAGTGTAATTCCTCAACTTGGCAGAGAAGCAGATACGTGTACAGACATCCCCAGTGGGCTCTGGCTGCTATAGCGACACGCCGAGGCCCCTTCCTCACGGGCTGCAGGGATGAGCTGATATCACCTCACGTAAACAGCTGTAAACACAAAGCACTCTCTGGTCAGTAGAAAACATACTGACATGATAGAATCCAATTTTCGCTGTTAAGAAAATGAACCTTGCATTTATGTGTTTACAGAAGCAAATGATGTATGCATCTATATCTGACTATTTCACTAGGATGTTTGTGTCCGATTTGCATATCTGTTATCATATTCTGTCTGTGTAGGCGTGTCTGTGCGTGTGCATCTGATTGTGTATGTGTGGTGTGCGTGGGGGGGGGGGGGGGGGGGGGGGTGCTCAGCTGCAAAGTGGATCACTTAATCCCTGGTTTTGGACAGCTGGTAGAGAGAGAGAGAGAGAGAGAGAGAGAGAGAGAGAGAGAGAGAGAGAGAGAGAGAGAGAGAGAGAGAGAGAGAGAGAGAGAGAGAGAGAGAGAGAGAGAGAGAGAGAGAGAGAGAGAGAGAGAGAGAGAGAGAGAGAGAGAGAGATTGTCAATACACAACCAAACTATGTTTTGTGAATGCTAAGCTAGTAGCCAAGTATAAGTGAGAGTGTTGGCTGACAGATGCTTGCTATTTATACATGCTAATGAGTCTGTGAAATAGCCAAAATCACTCAATATCACATTGGAATATAGTTTTTGGGATTTGAGTTTATCGTTAGGGGTTTATCTTCTTGTGAAACAAAGTAGAGTCTCAATAATCTCAAATGCACATAACAAATGAGTTCTACGATTTAGAATTCCCTTTAAATGACTTTTACGGAATCTGCTTTTGCAGATGGCCAGAGACGTGTGAAGCGGACACGCTGGAATGAGGCGCCCAGGATACCCGAAGGAGCCTTGATGTGTTAACCAGGGATGTAGGGATGGGGGAAAACAATAGATTAACGTGAGTATCAGGATTCTTTGTTTTCCGGAATACTGTAACTCATCAGGTCGGCTCAAAAATGATTTTCTTTTAATTGTAAAAAAAAACATTATAAGCCAGAAATAAAATCAATGTTATCGTAGTGTAATCAAATTGCGTGGCCCTACGGAGTGTGCTACATTGTATTCGCAGATAGTTGCCTGTTTTTCGGTCCCGTTCATTTAAAGAACCACAGCAGACCCAGATGGACTGGTAGAACCAAACCCCACCAAGCCTGCACGTTAATCCACACAAAATATAAAATATTAATTTACAGAATAGCCATATTCACAGATTTACAATAAATGTTGTATCGGCGTTGAAAATTTGTTCCCTGTCATATCCCGTCCCTAACATTTTCGTGAATATTTACTAAGAAATGGACTGACAGCTGACCCAGCCCTATTGACGCAAAGAATTGCACCATTCTTACTTAAGTCTGTATTTCAATCAGTAAATTGATGCGTCACTCATCTGGTGTACGTTCCAAATATCATTAAACGGTGTCAGAGCTGCCCTGCTTCCCAGCACAATCCATCCAATCCCTTCTTAACGCTGCAATGTGTGTGTAAATCCATTACCATTCTGCTGACCTAAGAACAGGATGACTGAACTGTTTTAGTGTACTTGGAATAATAACGCGAGTGACACGCCATCAAAGTTAAGCACCACACTGTAACTGTCAATGGGGGAAAAAAATTTAAGCAGATGGGGAGAACCAGAAATAAATCCAATTAATACAATTTACTTATTCAGTGCGTTTGTGATCACTGAGAATTTTTTGATTCCATATTTGTCTGGTGTTGCATGGATCTAGTGGCAAACATTACCTTTTCCTCGCAAATATGACTCTCCAAAAATAACTTATCTTTTTTATATAGTAATTTCAGTGTAATTTATATTTCTCACAGGCGTTTTCAGTTTGTACATGATATCCCTCAGTATGAGTCTGGTCCCAAAACCATAAGAATTAAATCAACTCTTCCCAGCACTCTTCCTGTGTGTGTGTGTGTGTGTGTGTGTGTGTGTGTGTGTGTGTGTGTGTGTGTGTGTGTGTGTGTGTGTGTGTGTGTGTGTGCTTGTGTCGGGGTGCAGCAGCCTAAAACTCACATATGCCAAGGTGTCCATAAGGGCCTGGTTAGGGAGCACTGTAACACTATACTATGTGTGTGTGTCTGTGTATGTGTGTGTTTGTGTATTAATAAACCTTTGTCCTAGGAGCGAGCATGGAGCCCCAGGTAGCGAGCGCTGGGACAGCTGTCTTTTGGTTGCTATAGGGATGTTCGCCATGGAGACATACATGTCCCTCACTTTTAGCTGAGGAATGCAGGCATATGGCCTTTTAACATGTGCATATTCATATGCCCAGACAGGCATGCACCCTAACACATACACACACGCGCGCACATGAATATACATACACACACACACACACACACACACACACACACACGTGTACACGCATACACACACACACACACACACACACACACACACACACAAACAAACATAGGCATGCAAACACACACACACACACACACACACACAGGCTTGTGAATATGTGCTCTATAAAACTCTTGTTGTTCTTTGTTTATCTTCAAACACGGCCACACGCCCTGCGGTGCTCACAAAGTGTGGAGCCAGACTCACCCCCCCCGCCCCGACTCACCCCTACTCCAGACTCACCCCCTGATCCTCCAAGTCACCCAAACAACAAGGAAGCGAAGCACAGAGAACGCAGTTACAGTTTCTCACTGAGATGACGACTAGGTTCAACACAATAGTTGGGTGACTATCGTTACCCAAGACGAATAAGCATTCTAACATATTCCCCACAGCAACATCCCCTGACTTGTCCCACAAGAACAAACTGAACATACTGATCATTGACTAGGTTCAAGTAAGTCATTCTGAAAGGCAGAGCATTATGTTACGTTTCATGTTTGGTAAGTGGAGAGGAGTTATCATCAGGCAATGAAACAGCAGAAGAGATAGAACAGAGTGGGTTGACAGTGATGCTAACATTACTAAACACAACAGAGAGATGTACTCCATACTCCAAACTCAACAGAGGAAATCCTTCTGTCGCATGTCTGAAAAGCTTCATCTGCACATCATCAAACTAGCTTGGCTCTCTGTATCTCCATGACATCATTCTCCCTCTGGTTAGGACCGAACACGGAGTGTCCAAAACGTTTCATGGCGCTAGGGTCTTGTTTTGGCGTCTACACACGCAGGCCTTGAAACAGATATCCGAGGAAGTGTCACGTTCCCCTCAGGCCTGCGAGGCGTTCAGAATGCGGGCGGTGACATAAACACTCAAAGGCCTGATGTCGTCTGAATGGACTACGCCCAACAAACTGCAGAGAACAACAAAGAGGAACGCAAACAATATGGGCATTTCTGAAGCTATACGCGACCAACGTTTGTCATCTTTACTTTAAGGTTTTCACAATTGTGATGGGTGAACCAGGGGCAGGGTAGCCTGGAGGTCGGGGCGTTTGTCCCCCGCGCTGTCCACCTGTAGGCTCCTTGGAGCCAAGACGCCGCTCCTTCATGCACTGGCTCTGAATTCAGCATCAAGTCGCTGGTAACACTTTGCAGTAAGGGTACATTTATTAACGATTGCAGTAATTGCATTACTAAATGGTCTAGTAATAATTTACTCATGGTGTTCATGAGTTCATGGTGCATTAACTAATGTTATTAAATAGTTAATTAATGTATCCTTATTTTAAACCAAGTCCTTTTGGATGAAAGCGTTCGCTAAAATAAGACAACTCTTTGTGATTTAATGTAATGGGATAATATGATATTACACCAAGGTAGCCTACATTTTTAACAATGAGGCGAATCAGGATTGTATTTGTCAGACGGATCAGAAGAGGAAGCATGTACTTTCTTTGTAAATAGTCTGGTGCCTACAGGGTTTAAACCGTACTCGTATCATTGTGTTATGAATCCAATGAGGCCACTGCTGTGAAATCATATTCATAAATCAATGGGGGCAATCATGAAAGCCAGTGGTGCAGCACACGCAGTTATAATAGACGGTGAACTGTTCATTTTCAGTGATGGCCAAACACATATATCTTCAAAAAAACATCAGCTATGATTATAAGATAAATATGCATTATGTAAATAATGTTGATTACAAAAATGGAGTAATGGCAAGGTAGCGGGTTTCTTTATGGAAATTAAATCAAGCATCGCACAGATTGCAGTCATTTCAAATGAAATAAAACCAATCAACCAACCAATCGACAACTCTAAACGCATTGTAGAGTCTACATGTGATGTCTCTGCACTATCGATTACAGCAATACAAAAGTAATGAAGAAAGTCAAGCCACAGATGGAAATAATACATACGCAAGTAGAAATCCTTGACAGGCATGTAGGGTAAAGAAACACACACACTCACACACATACACACACACACACAGGTTGGTTAATGAGACAGACAGAATTTGTTACTACATTGACCTAACATTTAATTGAGTCACTTAGCAGATGCTAAATGTGATGCTGGGTGCCAACAAAACATATATCAAAGACGAGACAGGTCTTATCAATCACCTTATCATCACATTGATACAACAGGTAGGGTAGACAGACATGAAAGGTTAACAGTGTTGACAGATGTCTGAGTGAAGCATATCCACAGATAGAAAGTTTCTAGAGCAACAATATTGTTTGAACTTTTATCCAACTTTAATATAATTCAAAGTGTGTGTGTTTGTCCAGGGCCGGCTCTAGCCATTTTGGTGCCCTAGGCGAGATTAGGTTTTGGCACCAAGCAAATATTTTTTGCTTCAACAACATGGATTTAAAAGGTGCTATGTTCAATAGTCGAGATCAGATGTATCTTCTCATGAGACTTCTGCAGATATTTCCTGAGTGCATCTGGACAGTTATAGAGTAGATAAGGTTAGCCTTTTACAAGCAAAAACATGTAGCTGTTTCAGAATAGCTAGCTAGCTACTACAAATGAAACGGCTTTCCTTTCCGCCTCCTCTTTTCTTTTTTCTAAATCGCACACTAGAAGGCTTGGACATTTTCATTGTGGAAAACCTTGTGAACTCTGTGATCAGTCAACAATCGCTGGCACTTCCGTGTCTGACTTGTTGCGATGCGCAACAAACGGTAACACATCCCCCCACTTTCAGTGCGTATAGTACAAGTGCACCTGGCCAGGGCAAAGTGTTTTTCTTTCTTAATTTGTGCATTTGTTACCCAAAGGCATAAAATGAGGAAGGGCACGCGTTTTTATTTATTGAATTGTTTTCCTTTCAGGGCTACCAGCGCCCACCAGAAGGTAGCACACCCTAGCGGCCTGGTGATGTAGGATGTTGGATGTAGGATGCTGGATGTTGGATGTTGTGTTTGGGCAAACTGTTACATGAAAGCCATGTGTTGTTGAGATGTTGATGTTTTTCCACCATGTTTGTATGATTTAATCTTCTGTGGAACTTTAGGACGGAGTCAAGATTAAAAGTCCCTATGAGGACATTCAAGTGTACAAAGAATTTCTAGCCCTGTTTTCCAAGAACTCACACCTCATGAATTTTCTCTCTCTCTCTCTCTCTCTCTCTCTCTCTCTCTCTCTCTCTCTCTCTCTCTCTCTCTCTCTCTCTCTCTCTCTCTCTCTCTCTCTCTCTCTCTCTCTCTCTCTCTCTCTCTCTCTCTCTCTCTCTCTGAGGGTTTTAATGTTTCGTGTTTTCAGTGAGTACTTCAGTGAGTTCTATTCGCAGCACGACTACCATCTCGACCCTCATCATTTCCCAGCACATTATACACACTGTAAACTAATTTACAGCCCAATTATGTCCGTCATCTTATGAGGGTCTTTTTTACATTAAATTAGTTTAAACGTCAATCAACATCAGCTCAGGGAATTATGCACAAGCATCAAGGAACAATGGACAATCAGTTATGAATAATTATCACTCACACACGTATAGACGGACACACACACGCACGCACACAGACGGACACACACACACACACACACACACGCATATACACACACAAACTCGACACGCATAGACACACACAAACACATACATAGGCAGAGACACACACAGGCAGATACACACACACACACACACACACTAATACATCAAACCACACAGTGAAAGTGATACCACTTTGCGTAAAGTCAGGCCAGGTCCGGAGACTTAACATGAGCTCTGTTTTTGCTTTTTGGGGTTTTCCTTGATGGAGCTTTCAAGGCAGTCCTTCGCCCGCTTTGTGGGCTATTTTAGGCTGCAGTATGCGAGCCGGGCGAACACTGGAAACCACTCTAATTACAACGCGGTCGTTCCTCTGAATAGCATGTGGCCACCGAGACCTTGATCTGGTGGAGGACGAGGAAGCAGGCGGTAGGCCTAGGCTAGGAGACCACGGCACGGAACACATGGAGCTGGTTTGAGGCTTTCTATATACGGGGAACACTGGGAGAGGGCCAGCTTACTGCCTGAACCTCAAGTCGGCGCATGAAATCACCAGCAGCCAATGGGGAAGGGAGACGATCGCGTGCGGTTCTGCTGTGAAAAGCAGTCATTCCCGCTTTCTCTTGGCCGTACCGCTTGGTCCGTACTACTGAAGAGTCAGCCGTCCTGTCGGAAAGGAAGCGGGGATGGCGTTCCTACGAGTTGCACTAACTTATAGCATGATAAAGTATATAGGCTGCCTACATATTGTATATGTGTGCTTTGGCTACTTCATGCGTTTCTTTTGTATCGTGGGGTTATGATCACATGATGTTTATTAGGAATGGAGCTTGAATACTTGAATCTTGTTACCGACTGGTAGAGAGTCGATTCCAGAAGGTTCAGGGCAGCAAATGGAAAGCAAGGACATTTAAGAACTTTGCACAACAGGACTCTCAGAAGATTACAAACCGCACAACAAATCGGTCAATCTCCACCAACAGATAAAGTCTCAACTTTACACGTGGCAAGATTTGAGAATGCCAAATGGATTAGACTAGTGATTATAGGATTAGATGAATGATAATAGAACTTGCTTCCTGTCACTCTGATGCTTGCATTGGGGATATCATTAGATCTACCTCTCTCTTTTCCTCTATATTTGCTTAACTCTGTCAACTTCATATCAGTAATATATTCTCTCATTTGCCAAGTCAACTCAATTGTATTTGTATAGCCCTTAATCCCAGTTAGTATCAAAGGGGTTCACAGGCCACAATTCATGGCACCCCATAACCCTAGCCCCCCAAAGATCAAGGGAAAACTCCCTTAAGGATCGGGGAAGGATCCTTGAGAAGGAACACAGAGAAAGAGGGATCCCTCCATCCAGGGACGGTTAGGAGTGCGACGGCTGCCCTATTGGACCGTCATAATGGCAGCAAAACAGCTCAACTAAAGTTAAACTGTGCACTGCAGTCCTCCCTCGCCCTCCGTCTCTCCCTCTCGACGGGTCCTGAAATAATCTCCCGCCCTGAATCTGAGCCCGGAGGCGCCTCGCTCCTCAAGGTCAGGCCGGCTGATGGAAGTGGGACAGTCGGGCTAAAAGTGTCCGAACGGCCCCGCCAGGAACAGCAAGCGCAGCAGAGTCAGACAGAACAGCTCCCCCCCCCCCCCCCCCAGTCACGGACCTCATCCGTGACAGGGGACCCTTAAGGCCGACGGAGAGCGCGCTCAGGGCACTTCCTGTAGCGGCGGACCGGAGGGACTCATTGGCAGGACGGCCGCTAGCACGCCGCCATTAGCCACGTTTGGCGTTCCCGACTTCAAAGCGAGGGAAAACTGCTCGAAAGTGGTTAAAGAATCACACACACAAAAAAAAGAGGCTCAATTATACCTATAAATACAAGTAGGCGAAACGTTGTATTACTATTTCTGGAAAGCCTGTGAGCGGCCCAAACCACAAGGAGATTGTATATTTTTTCCATTGAGAAAAGTGTGTAGAACTGAGAATTGTGTCCAATACAAACTGATTGGGAAGTGTTGCCAATCGCGAGACCACGCGTCTGGTGGGGGTGGGCGTTGAAGCGCTCAGGGAGGGTGGAAAAAGTTGAACATGTTTACACTTTTTGGGTTGAATCTTGAGGAGTCAGCCAATAACAAGAAGTTCACTCGGTCCATGTGAAACTCCATTTAGTGGTACAACAGAACGTAGAGAGGAGACCCTTGTGTGTCTGTTTTCCCTTCATCACACAGCCCTAAACCCTGTCTATGCTTAAACCAACACAAAACTAGTACAGAGACATTATGTAGAGCCAATGCACGGCCAGCTGCACAGAGAAACGGTCTAAATCCGGCTGAAATGGCTATAATCAGTTGTAATCAATAGCCAGGACACAAGATGCAATAATTAAAAATATATAGACCACAAAGCAATTATGCTTCGGGCCCCAAATGGGCACTGCCATTATACAGAGCATCTCTGGTCGTCTGCTTTGTTTAAGGCCACATCTGTGGAGCACAATGAAGACACTGCACTTCTTCCGCGGTGCGCAGGTGTACATCTCCGGGCTGATTCATTAGAGCCTGAAATGGCAGACTCACCGGAGCAGAAAGCGGCATTGATTTTGTGTTAGCTTCTTGTTTAACTGGACGAGACCAGACTGCTCTTGCACATTAGCCTAACACTCTTTCCTTGACCCTCTTGTGTGTGTGTGTGTGTGTGTGTGTGTGTGTGTGTGTGTGTGTGTGTGTGTGTGTGTGCGCGGAGATTCTGTCTTGTGTGTCCATTAGTCCTTCCCCAGTGTTCGTACCTATGCTTCTTGGTCCCTAGGGCTACGGTTAGGTTGTTTGAAGTAGGTTAAAGGGGAACAGGGGCCACAACAAGGCTGTCCAAGGCTGTTCCAGCCTCTCCAGGGAGAGACCGAGATGAGGACCACTGTGTGGAGCAGTGATGTGGGGCAGAGAGCCAGCTGATGACTGGGAGACCAGCTGAAGCGTCTGGGACCTCACAGACATGCGGAGGACTTAACGCACCGCCCGTTTCTAACTCTTTCACACTTTTTTGGCAAATGTCTATTTTCCTTTTTATATATATATTTTTTAATTAATGTTGAGATTTATTCTCCTGCCATGGCGCACTCCAAATGAGCAAAAACAATAATTGTCATTCTTTCACTCAATCTCAGTCTCCGCTTTGTTTGGTGCTCACAACATAACCCTCATAGCCCTCCAAAGCATCCCTGGAAGGAGGGGTCGATCTAGTGGTCCTCCTCGAGGGATTACTGGTCCTTTAGATCCTTAGGGTAAAGGGGGGGGGGGGGGGGGGGGGGGTTAATGTGGACCTGTGAAGCCCGTGGAGAAAGTCTTAGGGGGTTGACTTGAGATGAAAGAAATCCAAATAGGATGCAAGAAGCAAGGAGGTGTGTGTGTGTGTGTGTGTGTGTGTGTGTGTGTGTGTGTGTGTGTGTGTGTGTGTGTGCAGATGGTGTTCTCCAAAATGAGGCTCTGTATTAAAGCTGGGCTGGCCGGGTGCGTCCCTCGCTGCCCCCGCCAGCTCCCAGAGGGATCCGCACTTCAAGAGAATGGTACACACACCCACGCACACACACACACACACACACACACTCAAATACACACGCACACACACACACACACACACACACACACACACACTCAAATACACACGCACACACACACACACACACACACACACACACACACACACTCAAATACACACACACACACTCACATGCACACACACACACACACACACACACACACACACACTCAAATACACACACACACACACACACTCACATGCACACACCCACTCATAAGTACAAACATACACACGCACACTCATTAGCACGCACACATGTATACACTGTGTGTATACACTCATGTATACACACAGTTTGCACCAGGTTTATTTATTTAAGAGCTATACACAACAACAAACTGAGAACCCCAACAACCAGAAACCAATATGATGCAGTACAGAACCAGAACGCTGAATTATTAGGCTATGAAGGAATGTAGGTCAAGTAGGGATCTCCTTATCGTACTCTAGCTTATTACCGCTGAGACAATGTTCAGGCTTTATGTTAAACTTAATCCCTTTTAAAGCAGCACCCCAGAGTACAATGATAGGAATGCATTTGGGCAGGTTTAGCCTCCTTCTTCTGGTGCTGTGTGTGGAAAAAAACACCATCATCAGCACCACCATCACCATCATCTGCTCTGAGGAAATGCTGTTGCTACTCATATGAAGCGAAAGGTCTGAATGGAACATAAACAACTATTGGGTTAATGTTTAACATTGAGAACTGATATTGTGTGTGTGTGTGTGTGTGTGTGTGTGTGTGTGTGTGTGTGTGTGTGTGTGTGTGTGTGTGTGTTTCTCCAACTGACTTGGGAGGTGTTGCTCGCGTCTGGTTTGTTAGGCTGACGCGCGGGACGAAACCTCCGGGAACTAACAATCCATGCGCAATCCTTTGTTTTCCTGCTCGCGGGTGTAATTACGCCCCAGAAAGCAGCGATTCAGCGCGTGACAACGGGTGGGAGTGACACGATGGGTGGGGGGGAAGAAGCATTGTTGGGTGCTCATCTGTCACATCTGGTTGACCCCCATATCTCTCAAAATTCCACACTGGCCTGTCCAGCTGAGTTCCCCCCACCCACCCACCCACCCACACACACACCCACCCACACACACACACAAACTTGACAGCAGAGCAGAGAGGATGATTTCAGATGATAAATAGAATTTCCACAATGTACCTTGGAGGACCTTTGGAAATTAAATACATAATTAATTTAATATCTGGTGGAAAAATTAACGACATATTCGTTTTTTCCTCGAATGTGCAAATTTCATTTTTGACTCGTTATAGTGACGCAGTTATCCCAATAGGCTTCATTACAACCTCGTTGTTAATGAACCAATTAGGCTTATTCTAATTGATGTCAAATGAATTGGCCAATCGAAGAGCAGCACAATGTAACAAACATTCCCATTGGTTTGTTCATATTTAACCGTCTACACTGGTAGTGTAGTCGCATGTCCCCTTATCAACCCGATAAAGTTACATACATCTCATTCAGTTTGATCTTTTCTCAAAAATGTTACGTCAACCAAGCGCAAGACGCGAGGAACTAAGACGTCTGCAGCGTGTCCTAAGAAACCCGTTAACACATCAAACATGCGTGCGCTACATTGGCACCGTGCATACAGTCAAAACCCCTCTACGTGCGTTCAAAGCAATTTGGACTTTCTCTGTATGTGAAATAACGCACGCACACGCAGGCTGTGTGCGTGCACATGGTCCTTGCAATGGGCTGCAGAAAGGTGTTGAGGATTCAGAGCAAGTCTTGAGAGAGAGAGAGGGACAGAGAGAGAGAGGGGGACAGAGAGGGGTCTTTACTCACCACCCCCATGTCCAGCTGCTCCGTCGTCAGGGGTGGCGCCGCTCCGGCCGAATGTAAAAAGCAGATCAGGGGCAGCAGAAACATCTCCGTGGAAATAATCCCCAAGCACCGCGCGCTCCTCCACGTGTGAAACACCGGCGAGATCATGCTGTCCAACTACAACGGTTGGTCTCGGCGAGGCTCGCGCACCGACTCCGGTAGCCGGATCCACGGGATAAATCCACACTCCACGGGTCCTCGCATTTGCGGATGGACAAATCAGTCCATCTTACTGTTGCCCATAAACACATAAAGCACATTACACAGCACGGCCGAAGTGGATATTCAAGCCAAATGTGTTTCAAATACGCAAGGAGTTACGTTTTCACCCAGGCAGATTTATGGCCACATAGTCGTAACATAGCATACCATAATAAAAAATGTAAAATAAATAAAACTACTCTTCGCAAAGTCCTCCAACGAAAATGCCCCTTAAGCAAAAACGCAAAGTTCGCCCTTTTCACGTTCCCACGTGAGCGTGAAATAAATGCCACCCCACGCGAGTGGTGTTCGGCGCAGCGGAGCCTTGCTCTTTGACGCGCGCAGCGGAGATGCTTTGGCACGAGGCTGGGCGGACGGGGGGGATTAAAGCGCCTTCCGCAGACAGTTGTGCCCGGCGGAGCTCGTGACGTGCGTCCTACGCGGTTTGGGCTTCCACCGATGTAGAATAGTGGGGACAATGTTACCTCCCAGTCTTCATGATGAGGCCGTTTCTTTTACAGGATAAGGCTTTTCAGTAGGAGCAGTATTATTAGTAAAGGTAATTGTGGGATTAGTATATATAAGTAGTAGTAGTAGTAGTAGTAGTAGTAGTAGTAGTAGTAGTAGTAGTAGTAGTAGTAGTAGTAGCATTAGTAGTGAGAAGTGAAAGACATGTAGGAATGCTAATTCATGGCAAAAAAATTGACTTAATTGTAATACAAATGTTGATTTTGTGCCACCTTCTGTTTGAGAGAAACTACGTCCACCAGTATGACATCTCACTGATTGTCTTCGTAATTGTATTGTGATCTTCAAACGTTAAAAGGTTTTTGTCATCATTTCAAAAGGACATAATGCATGTGTTTGGCATTGTTACACAGATGAAGTGCTGCTCATTTCCTCTGCTCTAAGTAAGGCAGGGCAATAATTAAACATTACCGTTTAGCATCTTTGAGCGGCTTTGCAGTCCTGAAATGAGTCTTTAGTCATGAAATAAACATTGTGATATGACAATGCCCAGTTTGAGTGGTCTAAACGGATTATGATTAGATAATATGCTATTTAAATGATAAAAACAGTCGTTTGAAAATTATACTTCGCTAAGTACTATATTCATTCACCTTTGTTAGAATGGTAGGCTATGTTGAATTCATAAGCATATTGGGGTATCAGTATTGCACAAAATACCTCAGTTATTATAATACTTTTTCCCATAAAACAAACCCATTAAAACATGCCAAGAAAGCGGGATGAAAAATCTCATTAATTTAATCCGTCAATCGGGTGTTTAAGGGTACAACGTATATTAAATGGCAGGCCTAAACCCAGAAATAATTTTCTTCAGTTGAAACCCGTTCAGTTTGGGTCTCACAACGTGTTATGTGAAGATTTGTGTGTTCTTTTTGACTAAAATGTAGAAGGTTGTCCAATAGGGGGTACTCTCTGTGGAACACCTGGGGTAGGCCTACTTCTGGCAAACAATGCTTTTCCAGAGAAGCAGTTTTCTATTGGCTGTGCACATGCCCTAACAACAGCACCTGTTCTGACAACGCCCTCACACCTAACAACTTAAAAATAAATAAAAAAAATGCCTCAGTTCGCATTTTTTTGGAATCTCCTGGGCAGGAAGTTCTCATGCTACACCGGGTCACCTACCGTTTAAAAAATAGGTGTGCTTTTAATGCTGATGGACTGACCTTACCTCCTGTTATTTGATCCTTCCTAAACTCCTGACGAAGCAACCCCCTGCCCATCAGCCAGCGGTGGGTCGTGCCGTGAAGGACGCAGCAGGACATGGCAACGCCGCCTTTCCAGATCTACAATTTCACGCTTCGCCGTCTTCTCTTCGCATCGTCTCTTATTAATGGCTCCTTCTCCGGGCAGCATGACGTCATCAGCGCCAACAGCCCAGCAGGAAGTGGGCTACCACACGCCACCGATACCGCCGGAGCACATGTGGTTCAAACAAAGCCAAAAACTGGTGATAAAGACCCTTTTCCCAGAGGCGTCATCATAGGACAAACACAGCTGTTTGATGTACCAGGGTACTTGGTGGTAGACTAAACTAGTGAAGATAAGTCTATTAGCCGTGCCCTGGTACATCAAAGTAGCAGACTCATATTTAGTATTGTGAGTGACACCTGTGTTTGTCCTATGATGACGCCTCTGTGAAAAGGGTATTTTGGCTAAACTATACACTTCTCACCCACGATTGAAATCAGTTCCCACACATTTGATTCTGTGTGAATGCAATCTCGGATTCATACATCGAATTGAACAAATTGAAATGTAATACACGAATTGAACGCAGATCGTCTTTTTAGGTATTCACAGTATATCTGTGGACACCGATTTTTTTTATGCTGGCTCATCCATCTAGGTGAAATCCTGAAAGGATAAGCAAGGAGCAAAGCAGCAGAACACTTAGTGAAACCACATCACAAGCACACAGTAATTGTGAGCGCACACAGGAATAATGGATTTTTCATCTCCAGATGAGCTGATTGCTATTACTCATAGGATGGATTAACAAAGTTGTTTATTTGTAGATCTACAATCTGCTTTGAATACAGAGACGCTTTAATGTGACACAACTCACAAGTATGTATGTGTGTGTGTGTGGCTGTGTGAGTGAGTGAGTTGGTGGGTGTAGGTGTGTGTGTGTAGGTCTGTGTGTAGGTGTGTGTTTAGAAAAAATGCCGGCCGATACACTGCTAAAATGTCTTATTCATATCAGGTCCGTTGTCATTTATTTCTCATGAAGTATGGATTTTTCTCAGTGTAAGCCGATGCCAAACCTTCCCCCTTCATTACTCCATTCCCTGCACATACTCTTTGATTTCAATAATTTTCACACTGACAAACTCATGTTTAAATATGGTTCTCATTGATTAAATAGGGAGAATAAATTGACACTCACAGATTAATGACACTTTTCGACAATCCATTTAAATTTTGGGCGAAGTTTAAACAGTCATTATTGGGTCTCCGGGAGCAAGAGCCATTTCGTCTTCGTTATTCTACCATCGGGAGACGGACAGATTGGATAATTACTGTTTTGACTGAGCTGAAGGCCTTGGCTGGCATTATATTACACGTGTATGAAGATTGGTGGTGTTGGGACAGAGTACCAAGCCAGCTGCATTTCTCTCCATGATGTTGTTAATGTCCGCTTTGTGAAAGAGACACTGGTGGGCTGTGTTTATCACTCACTGTAAATCTCAGTCAGTCAGCTAGTGAGGTAGTCAGTTAACTAATTAGTCAGTTAAGAGTGCGTGTGTGCGCTTGTGTGTGTGTGTGTGTGTGTGTGTGTGTGTGTGTGTGTGTGTGTGTGTGTGTGTGTGTGTGTGTGTGTGTGTGTGTGTTTATGTTTGTGTGTATTCTGGGTAACTGATGAAAGGATGGATTCTGAGGGATGGTACAAGAATGTTTCTTTATTGCTTCCATTCTAGAGAGCGCTGGAGTGTCAATATTGAGTTGGACAGTCCATCACTCATCGTAAATCGACAAGGGAATCAATGTCCAATATTGACTGCGCTAAAGATTTTTGGGTTGGCAAGATTCATTCAACCTTTATTGTTTCGGAGGAAACACTGAGAGGGACCCCCATTTACAATGACGCCAAAGACTACACCATGGAAAATTAGGAACAAATAAAGAAACCATTCCCAAAGTGTCCAAAAGGTATGAGCGTATTCATGTTTAGCTGACAATGATTGATCAAGATATTCCATGAGTCCGCTTCACTGACACTTGAAGCTGTCCTTCCGAGATCAGCCCTGGAACGAGGTCAATGGAGCAAATTGAATGAATATAAGATGGCAGGTGGGTTCATAAATAAACAAATACCAATGGTTAATACCTCTTTCAGCCAGAAAAGACCAACCAACCTTCTCATATAGGATACAGTGTGGAGTACCGTAACCATCACCAGTAATGAACCTAATGTCCGAAGATGAGCCATCCTTTGCTCAAGGCCATACATTTCAATTTCCAATGATAATTTCTCTATCGACCCAAAAAGAAAACATGTTTAAAGGACAATACGGGTCTGGGTGATAAGACACTCGTAACCGTCTCTCCTGGCTTCACTGAAACATAACAAAAAAGCACTCTCTTTCTGAATCAACGCGGGTCACGTCCGTACGGAGTTTGTGGACATAAAACAGGAATTGTTATACAAGTTCTTCACAAAATGTTGCCGGTCACCGGCAACCTACCAAATAAAACTATCTTAAGGCTATCCTTATAGCCTGTAAGCCCACAGCAACATCTAATGTAGCTAAGGCTATCCCTATAGTCTGTAAGCCCACAGCAATATCTAATGTAGCTAAGGCTATCCCTATAGTCTGTAAGCCCACAGCAACATCTAATGTAGCTAAGGCTATCCCTATAGTCTGTAAGCCCACAGCAATATCTAATGTAGCTAAGGCTATCCCTATAGTCTGTAAGCCCACAGCAACATATTATGTAGCTAAGGCTATCCCTGTAGCCCTAGGCAACATATCAAATCTTTATGTGAAAACCTATATGCCATGATATCGATATCCACCGTATAGAATATAGAAAATATAAAAAAATTGCATTACTAATATCTTTCTACTGTAAGAGCGAATTTGTTTATATATTAACATGTTTTTACCACAGGCAACAACACATGGCAGCACATGGAGTGGATTATGGCACAACCCAAAATGATATTAAAAATATTAAAGTGCATGTGGCAGTAAAGGGACAAGAGCAGAGTAACTGCTAATGGGCGGTCAACGGCTGTTCAAGAGGCTGATGCCCTGCAGGCATCCTTCAGTATGGATGTACGGGAACAGATGCTCCTTCCCTCCTCTTCCTCACCCACCTCCCCTCCTCTTCCTCACCCACACCCCCCCTCTTCTTCCTCACCCACACCCCCTCTTCTTCCTCACCCACACCCCCTCTTCTTCCTCACCCACACCCCCTCTTCTTCCTCACCCACACCCACACCCCCTCCTCTTCCTCACCCACCCCCTGTCCTCCTTACCAACACCCCCTCCGCTTTCTCAGTAACATCCCCTCCCTTCCTCACTAAAAGTCCCTCCTCCTCATTGTCACCAGGAGCAACAAGTGGGCTCAAACTGTCCATCGCTGAAGCCCAACGTCCACAGTGGTCGCCACGGCGCACAGCATAATTTGCGGCAGCGCACTTTCAGCACCCAAAGCCCACTGTCACGCCCGTCATTCGTCGTCGTATGATTATTGGATTAAACAACCGCAAACAAATGATAAATCATGGTGGGGGGGGGGGGGGGGGGGGGCGGGGGTTCGGAATTAGGGTGAGAGAAGGTCAATGCTTATCCTAGCTACTGAAATGCAATTTCCGTTCTCTTGATTCCTACGAGGTGTGCACGCCAGTTAACAGTCCCTGGAGCGAGACGAATAGGAACATGACGAGAAGAACAACAAATACAAGAGACATTTATAGGAAACTGATATCCCTATGTCAGTCAGTCAGTCAGTCCGTCAGTAAGTCTCAATCTCTCTCTCCCTCCCTCCACCTCTCTCACTTGCTTTCCTCAGTGGATCACATCAGCAAATAATCTCGCTGACTGCCTCCCCTGATCCGGTGAGGGGGTGATAAAAACTAAAGAGCTTTCTAGAGCGTTTGACTCTGCTAGTTAGGTCCTCAGATAAATGATCCTTCATCAGTCATACAGGTGGCCGGATTCACGTCTGAGCAAGTCCACAATCCTTCCATCTACTAATAACACTTTTTTTTATTGTACACACGCCCACTTCATCATGTCCTCCGGTAACGAAGCAGCTGTAGTTAATAAGGGGTTATTATGAAGCGTGTTTCTAACAAGTTGATAAGAACGCTGCAGAGATGCTGTGTGTGTGTGTGTGTGTGTGTGTGTGTGTGTGTGTGTGTGTGTGTGTGTGTGTGTGTGTGTGTGTGTGTGTGTGTGTGTGTGTGTGTGTGTGTGTGTGTGTGTGGTCAGACCAGATGCTCCACAACAGTCACAGGTATATAATTTGTGACATTGTCATCAATGAGCAGTTTGCCATATGTCATCCGTGCACTAGATTTAAAGAAAAAAAAAGCACAGCATAACAACCTGTTCCACCTCTATGCACACTGGCGACATTACAGCCGTGAAAGCATGTTTTAGTGCCCTGATCCATTTGCTCTGCCTTATGTTTCCGAGCAGAAGCAGCACAGGAGAGGAATACTGAAACAGGAGAGGTTGAGAGGTTATGGATCTGCATGGTTTAGATACATATAGGCTTGTCTCATCCTTTCATGTTAAGCAGATCACAATGTAATCCCTATAGGCCCCGCCCATCCCCCCTACATTTCCAGTCTCTAGTAGTGGTCACGAGATTGGAAACCGTGATCTGTGTAGGCCTACCTCGGGGGCGTGTCTACACCGCCCGAGGGCAAAGACACAATTTCTTTCCAATCTCTCACACACACACACAAACTCCTATAGAACATCTTCCAGATGCAGAATATTGTGCATGTGCTGTATATCCAGGTGTTTCTGTGGTAACCGTAACATTCAGCATGCTAGAGTTCCCTTACACCGGCAGCGAGTTGGTTTTGCTCTGGACTTCAAGACGTTTTCGATTGCCATAAGAGCAGTGCTTCTTTAGATTTCAGCCCATGTGTTGCCGAGAACCAGCAGAACCAACCTCACCCTACCTCAATACCCAAAAGATATTCCCCTGTGTGTGTGTGTGTGTGTGTGTGTGTGTGTGTGTGTGTGTGTGTGTGTGTGTGTGTGTGTGTGTGTGTGTGTGTGTGTGTGTGTGTGTGTGTGTGTGTGTGTGTGTGTTAAAATGGGTCCATATGGTAAGCAATAGATTAATAATGTAATAATGTTTAAGAAAGGTTTGGTTGTTCATATTGCTTTGTCTTCGCCTGATGAACATCATCTGACACACAAAAAAATCATGAAAGTGATGCGTCATCATCATCATCTAGGTGTCCCTGCTTCTCTTCTGGCTCCCTGGTTGTCGTTACTCATCTGGTCTTTAATATATCTGCTGTGCCAAGGTTAAGCACAGCCACCCTCATTCATTCTTTGTGAGCAATATGATTAGCTGGTAAATAAATGCCGTTGGTGTTGAAAGATAAAAAAAAACTGAACTAGAGATAAGTAATTCGAAGGATTGATAAAGAGGAGTATGATTGTTAATATTAATAAGCAGAAAAGAATAGTTTTCTAGAAAGAAAAAGAGCTAGCATGATTCTAGTTGTAAGTGTAATACTTTACAAAGTCTCCCTCTTAAAGCAATGGCATACTATTTTCTACAGAACGCACTGTTATTAAATAAAAACAATAAATACTCAAATTGCATGTGCTTCTTATACTTAGCAAGCATTGTATACAACACCCACCCGCCCACACCCACACACACTACGGTGGCACACTGTAGACTTAAATAGAGTCCCCAATGAAAGCCAATGTTAGGCGATAACCGCAATTTAACAGTCAACAATCTATTGTCTACGCCTCTTGGCTTCCGCTAAGTATACACATACATAAATACTCCATCTCCCCTCCCTTTAACAAAGCTTCTCTCTTAATAGTCGGCGAATCGCGTTGCGTGAAAACCCTCTTTATTAGCGAGCCTATAAATGAGAGGGTGTGAAGTGGAGGCGGACAAGGAGTGGGACAGGAAGTGGGAACCGTCGGACAGGAAGAGAAAGGGAGCGCGAGCACGCTCCCATGAACGCAGTGTGGCTGAGCGTGTCCTTGTTTACATAGCGTGTTCGTTAATGTGTAATGCGAGTGAACCCAAATCAACAGGACACTGTTTTAAATGCTTGTTTATAGCCGATAGTGTCACTTCCCCTGTTGGATGCAAGTTTTAACTTTTATACTTTACTTTGAATAAACATAGCTACTTAATAAGTATAGTTACTATTAAACTCGGTAAAAGTCCACTGTGGAGCACCCACTCGTGGGGTCATGAACTCACCTTTTTATTTCAAGTGTCAGCGGTGCCGCTTCATTAAAACTGAAGCATTCACTTAGCTGGGCGGATGTTTGGCTTCGCGTCAAAGTGCGAGTGCCACATTTTCCCAATTAGTATGAACACAAACTACAGACAGGACTCCGGAGTGTTTATTCCTAGACAAAACAATGTGAGAAGAAAAAAAAAAGCACACACCAAAGGATGCAAATCAAATTGTTGACTACACCTGCCATTGCAATAAAGTGATAAATAAGGTGGATTTCCAGTGAGTCTCATTAGATTAAATTGTTTATGGTACCACTTTATAAAAAAAAAAAAGGGTGACGATGAATATAGACTTAGTGTGAGCACTTGGTTGCCTCTTCCCACGTCAATATTTACTCATTTAGCAATGTGAACATGACCCACAAGGAAAAGGTACTAACGATATCCTGTCCGCCACATCTCTTAAAAGGATAGCCCCAATTACAAGCACTATCCGCAAGTGCTAATAACAAAAACAAACCAAATTATTCACATTATACTTTACTTTAAGATCACACTATATTAATCCCGAGAGAAAATTCAGATGTTACAGCAGCAAATGTCCAATTGTAACATAGATGTAACAGCTACTAATTAAAAGTGTTGTAGGCAAGATTTGAGAGTTGTAAAGAGAGGGAGCAGAATAGATGTCCCATTTCTAACCAATTATACTCAAATAACAGCTCTTACAGTTTACCTGCAGCCGCTTTAAACAGCAAGTAAACAGTCAATTCAAGGGTGAGTCACGGCTGGGTGGTACTGGGGTCACAGATGGTGTCCGATGGTCTGATGGCTGCCAGCCTCACGGAGCTCCTCATCATCCTCAGCTCATCATGGAGAGGGTGGGAGGGGTCCTCCCCCTAACCCCCCAGTAACCCCGTCACCTCTGGACGAGCCTCCCAGAGCCGGGTCTTGCGTGCGTGCACCAGCGTGGACAAGTCACATAGTGCTGTCGCCAGGATTAAACAGAAGAGGCCAAGACTATACCGTCATTCTATCCCGTTGGAACCTAACAACAAAGATGGCTTTCCTCTAGAGATCCTCTTCCGGTGTGGGTCCAATCCAGTCGGTCGCTCACACCCAGGAACGGGTAGCAGTCGACTATATCCACCTTCGCCTTGCCGATGCGAGGCTGTACGTGGCGACTCCTCTGTACGAGTCCCTCTGTACGAGTCCCTCTGTACGAGTCCCTCTGTACGAGTCCTCTGTACGAGTCCCTCTGTACGAGTCCCTCTGTACGAGTCCCTCTGTACGAGTCCCTCTGTACACACCATTATCCTCTGGGATGCAGTCGACCTTGGAGGAGTCTTTTGCAAGTGGCACGTTCTGGGGAATGAAGGAATGCAAGTACACACACACACACACACACACACGTTTGTTTGCAACCCAGCACCATTCAACAAAGCAATCCCAGCTTTCTTTCAGATAAATGGAAATCCGCAGGGATATTTGGCCACGATAAGATAAAACATTTCTGTAATGTGCTTACAGAGCAAAGGGGCTTGCTGTATTAGGGCCCGTCTCGGCATAGCGTGTTTTTCTGGCAGAAATGTGTTGGCGAGGCGCTGAGAAGCAGTGAGATAAAAAAAAAATACAGCTGTATCTCTGCTTTGTTTACGGTTTCTATGACAATTAGCCGTGTTAGCACCTTAGCTCCTAGCGCAACATCGTAGCGATAACATCCATGAGTGATAAGCAGTGTTTGCATACTAAAAACATTAGCTTTGATTTGTGAAAGAAACTGACAGTAGAGTATCATTTATATGTAACAACATACACTTTTCCGATCATACTTTTTCTTTTAACAGTTGGCATCATCTGTGACCGGATGACGGAAAGGTTCAGAGACTTTTAACCTGAGTCGACCAGAATGGCGAACTAAAAAGCTGAAACACTGGAGACGCTTGGCTATGTGATTGGCGTCCGCACGCGACCACATACGCTCTTTAACAATTGAAGAAAGGCGCAGGCGCTCAGAGAAAGATGCTATGTGGACATAGAGGTGGCGCGGTGTTAAAGTTCAAAGGAGCATGTCTGCATTACAACCTCATCCATAAACATCACAAATGGTTTCCATTACATATCAAATATTTAGCTGAATAGAACCACGTAGAAGGGCAGTGCTGGGGGCACCGTTAATGTATAATATTGTACATACACACACCCAACCACAAACGCATTGCCTTTAGAGATAAATACACCCTTCATGAGGTAGGGTCAAGACTTTCAAAAGCCAGGTCTCAGACCGGGCTGGTGGAGGAGGTTTGTATCTCCATGGAGGTCCTCTGAGAATTGATCCACCACAATACCGGAAAATACATTTCTGGTTAGTTTTCCACATGGAGCAAAATTAAATGAAAAGTAAGCCATACATTAAACACAGCTCTCCAAAATCCAGCTCTGAAGGGTTGCTTACCCATTCAACATAATTCTTCCATGGAAAATAAGCAGGGGAAAAGTCTCAATAGAAACCCCTCCGCAAATATAAAGATGCTTACTGGAAGGTTAGAGTTGTTTGGCCTCTGCCAAACTGGTTCACTATTGAGTCACTATTCCAGATAGGTAACAGAGCAGGTGTGAACAACATCCGGGCCGGTACAGAAACAGAGCTCCAAGAGAATGCCGAATCACCAAGACATGTATGGAACTGGAACTGCTAGACCCAAGTTCAGAGTAAAAAAAAAAAACAGATGCTAGCCATGGCTAGAGATGTGTTCACCAACATTTGTGATCAATGATAGGACAAAGTAGCCAGAAACCAACCAACAAAAATATTTACTATTTAGTCATTTGGCAGGTGTTTTTAAGCAAAGCGACCTACATTCAGACCTATCATTAAGAAGCAGGTATAGGGCTTCAACGTCAGAATGCATCATGGGATTTCTTAATTGGCGACACATATCAAGATGACTCAAGAGATTAAAATCCTAACCCAACATAAATAAACCGTAACCTAAGCTAATGAAAACTATGTTTAACTACGTCTCACATGAGAAACGCTGTGACAGTTTCAAACGCAACAATGTCAACAAACAATTTTACAATTAACAACCAAAAAAACACTTCCAACATAACAACTAACTTTCCAATTCGTTGATGCTCCCAAAATGGAGGTGGTCATTGTGTCGATGTGACGTTGTGGTGTACAAGCCCTATAGGGGTTGGGGGCATCTCGCTTTAGGATGCCTACAGGTTAGGCTGAGGACACTGGGGAATCAAACCCAGTAACCCTGACGACCTATCTACTGTGCCACTATCCTGCCACTAACTTTACAACAAATTCTATATGTGGATATGTTTGTGGCCTCTATTTGACACACATTACAGCCATCTGCACCATGATGAATGCATTAGTGGTCCAATGAGTGCATGGCATGGAGTGAGACTGACTCTGCCGCCCTCCCATCAACACCAACCATGTCTCGGAATCAGCCTCATTTTCATCATGAGGAGAAATTCCTCATATATCTGCATGTGTGTGTGTCTGTGTTTGTGTGTATGTGTGTGTCTCCGTTTGCATATGTGTGGCTGTGTATGCGTCCATGCGTGTGTGTATGTGCGTCACGCATCATAACTTAATGACAAAAAGATCAGACCAGAATCTACGATTATTTTCTTTTGTTCAGCTTCAGGCACAGTTGCAATCAGTAAACAAATACTCAAATACGTCTTTCTTCGTCACAGAGGTGGTGGTGGTAGAGAGCCAGACTTGACTGGAGAAATATCCCGTCTCCAAACCCTAATCGTGTAAACCATCAGGGTCCACGGATGTAACCAGAGGATTTAATTACAAGCGGAGCAAGGCAGTCATAGGCTTTTCATTTTTCAATTTAAACGGATTATCGTCCTCTTCACTATGGCCATGAAATTGCCTAAGCTACCCGTTCTGTTCTCCATTAGCCTTCGCAAAAAGCAAGAAACAACAACCTTCAACCAGACAAGTCTTTCTCTCTCGCTCGCGCTCGCTCTAGTGTTGTGTGGCGCACATGCACCCGCACACTTCCAAAGGCACTAGCAAAAAACAACAGCAACGACATAAAAAAAAAAACTCGCAACCAAACCACTCATGAATATTCAACAGTACATCTGACAGCATGTGCTGCCGTGCCAAGCGTTCTGCTGTGAGAACTCGTCAGAGAAAGGAGGCTGGTTGATTTATGTTGGCCGTTGATGGACTGAGTAACCCTTTCAAAGCACTTCCTTAATTAGAGGAAGGATCAGAGTGAGTGACAGTGCCCACCCTTCCTCTAATCTGCGTGTGTGTGTGTGTGTGTCTCTCTCTCTGTGTGTCTCTCTCTACCTCTCAGCTCGGAGAAGACACAGGGACATGTATGAGACAGTTATTGTGATCATAGCCCCATCATGGGTGCTATGATACTATGTTGCTAAACAGGCAAAAATAAATACACATGAATTAGTTTTAGAGCTAGAGACTCCTCTTACACACAAACACACGACAATGTAGGGTGATTGCTGATTAATACAAATTCAGAAGAAAAGATATGCACATATCTTCCAATACAAGTCACACATAGTTGCATTAAAATAGCTGGCATGCATACTAGTGTAACACAGCAGTAACATTGAACATTAATAATAGAGTGCCTGAGCGTCAGTGCTGCTCAAACACTCTCCAAACTAGCAGTTCCTGTACCGGCTCTCCTCTGGCTACAGTCCGACCGTGTGGTCAAAATCCCAACTGATGACATCATCGGCCACACACACACACACACACACACACACACACACACACACACACACACACACACACACACACACACACACACACACACACACACACACACACACACACACACACACACACACACACACACACACACACACACACACACACACACACGAGGCAAAATGACAGCATCTGCCTCAAACTCTAGTGTTTGACACATGTTTGGCATGACACAGGAACACCAAGATACAAGTCCAAAGATCAGGAGTTAACGGGTTCAGGCAGTTCTGTGCTTCCGTGTGTGTGCTCACAAGACAACTACGCCACGGAATAAGAGGCACTGCCTGTTGTGGAGGACACAGACTTCTTCACATGTTCCCTGAAATGAATGTGAGTGTGCGAGTGACACGTGTGCACACATTGCTGCCGACTGAGTGTTGACGCCCGCTTCCTTTGGAGACAGAAGCCTTGTAGTTTCCACTTGAGTGTGGCTCGAGGACACCGCTATCTCTGCTCTAGCTCTTCTCTACTGACCCGGAGGCTTGTTTCACCGTTAAGGATATGAGGAGGGTACTGATGGCTGCTACGCTGCAACAAGCATGAGGGCAGGAAGTTGACAATCGTCCCACACACACACACACACACACACACACACACACACACACACACACACACACACACACACACACACACACACACACACACACACACACACACACACACACACACACACACACACACACACACACACACAGTTGCGGAATTTAAAACGTCCACTACACGCCAATTAGGGAAATGAACCTGAACACTGACTTGTAACACAGTAAACATTGCCAGGATTCTATGGATAACAACTGAGTACGCATATTCTATTTTTTCATAACACACACACACACACAGATACATATAAAAGACATGCACGCACACACACACACACACACACACACACAAAGATGCACATGCACATCAGAAAAACCCAGACACACACCCATTCATCTCTAACAGATCTGTGCAGTACTGCAGTGTAAACCTGTGTAACACACACACTTGATAGCCGGGCGGTCGTGACTTCAGGCATCTGCGTAACGCCCAGCATTAGCATCACAAATCCACGCGCTTATCTCCGCGTTCCTGAAATAACAGGGAAGCTTGACGTCCGCCCTGAGTACAGTACACTGCATCCTTACTGGGATAAGCAGGACATCTGGACCCATCATGACCTTCGTATTCAATGTCCATGTTCATCCCCGGATACTACAGCATAAGGCTGTTACATTGGACGTCCAATCACAATGACTGCCGCCATTTTGGGAGCATAGGAATGTTGCTTGGTAGTCATGATTTTTGGTCATTGTTTAGTAATTCATCATGAACTGATTTGTCATTATGGGGAGACATTGTTGTGTTTGAAACTGCCACAGCGTTTCTCATGCAAGACGTGGCAAAACAACATTTTCATTAGCCTAGGTTATGTGTGCGTGTGCGTGTGTGTGTCCGCGTGCGTGCGTGCGTGCGTGCGTGGATTAAGGATTTTACAGAACTACAACTCTGAGTCCTCTCAATATGGCGGAGTATCGGCAACAAAAAATCCCATGATGCATTCTGGGTTTGGTGTGTTTGTTTCCTTTGCTTAAAGCAACGATTAAGTATCTCCCCTCAGGCCATGTATCCTATTCATGACTTCGGACGGTCTCTACCCCCACTACCAACTATTTCCCCCCTCCCGCCCTGCCGACCTCAGAGACGAGTTTATGGTCATATGAACCGCAACGTCAAATGTTTGTCAAGGGACGCTATGTTGATTACGTCGTCTTGCCATCACTCTTCGTTATGCAGTTTTACTGTGTAGTACCATGAGAAAAAAAACTCAGTTTTTTTGTTTATTTGTGAGTAGTTAGTGAGTAGTTCAATTGTTCAATTGTTACTACTATTGTTACAATTTGTCACTGAAGGAGAATGAATATGAAAAATCAAACTTGAATTTAACAGTGGCACAGACACCACAGCTTTGTTAAATACTTTATCGTGATTGGTCAAAAGTGTTGTTTTTCAATAACAGGACCCCTCTGCCATTGAACAGTTTTGAATCAATGCGCTACAAGTAAATATCGACCGCTTATGATATTTCCTTGACAACAATATGACAAAACAATATGATCAAAGCGCAGCAGAAGAAGACTTTAATTTCAGTTGATTAAGTGGATAAATAAATTTTTACCACCAGCGTGGTTTATTCCTTATTCACATACAGCAGCCAGAGTGGTCCACCAGCCTCACTGTGTTAAACCAACAACAGCTGACTCATCCAAGGATCCTTACAAAGGGAATACACCCCAAGGTCAACACACTGCCAGGGTGGAGATGATAGGACATAACCTCCATGATGACTGGTTATTCTCTGCCTTGCCCTCGGTCTAAAGTGAGCACACTATACACACAATACAGAACAGTGGTAAGTCACAGCTTTCGATGACAAGAGGATATGCTAACACAAAGCACAAAAGTGGTAAGTCACAGCTAGCGGTGACAAGAGTATATGCTAACACAATACACAAAAGTGGTAAGTCACAGCTAGCGATGACAAGAGGATATGCTAACACAATACAGAACAGCGGTAATTGACAGCTAGCGTTGACGACAGCATCTGCTAATGCCACAGTGGTACGGACGGATGGTTGTCGATGTCGGAAATGAACATTGATCTTGAAAGAGGGTGAGTCCTCTGAGCTCCCACTAAATTACAAATCCTTTTTCTGCTCGCGGCAAACAGTTTGAGACGACTTTGAGGAGTTATGCACCTCCTCAATTAGAACTAAGCTCAGACATCAATGGGATCAGCGGGGCAGATTTGGCCGCACCACCGTATTTCCTCTGAAGGGATGCTAGTGTTAGCGGCTAAACCCGGCGTGCCGATGGGACTCGGATGTGTAGAAGAAGGAGCACTTGGCTCTATGGTTGATGACGAGTCATTGTTCCTAAAACCGGCAAGGTCACTGAAAGTGTTCTCCATGGAGAGAGGAAGTCTTTCTGTATAAAGCAGGCAGCGTACTGAGAAAGAAATCAATTTTGGCTAGCCAAAACCGTAGAAGTTCTTTGAAGACAAACTTGTTTTATACTCAATGTGGTTTTGGTTTGGTCACTGATTAGTTACGATCATTGGGGTCTCCATGGAGACGAGAAATCCACAATCCTCCTGCCTTCATGTTCTGACTAATCACACACAATGTTCCATTGCCGTCATCTGCGGTGATTTCGGCAAGCAAAGAAACATTCGAGGTGCAAGAAGTGCCTGAAAAAGAAGTTTGGCGAGGTATGCATTTGTTTGTTTACGCCACGATAACGTCATTCAGAAGTATGCTGCCTGCTTAACCAGGAGCTCCAATCACCTCTGATCTGATCGTGATGCTATATCTAATGTATGCATTTCTGTAGGATTCAGACCAAGTTAGTGTATTATTCATGCAGCGGAAGGTCTTGAGCTCTTAAGAGGTACCTTATTGCTGGGGATTCTGATATTCTCTTGGATGGTGTTCTCCAGTTCAGCCAACCCCCCCCCCCACCTCTTTTAAGACCAGCCATCTCCATTACCACCGCCAGCCATCTTCATTACCAACCTATACTTCTTGTCGCAGACCCCAGCTTGTGTAAGAGACCACTAACGATTGCAAACGATTAAGGACATTAACACTGTATTCTTTGCAGAGTGCCACTAGACTGGCTCTCGGTAGTAATTGTAACAGGATTCTAGGGACAACTCGGCAAACTATCCATTGAACTTGTTGTTGTGCCGTCTCTCACTGTGCTGATAACACAGGGCACACTGTAAAGTGTGTTCTGAAAACGTTTTGAAGAGCCATGATGCGTGCTGTATATCGTTATTGGAAACCGTTGTTTTGGTTGTGCAGCATTTAACTTGTTTTTGTTACTGTATTGATGGTATGCGTTCATTGTTGTTTACCTCACCACACATGTGCACATTTTGCGTGTGAATATATGGAAAACAATCCATAAAGAGAGAGAATGACAGATACTTAATGAAGCTAACAACCTCATTTCATGGGGCATCACACCAATGCATTGAAGAATGAAGAAAAAGGAAATTACTTGACGTTCACTTATATCATATATTAATAGGCATCTAAATCTATGCGGCTTGTGTTAAAACACGCTACATCACTACTCACAGTCCGCAAGCCTCGGACATGACTTTAAAACGAACGCTGTCTTCAATCAAATTACAACGGCTTACAGAGCCATCCCGTTCCCAGAGTAGAGTCTGCTGGGAATCCAAGAATTAGGTTGTTTTCAGCCTTCAGGCCTTAACATGGAATAAGAGCATGTAGTTTCAGAGTAAATGTGTAAACGTCTTCCTCTGGATGGGAGAGTAGCGTTTTACTGTCGAAGCGATGCGGAAGCAGGGCCACGAATCCCTCTGAGGGGCAGAAGTAGGACACCCTGGTGGGACGCTGCATTATGATCTAGTTCAGCCTGTACTCCTGCAAGAACCGGCCAGACGAAAGAAAGAAACAAAGAGATATAGATGGGGTGAGAGAGAGAGATAGAGATAGCGCAAGATATATAGAGCTGTATAGCGATAGATACAGACAGAGAGATATAAAGATGGAGAGAGATAGATGGAGAGAGAGGGTAGGAGATGAATAGATAGAGAGATGGCTAGACTGATAGATATGTATATAGATAGATAGATAACCTGATTGTTTGATAGCTTTATTGATTGATGCTCTTTGATCGATCCTAGGGTATGTACACGGCAAATCAAATGCTCTTAAATAGCAGTGATCAAATGATTGATCGATTGAATAATCACTTGAATCATTGAAAGTTGAGATTGATGGAAACACACATCATCTATGCATCACCGGTCACTCTCTCTCTGTGTGTGTGGTCTGCTCTTGGTCTGAACCCCTATAGCGACCCTATAAGGGAGAGACAGGCACAGTGTTGGGTGTGGAGGTGACAGTGTGCTGGTAATGAGCCATCCCAATCAGATGGTATGTTTACTCTGCTTATTCACCCACTGACAAGTCATCCCTGAACAGTTGACTGACCGATTCCTCCAGCGATGAGTTGCGGAGGATGTTATGTACAAGGAGGTTAGTCACTAGGGATTTCAACACAGAAATTGAGAAAACTAGCCCAGCCATGCCTGCTGCTGTTCATTGTACAATTTAAATCCTCTATTGGTATTTTTATATATCCAAGTATCCATCCATCTGTCCATCCACCCACCAATCATTTCATATTATTTTTAAGATGATTTTTAAGATGACAAACAGCTACACTCCAGAATCATTATGATGCAACATTATGACATTTTAGATTATAAATCAACAGCATCTATCTGTGGATAAACAGTGGTAAAAATATGCATTGGTGTAAAATTACCAATAATAATAATAAATAAATTAAACCATCAAATCTCTGGCAGGCAGTTCAAGTAGATCTGTTTAATTATTTTCCATTATTATATTGTACTTTTATATTATTATTAACCCAAGAAAATTTGTATACAGACTGTCCAAATGACCAGAGAGCAAAAGCTTGAGATCCATATAATTCAGATAATAATAAATGGTTAACCTGCAGTAAAATATTGTAAAAATAGGAACTTTTCACATGCAATACAATGAAGTGGGAATGGAGAAGGCTTGGGTGAGAAAAGTTTTACGTTTAATGACGAGATAAAGCAACAACAAAAACGCAGTGCTGTCAAGGACCAATGTACATGATTGGGTGTCCTATCTGACCCAGTAGATAGAGTGACAAGTAGGGGACAGGATGAATGCCTTTTATATGATTCCCGGTGTGCAAAACCACGGGAGATCCCGCTGAATGGAACATTAACCTTGTTATGGGCATATTCAAATCGCCATTCCTTTTAAGTCGCACATGCAAGGATGCCATAGGCAGGGTAGCCGACTCAGCCCGTTTGAAGCGCTGTGGGCTCCGTGTGATCCGGAGCTGGATGTCACGGACGCCATGACAACGCATCAGTGATACAGATGTAGCCAGCACAGCCATTTAAAAAAGGACAGATAATTCTTCTTAAGTCTTTCACCAGAACCACACAGGGGTGGACACTGGGGGTAGGACAAGGGATAACCTAGTCTCACAAATCAGACTTTAGATTACTAATCCTGGGCAAACGGGGCGCTTCACTTTCATCCGCTTCATATTTGTTTCGACCAATCATGTTGCGGGATCTGTTAGCGTGTCATTGGCTAAGAAATAGAAATACACATATTAAAAACCCCTTCTGAAAGCTTCATCCACTCGTGTGTATTAGTTTCTCGTCTGTACAATACCTCTGTAACGAAAACAGGAAATGCGGTGTAACTCCTCCCTTTTTGGTTTCCCGCCCAGGCTCTGTGCCATGTCCAGAAGAGAGGGATAGTAGTTATTCTGGATCAAAGATTAGGGATGACCGGACATAAGTAGCCACAGTGTAGATATCTAACAGCTAAAAATCAAACACAACCAAAGCCCCAGCCCCCATAAGATACCGATGTATATTATATGCAAATAGCTGTGTTATCAAAAATCATAACTTAAGTGTCACTCATAGTTACTTAATGATTTCGTAATTTGGTTACATGTTTTGGAATGATGTCATCCTTTCCTTCTTACCTTGCATGAACAAACCAGCGCAGTCAGAGACCATGGCAATGGGCCAGATTGTGACCGGTTACGTTTATATTTAGCTGAGCAATTCAGTTGCATTCAAATTTCCAGTGAAGGTTAAGAAATGATATTGAGCGTCTTGTTGGACTTGCATAAAATAAATGACTGGCTTGCTCCTGCATGGCATTGATAAGGCTTTTCACTATGAACCCATCCTTTAACATCAGCAGGATTTTTAGACCTAAGGGATAGACAGTTATGAAACGTTAAAACTTTACCCTGATAGCACGGTGTTTTATGATGTCATTGGTGCATTTTATGGTGCTGGGGTTTTCTGAATATGGACAGGAATGGGAGTCTATTTATACAGACAATAGAATGGTAAAAGGTTCTCAATTGTGTCGCAGTGGGCAGAGGCCACAGTGCTTAATTCATGTTACCATCACTGCCATTCTGTTTGGTTTCCTCGGTAACCGCACAAAACTGCATTTGAATCACTTCAGGAGTTTCAACCACTAAAACCCCAAACCCACACAGTTAGGTGGCCTGGGAGATTTGAAAATAAAGCCCCTTATCTCGGCAAGTCTGCCAGGCAGGACAAAACGCCAACAGCAGGATAATGAAAAGCACGTCAATCCCAAGAAAGTCAATCCCGGCAAGGTCTGACGAAGGTTGCCAGAACTGGGGTGTTGCTGTTGCACTGACTTTCCTATTTAACCAGTCACCAGACATGGGACGCGGGGGATTTGACTACCGTGCACAAGTTTTCTCAGAGCATCTTATTACGTTGCCTCAAAATCTAATCGGCAAGTGAAATCTCTTGCCGTTTACAGTGGGATTGCCTGAGGTTAACAAATGAGGGTTTTCTTTGCAATTCATGCGCTGAAGCTAAATATGACGGGAGATGGAGGGATCTCAGCTTGACATTGTCACTCATGGTTGCTCGCACAGCAAACTCTTGATTATTTTCCACAGGCCCGGATGCGTGTGTCAGGGTTGTGCATAGACTCATTTTGGACCCAAAAATCCATTGGATTTTCATTATCATACACTGTCCTTTGGGTCACACGGTAATCTTATAGGGAACTTTAAGGCCTAAAGTAAACATGATTTAAAATTGTACTTACTATCAGGGTTCGTAATGGAAAGCAAGTACGAACATCTTATTTATTCAAAAGTTTGTTTCACCTCAGATAAACCAAAGAAAGAAAACAATCAACTTAAAGTCGAAAGGTCCTACCTCACCAAATGTCCAGGATGAAGCTTTAGAAGTCCATTTATCCACATGTGGAAACTAGAGTACTCCTTTAAAGTAAAGGTCCATGCATAAATTCAAAGATAGTAATCCAATATGAACAGAAAATAGGTCTTCAGACTTACTTTCAACCCAATGTTGAAAACAATGTATCCTTGGTTCCCGCAAACTAGGCCTCTAATGCAAACATAGTTCCTAATTGCTTTTCTTGTGCCTCTCTCCTCTTTCTCTACCTGGCAGCCATCTTAGGTGGTGTGCCTCTCTCCTCTTTCTCTACCTGGCAGCCATCTTAGGTGGTGTGCCTCAAAACAAAACCCACATTTGGGCGTGGTCCAATTAACATACAATTACCTCCACCTGCCTTCAACTCCTCCCTTTTCCCAACACAACACAACAACCCCATAAGAGAGGAATGAAAACAAAGCTAAAAACATCCCTATTTAACACCAGAGCAAAACAAAGTCTGAAGTTACATAATCATCAATGACCTTAAAAACAACAGATAGTGACTAGGCTGGTGCGTGGAATAGACATAGCATTTCCCATGTTAACATACCAGTACGTTTAATTCCATTTGGATAACCTCATTACATTAACTGTAATGAACATAGAGAGGGAGAAGCTGGTTCGACTGGCGTTCCATTTCAGATGACCATCTGAAATGTATTTCCCATTGTGAACGCTTTTATTTCCCACCATGATGTTTTGAGCTTCCTTTTATTAGAAATAAAATCCTTTGTAAATGTCTCCATATATTAAAATGGCTATTTTCACCCTCCAAAAGGTCTTTGGGCAGAACCACTTCTTTGTTGACGTTACTGAAAAGCGTGACATTTATTTTCAGGAATTTCAGTCATCACATTCTTCGTTGGTTGCCCATGCATGTCCATTCAATTATATTATTGACATTCATATTTTAGCGTACTACTAAGCAAATATCATTGTAGAATCCTTTTTTGTTTAGTAACGAAATGTAAAGCTGTGATGTTACCGTTTTCTGCGGTTGAGAAATACACTTTTCTCATTTACAATTTCCCTTTGATACTTTCCTTTTATTGTCTTGATAACAAACTTTTCTAAATTCCTTTGACCTCATTGTCACATCTGTGGTGGAAATTCTTTGAACTGTATTGACAACGCAACTCAGAATAAACTTAAAGAGTTTATTGTAATAAAGGCTAAGAAATAGTATAAAATAAAAGTAGTCTAATGCGCAGAGAGGCCACACAACACGACACGCATACAAAGGTTGAAGCGCTGTAGTGAGCCCCGAACAGTGGGCGCACCCCCGTGTTAAGAGCAGGGAAACGTCCTTGAGGGTACAACTGTAGATAGGGAGATGCCACTACTCCTTTCAGCCATCTCAGGAATGTAGCTCGTGGCATCCCCGGAGTTGAAAGAACTCGAGTGAATGTAGCTCGTGGTATTGCTGCGCCGAAGCTGTCTCAGTTCCCCTCAAGGGCGATAAGTGCGGTATAAACAGTGAAATGGTTACAATAGATAATAACTAAGGGGTCACGGTGTCTCGGTGTCTTGAGAACAACATGCCTTATGGAAATTTCCATTCCACGTCCCACCCGGTTGCGTCGGTAAGCACGCCTATCACCGATCACTGGAGTGGAGAAGAAGTGCAGCTTGAATTCCACAAAAGCCTGAGCATTACCTCTCCAGAAGGACAAAGTGGAGTGTATGTGTGTGTGTGTGTGTGTGTGTGTGTGTGTGTGTGTGTGAGAGAGAGAGAGAGAGAGAGAGAGAGAGAGAGAGAGAGAGAGAGAGTGTGTGTGTGAGAGTGAGTGAGTGAGTGAGTGAGTGAGTGAGTGAGTGAGTGTGTGTGTGTGTGTGTGTGTGTGTGTGTGTGTGAGAGAGAGAGAGAGAGAGAGAGAGAGTGTGTGTGAGAGTGAGTGAGTGAGTGAGTGAGTGAGTGAGTGAGTGTGTGTGTGTGTGTGTGTGTGTGTGTGTGTGTGTGTGTGTGTGTGTTCAACGCAGTAATAAGGACCACCATGGACCAGACGTTCTGATACACTAGCGTGTAGAATAGACACTTTCACAGAGGTGCCATCCCAGTGTTTTGAGCGACACCTGTGTGGTTCCTATGACGACGCCTCTGTGAATAGGGTCTATAAACCAGCTGGTCACCGTGCTTGTGCTCCTATCAATCAGAAATACCTGATCACATTAGGAGCTGTATGAGGTCCCCATGAAGAAGGAACAATCCATGCAGGTTATGATGGTAATTAATTTATCGATTACCTCATTAGACCACACCGTATTAAAGCTAACATTATTACCTCATTAGAACTGACACAGTATTAGAGCAAACACCAGTTCTGACTGGTTTCTGGTCACACACAGAGCGGTCAAAACAAAACCATGACCGTTAAACTGTATGAGATAAACCAGACCTTATAGGTGGGACTTCTTCACCATGCCATCCTTCCCAATATATACTATAGAATAGATTTTGTCCCAGAGATGCTTCATGAACAACCACCAGAGTGCATGTCCGTTTCCCTTGTATCTCTGAATAAACCATGTGTTGAACTTTTACCACTCTTCGAGTCATACCTAGCCCCAATATCACGATACCAGAGGCAAGCATCGAAACCACGCTTCATCAGTTACCCGGCTGTCCGGCTCTAACAACGGGCGTCCACCAACCACACACTTGTGACTGCTCTTCAACAGAACCCAACAAATCCCACCAACACTTTCTACACAGCGAGCCAGCAGTGATCACACAGGTGTTAGCTGAAGAACACTGGGAGTGTCTGAATTATACTTTTCTTACACTGCTCTACTGGCCGGCAATGTCAGAAACACGATGACTCCAAGTCATAGCACTGAAACCGTAAACACAGAGGGTTAAAATGCAATGCAGCAACCAGTCCAATTGGATCATAATTTGTTCACAGTTGAACGTGGTGTATAACAACGCCAGGCTCAGTCTTCACAGCCATGTACGGCAGTCTGTTGCTACTTACACTCCATTGTTTTAGCCCCTTGTCTTTTATTTAAAAAGACAACTTTTAATAAATATACATTAGATGCAAACGGGGCAAGATTGCCCTAATTCAGCAGTTCTTCCAGCTTTGCCACTTAATTTACCCATAAAAAGATGCAACTACCTCCCTAGGTGCCAGGCAATTTAGTCCTGCACCCTCAACACAGCATTCACACTTATAATGCCACCTTGCGTATTGTTGTAACATCCAACAGGCCGATAACAGACCAACCAATGCCTGAAGTAGTATAAGGTAGAATATGTGGGTCCTTGTTGAGTTTGAATATGCTGGTCCTCGCGATTGTAAAATGAGTTGGCATGGTGCCATCTGATGAGGTGAAGCCTGTGCTGCAAACAGTTTCAGAGGACAAGCTCTTGAATACATTAAAATAATCAGTCGTAGTACATAAGGTGAAACATGCACGCACGCCCCCCCCCCCCCCCCCACACACACACACACACACTCACACACACGCACACCAGCACACACATACACACGTACTCTCACACACACACTCACACACAAACATGCACACACACACACACACACACACACACACTCTCTCTCTCTCACACACACACACACACACACAAAATCGAACTCCCACACACACACACAAACCTTTGTTTGTACTCATGGCTAGCAGTTGCTGGTTTTTATGCGACGTCCCAACTGTTTGCTGCCATTGTGTGTAACTATTGGGTGCGAACATATTTGATGGTTGATTCAGGAAAAACGTTCCAGTTAGCAGCTTGAGAGAACAAGTTACAGAGATATTGAGAGGGAGAGAGAGAGAGAGAGAGATTGAGAGAGAGAGAGGGGTAAAAAGAGATTGAGAGAGAGGTAAAAAGAGATTGAGAGAGAGAGTGGGTAGAGAGAGGTAGAGAGAGAGAGGTAGGTAGAGAGAGAGAGAGTTGTATTGAGAGTGAAGCGTAAACTAGTGGTACGTGTCAGGGGGTAATGGATAGATGAACGATGCTGTGCAGCTTCAAGCTATCAGAGGAGAGGGAGGAGAAGAAGGATAATAGAAGAGATGAGAATAGACGATAGAGCAGAAGAGAGTCAAACGAGAAGAGAAGAGAGTGGGAGGGACGAGGGGAGAAGGGTTGAGGGAAAAAGGGAGACATGAATAGATGGGAGCACAAGGAGAAAGCTGAGGGCATATAAAGTGGCTATCGGCGTGTGACAAACGAACCCAAAATCAATAAAGACGCGTCGGGTTTAACTGAGGCTATTTTACAGACAATACAAAAAATGATCTTGTTCTCCTAATGGAAATCCTATAGCGCCAAGCACGTCCGCTTGGCAGGGAGAACGCCACGGCCACCGAGTGAATAGGTGTCCTCATCATCACCGCCGCCTTGAACAGTCAATCTTGGCGAATAAACTCGGGAGCTAGTTCCCGTTTGAACTCAAAACTGCTTCGTAATTATTCATCTTTAAAGGACAGCTTGCTATTTAATTCCGCTGACAATCGATCACTATTGACTGCGAGCGGAGAAGGTGTAATAACCATCATTTTCTTCTGCCGTGCTGTGTCCTTTCAAGCCCTCCCAGTCAGCTGCATTGTGTCGGTTTATGGGATGTAATGAAGGAGTAACCCAATTCAGTTTCTTCATCAGTGGCTTCAACAACAGCCGATGTTCCCATCCAAAGGTGGGCGGGGTGTTTTGGTAAATGGTTTGTGAAGGGGCCAATACAAACACACACAAATGAAATGACCTTCATTTGTGTGACTCATTCATCAACGACATGAGAGTAAACACATGACCATTTGTAAAGTAATTCCTTCTGTGTGTTTAAAAATAAATGAATAAATTAAACCTTTTCATGACCAGCTTGCCCAAATGAAAAACATTTGCCAAATGTGCGATTAGTCTCGATAAATGATTCCGTTTCCGTTAGGGACGGCCAGCGACCGATGACTCCGGTTCGTACACTAGCAGAGGGAGCGTCTTTGAAATTCAAATGATGTCTTTATAACTGGCATCTGTGTTTGGGATGGTGTTACACGATGAGAGGGTCTAGCCAGTCCTAATGCAGAGTGCTGCTGCTGCTGCAGCCCAGCGTAAAAACAGCTGACGGCTGCCAATCAGAATGGAAGCCAGACGAGGTCCCGACCTCGTCTGTTTATTTGTTTAATGGGGAAGGTCTGGAGGGTCCGTGATGTCAGGGCTGTGCTGATTGGCTGAAGCCTGTTGAGGGTGAGACCGGGGGGACCGGGGAGCTGTAACGGA
>JACYXH010000017.1:1676953-1874453 GCA_026745465.1 Lota lota | reverse complement strand
AGCGACGGTAGATGTGAGCAAAATAAACACACACGCACGCACGCACGCACACGCACACGCACACACACACACACACACACACACACACACACACACACACACACACACACACACACACACACACACGTAACCCTGCCTTAAATGCTTCTAGGTTTTTCCATGCTAGGACAGGGCTGCCTGTATAGGGCCTTTCAATTACATTTCAATAAGCGGAGGACAGGTGTGTCGCATCAACCCTAATCAGCAGGTCAACGGGTAACCGGATCAGTCAATCTGAAGTTATGCAGGCAATAGTTAAAGGACTAGCTTAGAACATACTGTATCTTGAATCAATCGCGGCAAGCAAGCATTCCCACGAAACAAGGGAGATAAGACTCCTAGCCAGAAGGAACTGGTCCAAGTCTTTCTAAAACCATGCCTTGTTCCATGTATCTGTAATTAGCAAGCTGCTAAATCTGCACCAGCTCAGCTCCAGGATAAAGTGTTTGCATTGATGGTGTCAATATTTATTCTATCAATTACAACGCTCTTGTAATCCTGCGGGTGTTTGTCTCCGTTAAGAAGCGTTTCTGTGTGCAAGGAGCCGCGCAGTCGGAGCATTTACCAGACCGAGTAAGACGGTCACATTGTTTTCAGTGTCAAACTACAGCAGGATTGAGTTGGAACAGCGACGTCATCATGTGAAAAGGTGCCATGCTCTACGGATGACGTAATTACAAAATGAAAGTCCGAGCACTCTTTTAGTTTGTGGGGAAGTTATAGCAACGTATATAAGTGATTGAAATGCTGATAAGACATGCAATTAAAATACACTTCAAGTTTCAAGTTACTTAGAAAAGTCAATTTATTTTAATTTCAAGATAATGTGTTTTAAAGATTGCTATCAAATATTAACCATAAAAAAATAATAAGATTAAAATGTGCATTTAAGTCTTTGCAAGCACAATTTGTTTTTACATAATGAAGCACTATTAAAGAGTTTGCGAGCTGTCAAACAGCACGAAGACAAATGAAAGGAGCTGACCTCTCACTCTGGAGGGTATCCGTAGATCAGATCTAGCGGCTCCGGGAGAGGCTTCTGGAGCGGCTTCCAGGGAAGCAATCAGCAGATTAACCCCAGCAATAACATTAGCATTGTCTCTACATCCTCACCTCTGTGTAGTGTGAGGGCGTGTGTGTCCATGTGAATGCGTATGTGCATGGTGTGCGTGCTTGTGTGCATTTGAGTGTATGTGCGTGGTGTGTCTGTATGTGTGGGCATGGCTGAGTTTGCATGTGTGTGTGTGTGCATGAGGATGTGTGTGAATGTGTGTGCATGTGGATGTGTGTGAATGTGTGTGCATGTGGATGTGTGTGAATGTGTGTGCATGTGGATGTGTGTGCATGTGGATGTGTGTGCATGTGGATGCGCATGGGTGTATGTACGTCTGTGTGCGTGCGTGTGTGTGGGCTTGCGTGTGTGCTTGCGTGTGTGTGTGTATGTGCGTGTATTTTCATGCGTGGCTGGGGGCTTTTCTACCATCCAGCTGAAAGTGTTACATGGCTATCGACTGCGGTCACCTTGACCACACACACAACTCAGACACAACACAGACTCCTCTAATAAAGACCTGTGGAAACACGGTAGAGTGGAAGCACAACAACCTCTCTCTCTCTTTCTCTCTTTCTCTCTCTCTCTCGCCCTCTCTCTCTTTTGCTCTCTCTCTCTTTCTGTCTCTCTGTCTCTCTGTCTCTCTCTGTCTCTCTCTCTCTCTCTCTCTCTCCCTCGCTCTATCAGGCTGTCCACATTGTGTTTGTTTATGCGCGGGGAGAAGCGGGGCTTGATTAGCCACTCCATCTCCGTCCGCTGCCAAGGTGCCCCACCTCTTCACACCGCGGGTGACTTCACTAGCAGCAGGTGGGCGAGGTGTTAGCATGTGGCTGAAACTTTGTAGCCGATATCTAAAGATCTTTAGATAGATCGTGATTGATTACACAGGCTGGCGGATCGTTCTAGGGAATACAAAGGAAAGAGAACCTGGCGGTTCAGTTCCCAAGAGACGAAAGCCAACGGTTACTGGGCTTCTTCAACGTTTTTTTCACCAGCGTTGTCAGCACGGTCTGAATATCTCAACCAATATGAATAAATCCTCGACCGTTATCTGCGAATATGCGTAAGGTTCTTTGTATTCTCGTTGTTGAAGTTGTTTCCAGAAAGGGAAGCAAGGTCAACCTGTGTGTGTTCCACCCTTTTTTGCTCTCTGCTTAATGTCTGCCTCAAACTGTGTGGTTATTTCGACTATGTTCAATGTCCATATTGAACACTCCGTCTCCACATCTGGCATTCGTTCGACAAAGAACGTGAGGGGAACATTTTGCAGCGAGATCTTCAAGTCAAATCTGGTCAGACATAACCTGCAGACTCCACACACGTGGATCCTGCCTTGAAAAGTGCTGAGGAGCTCTGCTCTAAGTGTGAGAGCGGTGTCTGGTCCTCCAGACCCTCCAGAGACTTCCTGTGCCCAAGGGCGTTCACAGTGCACTTCTCCGTTCACACTTTCGTCCTACTTTCACTGCGAACATGTCATGGCTGTTTCCTCTCTCAACAGAAACAGGATCCCCAATGGCGGGCGTTCTCCTACCCACAGGGCTTGTGCGTGATGTTGTTGCAGAGAGCCTGTATCTGCGTCTCCTCAGGTCCCCGTGCGCGCGGTCTGCTATGACAACTCAAACCCATTCCATGTGTGGTCATGGCCTGAGGCAACAGTGTGTGTGTGTGTGTGTCTGGATAATCATTGTGGTTAATGGACGAGACTGCATTTTAACACTCAGTGAGTCATTTTGTCGCTGGGCTTTCTCCCTCTCTCTTAGGAGAGGCATCAGGTTTATGGGTTGTAAAGATGGCTGCTGCTGTTCTGATAACGTCAACATCGTAATATTATTTTGGAAAAAGGTTGCCACTTCATAAATATGTGTCTTTATTGTGTAATCAATCAATGTACCCCTGTCACAATAAAAACATCGTATGTAAATTAAAGATAATGATAACTAATAAAGTTGGGTTCTGAAACTATCACTGCAATTGGACTGTAGTTTTGAGCAACATGTGCTTGAAAGCCATATCACAGTTGAGTGATGAAGATGAGATTCAGGCCAACCTGTCTTCATAACCACTGTAGCTGTTTGCTCAGCAGAACTCATCTAGCAGATTTGCATTATTATTGCTGCAGAGTCTCCTATAGAAAGTGTGTGGGTCTTTATCTCTGAAATGATCAGACCTGAACAGCAGGTGCGATTAGGAGCCCACGCAGTAGTCTAATGTAAAAAGTTCTGCAGATCACAAACATTCTCTTTAAAAATCATGTATTTAAGTTAACATCGGTTGCGGCCTAGTAAAGGTCTAGATTTGTCTTATTATACTTTTATTATAATAATTATTATTATATTAACACTGCGGCAAACACGTTCATACCGGCGATGTTTTCCAATATTGATTCAAAAGAATTGCATATCACAACCACTCTAGCATCTCGCTGGAACTTCCTGGCCAAAGTCCCTTGTTACTCAAACCTTTTCTCTCTCTTTCCTGTTTTTGGTACCTTTCCTTTCACTGTCTGCGGTTAGAGGTACTGTCAAACTGTCCTTTCAACATTGGCCTTAAAGTGCTTTGAATGTATATACTATAAATGGAACACACCGTAAGGCTATACATAAGTTGGGCTTGACTTAGCGTGACTCTTGGCGTTTTAAACTGAAGCCCTTATAAAGGAATAAAGGCGACTATAGGCAGCACAGCAGAATGCTGTACTTCGTGGAAGTTCACCAAAACAAATCTGACACCACATTTGAATGTTAAACAGAAAGGGCATTGGAAGTTGAAAGTGGGAAACTGAGAAAGCTGAAAAAAGCAGTGAAATACATGCAGGAAGCTAGGCTATAAAGAATGTCTTTTTGTGATATTTTTTCATGTGTAATGAAACACTTATGCTTGAAAATGGTTTCTGACATTTTTTGCAATGGCCAATGACGTGGTGTGAAAAAATAATCTTCACTTAGTCAAAGGAATTCTATTCCTGTTAACTCCCACTGAGTGAAACTCAACGTGTTACTGTACGTATATCCACTGTGGGTCAAGACCACAGCTAATGCCTTAGCAAGGCTACGTTGATTAGTCTACCTTCAGCAGAAATAACTAAAGCCATATGCGTCCTTTATGGTTAGTTAGCTTGTCCCTCACATGTATTGCCTTGGAGCATTGACTCCTGATTTAGATACATTTTGACCTTCCATTTAAGGTCAAATTACTTAAAATCCATTAAGGGAGTGTGTACACATTGTATGTATTCAAATTTGCCCAATTTGTGTGTGATTTGTGTGTTTTATCTGCTTTTATCGTTTTTGAGATGTTTGTCAGAAATTGTCAATCGTCATTTAAATTGGACTCTTTACTCTCTTAGTGTTGAATGGTAAATGAAGACAAATGATACAGCATCAGCTTGGCGATGAATGCCAGCTTTTAAAACATGATTAGCATCTAGAAGCGGTACATTAGCATGTCATGTTTGACAGTTCGCTACATAGCGAGAACAGGTGCAAGAAGCTAGCCTACAAGCGGAACAGCTGCGATATAGAGTGTGTGACAAAGAAGGAGATAAGGACAAGCTGATCTGTCTCTCATGCTCTTAACATATTGATGCTGAAATTCGAGTAAGGCGTTTTTTATACTATTCCCATTAATACCACTTATTGTGATTGGGATTAATCATTACATTTATACATCATGGATAAATGTCTGCTGGAAAGCAACTGTAATCAAGATAATGGAGAACAAGCGTTGCTATTAGCGATAGCTCAGGTATCACATAAAATAAGGCATGATTGAATGTTATCACCCACAATACGGGAAAATAAGGTCGAAAATATACCATTGTGCTAAACGCAGTTAAGGGTAGCCACAGCAATTTTATAGGAAATAGTGCAAGTTATAAGTAATAGACCCTGAATCTCGAAGGATTGCAAATCTGCACAAATAACTGATGAGACAAAGTGATTTTGGAGGAAGCCAGTAAACACGGGCCCGGCCAACACAACAACTCCCCACCCTTTCGGAGCCAAACTCACTGTCACTCTGAGTTCAAGTGATGCACTTAACCTTTTCACAAGTTTCCCTCCATTCTGTGCCCGGCTGTATGCTTTTCATTTAACAAAACAAAACAAAAGCTCAACAGGAGGAAGAGCTATAGCAGAGTCGCTAAATCCAACGGCAGTGTTATTTTAACATAACCATGTTTTACTCTATATACGTATATTAAAAAGTGACATAGTTAAGCCCCTTTCTCCAAAGACAAAAGGCTTGTTAAATCCAACCTACTCCTCGCATTCTCTCTGAAACCATCCAACAATTACTTAAACAAAAATTCATGCTTTTTCCTTGGGCTGTGAAAGCTTAGTATTCTCCAGAAATGTAAACACACTGAAAACTCTGCGATCGAGTGTGCTTCGTGGACAATTATGTTGAATTATGTCGGTGGAACTGCCACAGGTAAAGACAAACACATAATGCTCAGGAGTTCTGAAGCATTACTTGGGTATTTTTTTCATATAATAGGGATTAGCATTATAAATCTATGCCAATTTCATGGTTTTCATGGTTGTCGTCTTTTTAAGCCTACAGTAACATATATAAAAAATACATAGAAACCAACAGGAGATTGAAATGAAAAGTCCCGTCTTGTGTCGCTTCCTGTTTGGTGCTTGTTGTCATCTCTGACCTTGGATGATATGAAGGTTAAAACACTTTGGAGGTTAAGTAACCCTCCACTGACCCATTCTAGTAAAAGGTGTGGTAATATCGGGATTAAAGCTGTTGCAGCATTTGAGAGTTGAGTAAACAAACAGAAAACATCCCCTCCTTCCCTATGTTTCTCCGCCATTGAGAAGTGTTGCATTTCACACACCTGTGATTGACAGGCAAGATGGATTCCCTGAGCCAATCAGGGACGAGATGCAGGGAGCTCATTCTAAAATCTCAATAGTCTCATACATAGGCAAGAGCAGGCAACGCAAACAAATATTCTTACAGTGCACTTCCCTAGTAGCTGATGGATAGTTTTGGCATTTCTAACCAATTCCACTCAAATTATAACTCTCGAATCGTACCTACAGCACCTTTAAAGTAGCAACACATAGAGGTATTCCTCAGAAAGGCGCGAGGTGTAGCAGTTTATGCTGTGGCTGCAGACGACTCTTAACAGGAACGAGATGTGAAAGAAGAATTGCATTAATAAAGACGATTTCAACACATAAGCACAGCAGAAAACAGCCTTTGTGTTGTGTGCCGTGAACCAGAAATCACCAGCGGCATCATTTATGCAACAATAAACTATGCAAGGTAAAACGGTTCTGCTGATTTATATTTTCTAAAGACTTTGTTGCGGCAGGATTATTATTGCAGTATTCACTAACAATATGCAAACTGCATTCTTTTATTGAGTCCCTCTTACCATCCATTCTTAACAATTCCCAGGTGATCTCAGACATTTAGCATGTGAAAAATGAAGACCATCACTGTGCTGCCTTATCGCAGACAACACACCTCAGAGACGCACATAAACGAGACGACAATAACCACATACGTCTTGTTTTCCCATTCAGACAGGAACTTCCTGAGAGGATTGTGTATGTGTGTGTGTGTGTGTGTGACAGAAACGTTGGTTAGGAGACACACAAAATCACAGCAACAAACTCACAATACAGAATGCCAGGAGTCTGTCTTATTTGTCATGTCATCTGGCTTCTTTATTATGGAGGCTTTCAGCCTAATAAATCACTCCTGGGCAACTACTTATTTACCTATGGCCAGGGATTTCACTGTCAAACCCAGTCTCCACAGTCTGTCTTCCAGTGAGACCTCATCTTTATTGTTGATGAGCTATTTTAACCTGGGCCAAATCCCCTTTCCTTTGCATTCCCACTGGCACACCATGCAAACCAGTCACGAGTAACCTGTCCCATTAAAGTTAATGTTGTGGGGTATACACAATGTATCCCCACCACTCTGCAAAGGCAAGGTGGGTTATGGGCCACCCCTACTAATATAGTCTGGAGGCGCTACTGCCAACATGTCATCATACAGATGTTATCGGAGGATGATGCCATCTTTCTCAACTGGAAGAGTTTGTTTCCAGTGCTGGCCCTGCAATGCCAATGTTTCTTGGATCTCAGATATTTGAGCTGGAGTACTTACCATATTGATATAGTCTTCTCTTCCATCGGCTCATTAACAAGCCCTTTCATTCCAATCTCAGTGTCGATGTCCAGCTAAAAATAATATCGGTTGTCATGACTATTATAGATTCATGTTTTGAATTACATTTAATTTACTGATGAGATGATCTTTTAAACACACAGCAGTTAAACAGCATGTAAAACACTGGTGGTAAATTCAAGTTCAAACTTTATTGACAATTTGCAGTACAAAGGAGCTCCACAGTTCATTCTGGAAACAGAAAGTAGAAGGCCACACCGGAGCTGAGGAATAATATAAAGACCTAACTAAACTGTTCAGGAGGGGGCGAGACGGAGGAAAAAAAACAACTGCAGCAGCAGAGAGGAGAATGAAGGTGGAGGAGGAAGAATTGACAAAACAAACTAACCCTTCACAGAAGGATGAGCTGCAGGCCTCTGGCAACCATAAGGCTCGGTTATGAAGTCATAACTCCATCTAAAGAGGGACTTATGATCGTTTAAACACTGTGAGGGATACCGCCATAATTCATTTCTGGCTTGACAACTCCCGGCCCCGTACAGGTGTGTGAGTGTTTGACTGCAGGTCAGGAACCGCATGATCCGTCTTTAGTTACTTACTTAACACTACACACAACACACACAGTGTCCCAACAATTATTTGGTGTGGCTCAATTTTGTTTTTCTTAAAAAAATATGGTTGCCGGTGACAGTCAGTTGCATCATGCTGATTGGCTGCGGGGACTGTTACCCCAGATGTCATCATGATGAGGGGTGCTATTGGAAGCTGGTTGGTCGAACCCCGCCCTCTTCAGGAAGTGGGAGGCTGGAAGGTTTTGGAGGCAGCAAGCATCGCCCGCACTTTGGCCATCAGATCCTGAAAGACCAAAAAAAAGAGGAAATCTGAGATCTATTTTTAAATACAATTATAAAATAATAAATCTACAAATAAATATATAATATAAGGCAAAACAATTCACTCCATATAGTCATTTTTTGGAAAATAAATTGGCAATAAATCATGACTTAAAAGTGACTACCATTGACTTGTTTTACCTTCTCCCATATATTCTGATTTAGTGGCTGACAATTTTAATAGCGCATTCATGGACCATTCTTATGATCACTGTAAGTGAAAGCCTTACAGTGGATGACTGTACCAAACCACACTGCTCTGTCTATCCCTTTAAACACCTCCCTTTAATGACCCAAACACAGCACGCTTAAAGAGGAAGCGCCTGTAAAGCAGGGCTAAAATTAGGCCCGTAAACAGCATGGATCGACCGTCTTGACAGAACGCTCGTTACATAAAACACTGATTCAAAATTACGGGTGAGATGTAAATATTGTTCACTGCAGGCCATGTCTGATCCCACGTCCCAGCTGGGTCTCCCTGTATAACCACTCACTCCCCCCGTTAAAGCTAGGGTAGGCAATTTAGAGAAAGCAGCTAAAGTAAGCTTGATTTTGAAAGTACCCAACCCAAAAAAATCCCATTCCACCCTTCAGGCCTCCCTCCGAAGCCACTCCCCCAAAACACATGACTAGCTTGCTAGCTTTAGCAATAGTTCTGCCCAGCATTGTGGACAACTCCGGTCATACGCAATGAGTGCACGGGTAGATAGGTAGAAAGGCAGTTGGCCATCCAATCATTTCATTTGGGCTTAAATTAAATTATTGGATGGACTTATTACAGGCCTGCGGCAGTCACAGATACTCGATTTTCTTAATTGATGTATTGACTGCTGTCAAGATGTAAAGAGAATTTCAACAAATATGACAAATGTGTCTTAAATAAACTGCCTACCCTAGCTTTAACATAGTGACTCATACTAATGTTAATATCGACTGGGATTTGATATGACATGGTAAGTGGAGTTCAGAACCATGACCAACTGGAGAAGATTGTCGTCCAGTGGTTTCCAACCCTTGATTGGTCGGTGACCCCATTTCTACATTGGCAAATTACTGCGGTTCGAACTTTTTACATTATTGTGCATCAGCTTCCCCACACATGGTTTTAACCCTATCAGCCTCAGGCTCTAATATCAATGTCCCAGTGAAGTAGTTCATAGTGGTTATTTACTTTTTAACCTTGCTGTGCAGAACTAGAAATGTGTTTGTTGCTACTGCAGTTTTGATTGGATGCTGCATGCCGTGGTTTGTTCTCGGCCTAGCTTGTAGGTCGCTTTAGATAAAAATGTCCGCTAAATGAATAAATGTTATGTAAATGTAGTTTGCCTGTGGCTACGAATCATTAGGCAGTTTATTTGTATGTAAGGGACCATCCTCCTTCAACATTTGTTAAAATCTCAAATGCTCTGTGAAATATCCATCGCTGGTTAGCCAGCGACATCCCACGACCTCCCACGACCCCAAACACATGTGGGGCCCCCGACCCGCAGGTTGGGAAACACAGCCCGAGTTGTTGTGATAACCGCCCGGCTCTCTCTAGAGACATGGGTCTCTGGAAAGCGATGAAGCATCAGAACGCTTTGGGCAGCCGCACATGAGGACAAGCCGCACTGAAGACCAGGACACCAGATTGGTGTCCTGGGGGGTGTTGTGTACAACGCACAGAGACCTCGATGCAAAGATGCAATTTCAAACTGGCTAGACGCCAACACACTGGAGCTGGTGAAGGTTACCTGGGTTCAGGTTGGGAGAGGCTGGCTATTAGCTTCTATTGATGGTTTTATTAAAGGACGTATGGAATATTGTGGGGGAACAGCTCGTACAACATCATCGATCCACGCTAGATGCTAAAGTGAATCATTGGTCAAATCAAAACAAACTTTCTTAATACAGCACATTTCAGTTTTATAATGCAATGCCCTTCCCAAATAAAGTTACAAATGAAAAGATAGGGCACAATGACATACGGCAAGGTGGAATACTAATTAAAATAAGAGACGTCTTTTTCTTTTAAATGATGGCATTAGAAAATATATAGCGTACATGAAAGGGACTGCATGGTGGGGAAAAAACACCACTAGTAATGATAACAAATATAACTTTTTTAAGTAAACAAGAGAAAAAAGAAACCATGACAAGCTGAAAGGTGAGTCCACGAGGAGACAGAGAGAGAGACAGAGAGAGAGACAGAGAGAGAGAGAGAGAGAGAGAGAGAGAGAGAGAGAGAGAGAGAGAGAGAGAGAGAGAGAGAGAGAGAGAGAGAGAGAGAGAGAGAGAGAGAGAGAGAGAGAGAGAGAGCGAGAGAGTGACAGAGACATAAAGCTATAAAACTAATCTCAGATAAAACAAAAATGACATGAAATGCAATGTACGTGCGTGGTGTGTGTGCGTGGGGGGTGAGTGTGTGTGTGTGTGCGTGTGCATGTGCATATGCGTGTGTGTGGCAACGGTGAATGAAAGGAAATGGAAGGAAAGTTCTCGGTCTGGACTCTGGAAATGTAATTAGAGGGCAGACAGGGAAGAGAGAGGACTCGGGCTGGAATTAGTGGAGAAGTGCTCGCATATGAATACAGATTAGGGTGTGTGTGTGTGTGTGTATGGTACATCAATGCAGGCATGAATGGAGGAACAAAAGAGAGACACAAGTTTGAAGACACACACAGTGACTGTGGCACACTGTGGTTTATGAGCAACACCACACACACAAACGGACGCACACATTTATTAATCTAGACAGAGAGCGCAAGCAAAAATAAAGAGAGCGAGAGAGACAGAGACAGAGACAGAAGAGCAGCCAGAAGAGCCAGAAGAGCCAGAGAGAGGCAGGCAGATTATGTTACTGGCTCTCTCCATGCTGCTTCTACCTGCTCTGCTGGCTCCTATAACGCGGTACCGCTAGGCCGGCCTGCGTGTACACAGGTAGATTAAGACCTCCCCGGCTGGGGAGAATCTGAATTCGCTAAGCTTCTGCTTGCAGCCTTGGAACCTCTCGCTGTTCAACAGAAACACATCCTTTGTCAATCCAACGCAACACCATCTCCTAGCTAGCCTGAGGGAGGCCAACAGCGAGGATCTGACCCAGAAGTCAAACACTCAAAATAGACAATAACTTGACAGAAACTATGACCAACATCAGCACAGAGCGGTGATATTTTTCAATATTCCAAATACACCCGTTACTGTTTTTGTTTTTTTAGATAATCGATTATAGATGACACACAAAGAGAAGATTTGTTATAATAATTTAAAGTCCATGACAGAATAAAAAAGAAAGCTATTGGTGTGAAGGGCCTGGCAAACATAAACACATAAATAAATAAATAACAATCCAATTTAAGGCTTTCAGACTTGCTCTATTAGACCCGTCAGAAATCCAGTTGACCTGTATGAATCTGGCATGCTAATTAGAAGTCTGAGCTGTCTTGCAGTCGTCAGAAACACCTCTATGGGAATACACAAGTTGTGTATGAACAATGCTCTCCAACAGACAAAGCAATCTTGCTCTCTGTCGCTCGAGCCATTTCACACGCTTGGCAACAGGAAACAAACCTCAATACAAATAAATAAAAAAACGAGGGAAGAAACCATGTTCATAAAACCCCTAATTAGCACGAGACAAATGCCAAGAGGTGGCCGTGTCTCTGCCTCACACTGAAACCAGTAAAGCATGCGGAGCATCCACCCAGCGGCCTGCTTTATGACCCGGGACCTAGAACGAGCAGAACAAACACCTACTAATGCTGATCTAACAAACGCTGAGTCGCTCGGAACACGCAGCGCAATTACAAGCCAAACGACGCGGCGGCCTGCTCATGATAAGCTTGATATCAGCTCGCATGGACGTGTTCATTATTAACGTCAATCCGTCTCACCTCTGATTTTAATGAGGAAATTACAACATAAAAAGGATCAGACTCCTCCCTATAGGTTCACAGTAACAATGTTCTTCTATAGCTCTTGATGGGGTTTTTTACATGTTCTCCTTGTGTAAAAAATGGTCAAAGAATATTGTGCATAAGCACCAAACCTAGTACAACTCCTCTAGCTGAAATTGTTGAAATGTCCACTGTTGAATTGTTATATCAAGACGTTTTGGATTCAAATGGAAAATATGTGTGTATGCATACACAGACATGGATGGATGGGGTTACTCGTTGTTCACTCAAGCCCTGGCTCAGCTGCCCTTCATCACAGACAAACAACTTGCACTAGTCTGGTGCCTGTTGCTCCTCATTCAGGCATCAAAACGATAACATTAAAGTGGAAGAGAGGAATAGTAAAACCCCCATCACATCGTTCATGTCGGAACAAAACAGGAGGACAGGGAGTGTACTTTGAGTTTCCAGTGTCTTGCTTTTAGGTTAATAATCTTTCACTGACATGGCCATGAGCAGAGAGCGATATAGACTATGACGCTATTAAGTCCTCAAACCATTGGGGTGTTGCCATTGAGTGTTCATTTAACATGAAGTACATTTAGTTTTCTATCGTCTTTGATTGTCTTTTTCATCGTGTTTAATTTTTCTGAATCCTGTGGTGTGGAAGCTATCGCTGTTTTAAGTGTTGCATGGAACACAAAGACACCACCCGCTGTGAAATTTAAATCAATGCATAAACACGGTGCTAAACAATCGGTATATACTGGCATAAACACCCACGCAGACACAAAATATGCTGTTTGCATAAGCATTCAACACTGGAGCCCTGGAATCAGCACAAAGGCACCCCTACCACCGACAGCTTGTCCTCGACCTGTTGAACATTAACAATGAACTCACATTCTCTTTTCAGGAGGAGATGAAAGGTCTGGACAAGATAAAGACTAAACACCATTCTATCCGAGCTACAGATAAAGAGTACCACATCTGCACACATTAGGAACGGGATACAGATCACATACGACAGAAGAAGGCATGAATGAAGTTATGACAGAAATTGAGGCTGCACAATTAAGAAAAAAATTATGTATGATTATTTTGCCCTATATTGTGATTGCGATTATTCATTGCGATTAACAGACGATCAATTCTCAATCTATGGCGCCCGCCTACTGTATATAAAAAACAATAATAAAGCAATTGCTGAGTTGCAACGTTTATTTTTATTTTAACGTGAGAAGCACACTAATAATATGATTTATTGATGCTTTTAAAATTCGTATAAGAAACGTTTATACATGAATTGTGACATTTTGGTTGGATGAAACTGAGAAGGAGATTTTTGGGCATTTGGAATTCAAAGGGGTTGTGTGAGGCCGGCTCCACCCTAACACTGCCAAAGCCTGGGGAAACACACAAACCCCTGCGGTGAGATGGAGTACTGTGGGGATGGTGGGAACATTGGCTTCGAACGGAGGGGAGAACGGATGGAGCACAATACTGGGCGGGGGGGGGGGGGGGGGGAAGACATGCAAGTAGAGAAGTTTGAGAGAGGGATCATCAAGCAAAACAAAAGTAGTTCCACCACAGAAATGTTTGTGTGTATATGTGTACGTGCTTGCGTGTATGGGCCTGTGTCTATGTGTATGCATGTATTATTAATTGTATTTTTATTGAACCTTTATTAAACCATTGAGATTTAACATCTCTCGAACAAGAGAGACCTGGCCAAGGAAGCAGCAGAATACCGTAAAATACGGTACGTGCAGGTGTGTGTGTGTGTGTGTGTGTGTGTGAAATATAGCATGTAAGCATTAGAGTGGTGCACAGTGTCATCATGCATAACAGCCGGGCTGGGTAGCTGTACAGATGTGGCTGTTGGGCTGGAGAGCCACGGTCCACTGGCAAGCAGACGAGATGTTGAAGACATGGAAAATCGAGTGCAAATACCTGAGTGATTTTGGACTGAACAGAGGACACTATGGATGAAGACACGGCACCATCTTTCTCCTGAGATGCACCCCTGGGGGGAGAAAGAGAGAGACAGAGAATAAGTTATGTTAGCGTTGTGCAGTATTCATGGTTGCTGCTGAGCGATGCGAAACCCGATTCAGTTGGAGAGAGAGCTTGCATCAGATAGGAGGCAGAGAGAGAGAGAGAGAGAGAGAGAGAGAGAGAGAGAGAGAGAGAGAGAGAGAGAGAGAGAGAGAGAGAGAGAGAGAGAGAGAGAGAGAGAGAGAGAGAGAGAGAGAGAGAGAGAGAGAGAGAGAGAGAGAGAGAGAGAGAGAGAGAGAGAGAGAGAGAGAGAGAGACGAGTCTGTGAATTGTCCTCTGGGCGCTGCTAAATATCTTTTAACAGTTTTATTTAACAGTTTCAACAACAGCCTCATCCGCAGCCCAAACATATATACCAATTTTAATTCAAGCGATTAAATATAACTTACTAGCCTGGCCGTTGGTGGGAAATATATTATATTGTCTTACAATGTTGTCTATCTTGTCTATTATTTTGATTCTTTGGATGAAAGAAATGCAATTTCATCCTTTTCAAAAGGCAAAGGGAAAGACGTAAACTACCCACATTTTGAAACGCAATGTGATTGGTTGCCTGACTTGTTTGACAGGTGCGTTACCTTGATTGCCCCAGGCTGGAGGTGGGGCTAGCCGAGGGCGAGCGAGCTGCGGGTGGTGAGAACGAGGGGGAGAAGGCGGAGCTTGCGCTCTGAGGCACAGCTCCTGAGGACCGAAGGGAGGCCTTTCTCTTCTCAGGAGGGGACCTAGGACAAGATATCACCACTGTTACATATATTTTACAAAACACGTTTATATGTACATTGTCACAAAATTGATTTCCTTAACATTCATATTGACAGCGTTGATAGTAGGGAGATACACCAGAGTATCTTGTTCCTTGTTAATCAGTATGGGATTCATGCGAGTGAATATTGAGTGTAGATCTAAATGATATTCCCCTTGGAAAATATCCTTTTATGGCTACAACTTAGAATTGACCTATTTAACTAATCATAATCTTTTTCCCTGTCGACTAATCCCAAGCTATCAGAGTTGAAAGAGAAAAATGTGCTTGTTTGTCTGATGAGTGGCCAGGAGAAACACCTCTAATGCTATGATCAGCAAATGATTGGTAGCTTTACAATGTCAAATGGCACACATTACTACACTGTAAGATGCAATGAATATTAAATCAGTATTTTGTTCTGATCCAAGGTCAACAGACTGTAGCCATGATAGTTGGCGTGATGACATCATTGCTGCGGTGACATCATCAGCGCAATGACATCAGGGGCACGGTGACATCACCGTCGTGGTGACCTCACCGGTACGATGGCATCATCAGCACGGTGACATCACCGTCACACCAGTGAGGTGCCGGGGCGTGGTACCTGGATCTGGCCGGTCCTCCGCGGTGGTGGTGGTGGTGGTGGCGGCGCTCCCTCTCCTCGTGTCTCCTGTCGGCAGACGGGACCCTCCGTTCTCTTCTGCCCGGCGACCGGGACCTGCACCCACACACAAACATTACCTAAATAACAGGTTAACATCCAAACCACCCATTACTTCACCACCCATGCTCGTTGAGTGAACGGCACGATGGTCACACACAGGGGGACACGCCATTTTGGATATTCCCTTTCTGCAGGTATTTGATGGAGGTGAAGTGGATTTTAAGCCAGATATGCAAAGTGAAATATTGCTTGACCAAGCCCACAATCGACTACAGCTACAGTGTACGGGAACTAAAATATAGATGCTGTTACCACAACAACATTTAGCTTCATCATAAAACTTATTTTCCCTCATACATTATGCAAAATAGTCTTCATTAAAATTATAGAACTGTTCTCGTTATAACACAAACTGGGTTCTTTGTATAATAAATCACTCTAAACAACAGTGACATAAGAACTAGACGAACGGCCATGTAGTTTAAAAGTGAAACCAGGTCATCATGACTCTTCCAGAACCGAGGTATCACACAGACCATTGATATGTAAATGTGTATTTTCTCCAATTTATTCCAAATTAGTATTTCATCAATGACTCATGTTTCTAACAAGGGATATCAATTCCGGGGGTTCCATGTCTGGCATGAAGTGATTTCCTGGGCCCCGTGGTGGCTTTCTCGCCCAAGGATGCCTACAGGCACACCGCAGACATGGGTGTGTGTGTGTGTGTGGGGGGGGGGGGTTTCCATTGGCTGCGCGCCCTTGCTGGAGAGAGTGCCACGTGCGTTTTGACAACCTTTGTCAACGCCCCATCTCCTACGAAACCCATCGTGCCTGTTTTTGTTTTTTGCCGTTACCACAAATTCTTTGAAAATAAGAGTTTCTAACCTTTTCCTTTTTGTTTCATACGTACATGCAAAGTTTAAAACAAACTTTTATCCGGCAGTAACGCACGCAGGGATCCGTCTAAACGCCCACGAAGGAATCACACTCTTTCGCTGTGCGGCACTTGTTTCTGTTGATTACGATTGAGATCATGCTGCCGATTTTAAACACGGCCACGCCTGCATTTGCATTTCAAACGGAGACATTAAACAGAGAATGACGCCTCCCTGCACGCTCTCTACCCACCTAATCCCTTTCTGATTGGCCTCCCTGTGTGCGTTAAGAATAAAATGAAACCTCAATGTAAAAATGTTCTCATGGAAATGAATGGCCTTGGGACATGTTAGTAGGCTTATGCACAGAGGAAAGCTAATGAGGTATATTAAAAAGGTCCTTTGCGTGCCGGTGTAGCCGTTTACATTGGATAAATATTCACGGAGATTTATCTACATTACAACCTCCACCAAAAATTGAATAGAATGAATCACGAGTCGAAAGATGACTTAGCGCTGTCACAAGCACAACATTTGGTCTGTCTTCCAACCCTGGTACGGTTTGGTTGGGCAAATAACCCAAACGTTTTTATCTCTCTCTCATACTTTTAGGAACTATCTAATACTAGGTTTTAACCCATCATTGATATACATTTATTTTAGAGTGAATTATTCCTTAAAAAAAAACAAATAAAAGGTATAATATGTTATTTCTGTTAAATCAATAAATGAGGTCTCTACTGGATTCCTGTTTCCACGTGTTCCCCAGAAGTTAGGGGGTAGAGGGGATACGACGCCATTCCCCAATCTCACCAAACTTAACGGACCGTTATCTTGAATTTCTCGGGGTTTGAAAATTGCTGGAAAAATGTGGGATAGTGTAAGTACACAACTTCTGGTCGTTGTGCACTTAATTGTTTATTCCAGTCGTTTTAAGATATTTTAACGTGGAAATGTTACATATAACGCGTTTAAGTATCTGAAGTCGCACTGCAAGGTAGAAAAATGATTTAAAACCAAACATTGTGTTAACAGAAAGACAGAGAACTGACATACATGTCACTAGGTGTTCTGGGCCGATGAGCAGATGCAAAATGTGCCGAATAAAGTCCACAATGTCATTCAACATAAACTGGAGGACAATGGATTTGTGCGCACAATAGACCGGTGCCTGCTGAGTAAAGGTAGAAAATAATGTTTGCTGCGTCTTTTCTTTCGTGCACCCCCCTCTGAATACATTTGATTCTTATTCGGGCTAACCAAACAGACCAAGCTTGTGAAAGTGGTAGAAATGTAACCTATGGTTTAGCGTTTACAATGTAACGGAGATTTCCCATCGATTGCATAATATGATGAATTTCACACAAGAAGAGTGATAATAATCTAGATTTACAACAGATCAAATCCAGATACAATCCTGGTGGACAATAGGCCAAGTTATTAATTTCCAATTACAATTATTGTGTCAGTGTGAGAAAGTGGGGATGAAATTGAAAGACAGACAGACAGACACACACACACACACACACACACACACACACACACACACACACACACACACACACACACACACACACACACACACACACACACACACACACACACACACACACACACAGACTGAGAGAGAATTTATAGCTATATCGATTTGTAGCTTTATAAAACATGAGGCCTCCTATGTTTGATTCATGTTGAAGGGTTTGAGGGTTGTTTTTCCAGACCAATTGTGTTTTAGTCACGAAACTCAGTTCATTTTCGATTTCCAAGGGGCATTATCAACGGGCACACACCAAAATGCCTCTGGACTTGATAGACCTAATCAGACTAACGAAATGTGTTGCGTAGGGCTGAGCTCAAATGAATCGATAGTGCATTCAACAAACCGTTCCACATCAGCAGCCATCTATCTTGGATCTTTAGAAAAATGCCTCAATGGCTCATCTGTCATTGTATCAGAACCGCCCAATATAAGATCAACGGTTGTGATTGGCCCGACCGGGACCAGGTTCGATGGAAGTCTGCCTAACCATCTGCCAGAGCAAATGAAACATGAGCTTACATATTTGTCTGATTCCCAGGCTAGTTATCAAAGCAACGGTTTGGCATATTGAAGTGTGTGTGTGTGTGTGTGTGAATAATATGTAAACATTGCAATAGCTGCTTTCTTTGGGTGGGAGTCCGCAGTCTCCTGAAGCTCCCTTTATAATCTCAAGACTCTGATGGGGAGGGACATACAGACAGATAGACAGACAGACAGAGACAGAGAGAGATATTTGCAGGGGGATACATAAGGAATGGTCTTTGCTGCTAATGAGCACCAACGAACAGTCCTTGGATATTCCATTCTTTGCCTGGCAGTAGCAAAAACAAAATACATTGAAAGAAAAAGGATTACACACACACACACACACACACGAGACAGATCGCCAGACAGATATGACACTGAAGATGCAACGCAACACAAACCAATTAAATAGCTATAAATGAGGAACCTGGGACCATTAGATATTCTGTCCTATTAAATCAAACGCTTTGGTTCGCAGACAATAAGTAATACGATAATGATCGTCAAACTGACATCCTCAAGCAGGCCAAGTTACAGTTGAGACCAAAGGGGCCAAACGATATGCACGGACACACACACACCCACCCATAAACCCACACACACATCCACACAAATTGGCTTGCTTTTGAAGGAGAGGACCATACAACATTTGCAAATTATGGGGTGGATATGGTGTTGCTAAAGAGTGTAGAGGTGTTATCATTGAAGCCAAATTATACTTAAAACCCCCAAAAAACTGCAGTCAAATGGAAAAAAACAATAACATGAGGATTCATTAAAATAAGTTACATACAGCCCTTCAAATAGAGCAAAAAGTTAAGAAATGTATCAACATCTGATATGATCAACTCTAAACCATTTACAGGGCATGTAGAATGCCCTGTAATTGGCTGATGAACTGAACTGATTGCAGATTCATTTCCGAAACACTCGAGCAGATTCAATAAGAAATTCAAAGTCGTTCTGTATTTTCCATTCCAAGTCCCCATTTGTATCTAACTGTTTAAATGGGGGGCTAATGCATTTTTGCCAAAATAGAGATCATCAATTGCCAGACAATTATCTGTGAGTATGTCAAGTTAAATAAGAGTTAGAACCTGAGTGTTTGTGTTGACCTACCTGGACCTCCTGGTTCTCCTGTAGGCGCTGGGAAGGGCGTGTCTGGTCTTTGACCTTGACCTGGACCTCCTCTTGTGCTTCTTCTTCTTCTTGTCTTTGTCCCGCCCTTTGTTGCGTTCCCGCTCCGCCCCTCTGGAGGTGGAGTGGGAATGGGAGTGGGAGTGGGAGTGGGCGGAGGAGGTGGCGGTGGGACCCTCCCTGGATCTGTGGACCCCCTGGTGCTCAACGGGGGCTCTTTGATCCTGGAGATACGCAGGAGCCACGGAGGAGGAGGTGTGAGCGGGCGGGGGGCACGGGGCGACCGAGACCATCGGTTTGACCTGGAGAGGCCAGGAGGAGTGAATCAGGAGTGAGCATGGGAGAGAGAAACGTGCTGCAACCCGAGGCAAGAATAATAGCAGAGTGAGAGCCACCCTGAGGGCTTTGGATCGTGTGAGTTGAAGCCTGACAAGAGCAGGAAAACAAAGAGAAAAACAACAACTAATCGACTGTAGGAACCAATCAGAACTCATCTCTCTCACAACAAGGACAACGCATCTAATTCCCAATTGCGTGGACGTCTGCAAGAAATCAATAAAAGGGGCTGCCTAAACAGATGCTGCAGGGTACTCTCTCTGTTGTGTTAAGCTGCTTGTGCTGTTAGTTTGTTTTGAAGAATGATCCGGACCTCTAAGAAATGTATAAGTCCTTGGTATTTTATGGGCCTACAACTCCAATTTTGTTGCTTGCATTAGGTCATCTCTCAGTGAAAGAAAGAATACAACTTCTGGCACTTTTTGTGAAAGTGAGACTTTTTGAAGCTGAAATGGCACTACCAGATAGTGTATGAGGAATAAATAAATATACGACTAAAGGTTGTGCTAACCAAAAGACGGTTCTGGATACACAGCGCAGGGTTTTGGGCCGCGGTTACAGGGCTCAGCCCCGGAGCACTTCTCCTAATTACTCCAGTGTGCCTCCTTTAAAGGCACCCTCCATCGGCCAATAGCTGAGCACACACGAGAGGGAGGACAGGCCTTAATCTCTCTAGTGTGGAGAATCCTGGCCAAGCGTGGTTCCACCTCCCTGCTGCCGAGCCCAGGGAACCCTTTAATACAATACTTTGCACTCCTAGAGGGCCCGGTACATGGCTTTGTATGGCTCAGAAGTTATACTGTGTTCGGTTATACCGTGAAATGACTAAAGTGGAAAATAGGTTTGGTGAGAAGAACAAATTGAAGAGATTGCGGCGTGAACAAATAAAGGTTCTGTCTGAAATCATTTTTTCGGAAATCGCCAAGATTTTGTAACTTGCTGAAATCTCTGCAGATGGCAGAAATGCTATTATGCATAGTTGGTCAGAAATACAAAGATGCTGTGATTTATTTCCGCAACCAGAATTCTGATTTCCCATCTACATGGAGCAAACCAAAAACACAGACTTAAAAAAAAGTTGTCTGCGAAGAAGTTCTTCAGTCATCGTCAGCTGGAAAAAAACGGACTTCTTTTGAACTATGCTTAAAGGGGCCTGGAAACACCTGTCATCAATAGGGCACCACGTAGTCAGTGTTGTGTCTAGGCTCTCACTTTTACTTTGGAGCGCAATTGATCACAGCAAGGCATCAATGCCATTTAATTGTATTCAACCTTTTATTTAGCCAGGTTTTGTCTGGTTGAGATTAGGCACCTCTTCTACAAGATGTGACGTTGGGTAGGTGTTTAACAGTGAGCCTGGAATGGGTCTTTTTTTAGACATTAACATATTCGTGGTACAAATGTAGGCGTGTGTGTGACGGTAAAAGTGGTACCACTCAGGAAAACAAAGTTACTGAAGGAAGGTAACCCTAATAAAAACCTATTTTTCGAAGCACGACTGCGGCTCACTTTTCGCCCCTTTCCTTCCCTCTACAGTTTCCTACATTGACCTCTTTCTCTGTTGACCTGGGTTGAGACGAACGAGATGAAGGAGAGCAAGGGAGCGAGAACAAGAGAGAGAGAGCAAGAGGACGATGATGATGATGAAAGAGTAGTCAGATCAAGAAAGGCTAGAAGCAACATAGCCTTTAGAGTACATTTTCAGATAGTTAGAATAAGTGAAACCTGTTCTCTGCCTACTACTTTGGGCAAGGGGTCCACAGGTTGCCAGTCTACATTAAACACAGAAAGACATGTGTTGAGATGACGTGTACCATCAATCACATTGAGGTTATATGTTAATAATCACCAGACTACACAACTCTACACTTAGTTGTTTTGTAGAAGTAGTTAAATATAGTATAGTTTAGTAGCTAACTCTAACTAATCCTAACACACAAACTCAGTGCGGATGTTGCTTCTAACTGGTTCCTCTGTATAGTAGGTCTATAGCCAGAGTTATAGCTTTGGAAAAATATGCAAAAAAACGGACTTCTGGAAAATAATGATTTCCAAAGACCCAGATGTGGTCAAGCTTTGAATTGTACGTGGAAAAAGAGGGAGAAAAGACATAAAGGAACACATTTCTACATTACTTTCCTACTCCGGCTGTCTCCACTATTATTTGAGAAGGCGCTTCTCTTCCAGTCTGAAAATAAGCCACACACACACTGTCGTCTACACCCTCATGCCCACACAGCCATTGTAGTCCCTTAGCGAACAAAGTGAATACCTATAGAACATAGCCCTCCATGACTACCGGATGCATATGAGCAGCTTGTTTGTAGAACTTGCTTTTGTGATCCACAAAGAGAAACTACTAAAACACAAATGGGTGTAATGTAGCTTTGGGGTGGAGACCCAAGTTTTAACCAGAGGCTCCTGCCCATGCTGTTATGCAAGTCTCTGCAAGAGCTGTGGTTCTTTTGGAGCTCCAATAGCCTGTGACCTGCCCACAAACAAACCGTCTTTGTTTTAATCATTTAATGAGAACTCACTCCGGGAACTCAGTGGAGTTCAAGGGCACACTGCATACATATTCATTACTGTCCCGAAGCATGCCTTTTATACATCTCCAATCCTGGTGAGGGGCCTGCACTCAAGGATGACACATCACATAGACGGGGTGAGGAACAATTCCATCTGTATGATTTTGACTTTCAGCCACTTCATCAGTAGCTAATAACACTAAATTATGTTCAAATTCCTTCACGCGACCTCTGGCAAGATTGCACTTTATTAACATTGTGTGAATCATCCCTGTTCTCTATCCCGGATAAATCTTGATTTTTGTGTGTTGTTCAATTTGCACCTCACAAATAAATGATGCGTGGCAGCAATATAAGCTGGATAAAGGGCACTGGCGCGTCAGGGAACTTGAAAGTTCCACACTTTTGAAGAAAGTTAAACAGTCTACTAAAAGAATTACACATACACATCTGTCCAAACTGAACCCAGGGAAATGGAGATCCAAGATCATCATCATCATATATTCTACACAGTCCTCTTCCTATGAAGTGTACATTTATACAGTTAGTATACAGCAAGACCGAGGGAGGGCGTGAGGCAATGGGAGGGGAGGTTGAAAATAGGGCTGACATTTGAAAATATGGTTAGCCACCGCTGTGCCAGCACAGGGAAGTCTGAACCAGACACATATCTCTGGCCACGAAAGGCTGGTAGAGGAGGAGGAGTACGAAGGAGGAGGGGTACGAAGGAGGAGGGGTACGAAGGAGGAGGGGTACGAAGGAGGAGGGGTACGAAGGAGGAGGGGTACGAAGGAGGACGGGTACGAAGGGGGAGGGGTACGAAGGAGGAGGGGTACGAAGGAGGAGGGGTACGAAGGAGGAGGGGTACGAAGGAGGAGGGGTACGAAGGAGGAGGGGTACGAAGGAGGACGAGTACGAAGGAGGTAGAGTGGCTGGAGTCCCTGACTCCCAGCAGAAAGGTGCAGCGGTTCGATCCCCAATACCTGCAGCCTGTAGGAATCCTTGTGCAAGATGCCTAAACCCTCCACCTGCTGCTTGATTCCTACTATCTCTATTCACACTGCTTTGGATAAAAGTGTCTCCCAAATTACTAAATAAGAATAATCTAATAGATCACTTTAATAATAAAGATGATACCATCTAAATGATCAGGAGAGAGAATTGGAGGGGTGGGAAGGGGTGAAGGTTGGATGGGACCTTGCTACTTGCAGGTGCTCTTGTAAGCATGACAAACATCTGCTCCTCAGAGCCATTAGGAAGACAGAAAAAGGTGGCTAGTTAATCATTAAACCAACCTGTGTGCCAAGGAGACATGAGGGCAAAGCAGTGATACAGAAATGGTCGAGCGCGAGATGTGGAATAACTGACCAAGGCGGACAAAAAAAGAAAGAAAAAGCAGAGCTTGTCCAAGTGTATAAAGATTGGCTAGACTTGTGTGAGTGTTCAGCTAAAGAGTCACCTTCTCCGGGATGGACATAACCATGTCCCCCAGACACTATGGGATGCACTGTATATACCTTTGTACTCAACAATTCATAATAGTGCTTGATACATGAGTGCAAAAAGAGAAGAAAATTAGTTTATTAACATTTCTCCGGTATCGGATAAGATGGGTGATCTAGTCCTCTTTATTCTCTACTGTAGTGGCTCATTGGATGGTTGAGCCCATTGAGTTCCGAGCTACATTTAAAGACGAGTACTGTAATAAATGACAGTACTTCAAGAGGCATAAACAGGGATGGTTTATGGAAATCAAGTACCACTCTTATTTCCTCTTCAACAAAACACATAAGCCTGAAAGCCACACTCCCTGCAATGTTCTGATAATTCTGTCGGGACCAAATTTGGTTAATTAATGGCTAATAAAGTATTGGTGTAAACACCTACATTCTGGTTAATAAATGGAGTGCGCCGCTCTGAATTAATAGGTTGGCCCCTAAATGACCTGATCTTTAATCGTATATTTTTTTAACAGGTTTCAAATTCCTTTGAATTGACTGAACTGTTAAACAAAGCAGGACAACAATGCAATACATTTGCTTTTTTTTTTACTGGTTTACAATTGTACACACGGTCTAAATGTAGACAGAGAACAACAACATTGTACACCAGAAGGAACAGTATCGATTTCCAGGTGGAATGATTCATGAAAGAGAATACAAATAATAAGTGTGTGTTGGGGATGTACGACCTTGTGCAACATTATTTTCATTGTAAAATGTGGGCACCTACAACAAACGGTTAAAATTGCAATTGGCAACACATACACACAACCGAATGGCTGCGTATAAGGGCTTTAGAAATCCTAAAAAGGTCTGCGTGTTAAGAGCTGTGTAGAGATGTGAGCTCAGCCTGAAGGATAACGGACGGCTGGGGGGGGGGGGGGGGGGGGGGGGGGAAAGTTTGTGTATTATGTATGAGAGTGTGTGAGTGAGTTTGTGTGTGACTGCCATTCATCCCCTCCTATGTTAACCAACTTTAAGACTTCTGGCTTTGTGTGCCGCACTGATTGGGGTCGGCGGATGGGGGGGGGGGGGGATTTACAGGCACGGCTTCTGGAAGTCTCTCTCTCTCTCTCTCTCTCTCTCTCTCTCTCTCTCTCTCCCTCTCCCTCTCTCTCTCTCTCTCTCTCTCTCTCTCCCTCTCTCCCTCCCTCCCTCCCTCCCTCCCGGTGCATATGGTTGCCTAATGGCCCTGATGACCTCGCTGCTGCTTCTAATGGGGGCATTAAGGAAATGAATAGGAGGATAGAGACAGAGGGAGCGAGGGAGAGAGAGAGAGAGCCACACACAAACAGGAAGAGAGAGAGCTGGAGAGCGTGAAAGACGGAAAAATATGCGCACAAGAGAGAGAAAAGATGGACAGATAAGAAAGAAGTAGGGCAACAAATCAGGGCGGCGTGAAACAGCCTTTGGAAATAAAAAAATTAAAAAGAGTAGAACTACACGAGCACCCAGATATCCGCTCCCTAAACGGCCTGGTGAAGGCAAACAACGCGAAACCAGAGAATAAGTCGACTTCTTTCAGATGGAAAGGGAAATAAAGCTTCACCGCTTGAAGAAAAACGAAAAGTGCACTTATGTCTTAAGTAAATTACACAGGCTGTCGGAAGCGTTAACTATTTTATTGGAGCTAAACTCTTTGTGAGCTCCCAGAACAAAAGGAATCAGATTGGTTCCTTTTTCAGCTGGATGATTCCATTTCATCAGCAATAGGCCCCTCTGGGGGCGGGTGGAGTTTGAATATAGACTAGGACGGAGTCAAGTCTAACATAAGCCCCTGACATTTAATCTAAAGATCAAAAAGCAATATACATATATTGCTATTCCGCAATTCTGCTTGTTTAAAGTAGGCAGCAATAAAGACATAAAAAGAGGGAAAATTTTGAAGTAAAAAGAAGAACAAACTCTATGTCTGGTTAACCCACACAGCCAAATCAATTAAAGATCTTGCTCTCTCTCTCTCTGTCAAGAAATGATGGTCCAATTAATAAAATGATGAAGGAATAATCTCCTCAATCGAATCGGAACCAGTAGCTTTGTATGAACGGCGGTAAATAGTGTACTTCCCCTGCCCTGCATGTGAAAAGACCTGCAAGCAACCGCTACACGGGAGTAATTAGGAGGGGAGCCTGAGACCTCCTTCAATACGCGTGGAGTACATCCTTAAGATGGATTAGTTGGATAACTCATTAGAGAGTCTAGTCAGGGGGTGCTGCTCAGGGCAGGGGCGACTGGTAGATACAACCCACAATTTATGGCCCAATTCGCCTGTTCTAATGAGTGCCGGTGTCCGGCAGACTTCAGCAAAACACGCGGCCCAAAAAAAATAAAAGGCTTTGTCTGCATGCGTGTAAAATTTGCACACATTCTAGCATAGAGCACACACACACACACGGGTTTGATTAAATATATTCCAGCACAATAACACAGCAACGTCATTTGTCCTCTGTTCTTCGAAATAAATGCTGCTGACAAACAGAATACAAAACTATAAACCCCTCGGTTCGCCGAGGAGAGGCAGAGAGCAACAGTCACGGTAAGCCCAAGAAGTGATCTATACGACAGCTAAACGCTGATGCCAACGCGTGGCTTGACTTCAACCTTGTGCTGCTCGTCACTCTGGGACAGAGTAAGGGATTCAGAGGACTGATGATGATGGTGATTTTCTACTTCACCAGAGGCTCGCAGCGTTAAGGGAGGAAAGGGGAACGAAATCAGGTCAGGCGAACTAGCTTCCCTCTCGCAATTTATTTCAGCAAGAGTTGAAACATATCAATGAAGGACTATATATAATACAAAAAAATAGGTTCTATGAATCTATTATTTTAAGCAGCACAGTTGCTCTGCTGTTGGGAGATGAAAGAGCAGAGGCGGTATGATGGGGGAAAAGGCTGGGACCTGAACTTTCCACTGATAAACTTGAGGATTCCATCTCTCTAGCTCCCTCCATGGCTGTCCTTTCCAAACCATTGCTCATTTCAGTCACTCTGTCTTTGCGTCCTCACCCCCAAAGGAACTTTTAACTACAGTTATCACCGGGATACAATACGTGTGACTCATCATCTATTGGCCATCTCCCTTCATTTGGTATTCCGTTGTGTTTCTCTGTTGCTGTCTCATATTTTGCATACTGCCAAAACCAATGGGATATTGTCCCTAAACAACGCCTAGTCGGTTAACAAGACAAGAGAGCGTGATTAACAAGCGTGTCAACGGCCTGTGGATTTGGCAGCAGTTCGCATTAGTTTGAGATTTATTGAAGTTTGCTGGGATCTTTCACTGTTCCTTGAGCTTTAATTTCAAAGTTAGGGTAAGAAATGATTTTGGGCTTTGCTCAGCACTAGGGCTATCAATTTAGCTAGCGGTCGTAATGAAAAAGGTTCAACGAGTGCACTTCCATTCACGTCAAACAATGGTCACCAAGGATAAATCCCTTCATGGTAATGACTTGAAATCTTTCTATTAACAACAATTGGATTTCCTTCTGGATGGGACTCCATCAGTGTGTTTGGGCTTTGGCTTCTCTTTCTGCAGTGCTAGTTTCTTTCATGTTTGCTTGTTACGGAGTTACATTATTTTCAGGTGCAGCGATGGGGTTACTCGAGGGCAAATCTCAAAAAGCAACTTAAAGTGCGTGTGCATCATACATGTATGTATAGCAGACCTGGCATCGTTCAAATTACAAAGTATCTTGGTTTTACCCTAAAGATAAAATCAAGGCTCTTAGTGTTCACTTTGTAAACGACAGAGCAAGTGCTGAGCAGTAGTTCCTCAAAAGAAAAGTGAGTCAGATCCAGACCGAGTTGGAGCAGCTGCAGCGGCAGGCAGCACAGGCCCAGGGGGATATAGGTTCTGGTAGACATCATCCTTAAGCCACACTGGATGATTCACAGAGGAAAGGCGTTGGGCTTGCAACTTAGAATCAAGCAGAACATGGGGCTTAAGTGTGAAGCCGCCTGCTGTTGTCAGAACTCAATCTGTATTACACTGATGTAATACATCAGTGTAATATGCATATCGCTCAACATTCACACGTGTCTCGCTTTCACCCTTGTGGTTCATCATCTGCATATTCGCCATCTCCTCCCCCATTACTCAGCTACCCCATCTGGTGTGGAGCATATACACATATATGGACCGGAAATTGCAGTGGGTATACAGGCTTATGTTCAGACCACAGCGTCCTTTTCATCCCCGTTTGGATTGTATGTGCTGGCTGGTTGGATGATGGTGATTGTACAACATAAACCGCCAGCTTTAATGAAGACATTACCGGTAAACAGTGTCATGTTTCTTTCATGGCTGGAGGGGAGAACAAGTTTGGATTTTCAAAAGAAATATTTAAAACTTTACAAAATACTACTTGGCGAAGTTGAGACCTAAGACCGCCCGGTCTTGTGTCAACAGTCAGTCGTTCCCAGCTGTGTGGTTAACCCAAATCCCTGCAGAGACCCCCCCAATGAAAGGCGACAGGCCACCTGTCATTCCCATTGTCTCAAGACAAGACAACACGCTCTAACAAAGTTGCAGCCTTCTACTGATCAATGCAGCTGCTGAAGCGTTGACAAGGAGGAGAGGTGGAGTTCAGCCCGTGCGGCTCATTCCGCTCATTATGTTTACTTCGGCAGTTTACACTAGCTTACACATCGTTCTCCTCACAAAGGAAATGATGAGGACCAGGGAATACAGGAAGGGTTTATACAAGTGGTGCAAATTCGCTCTTCTCGCCTACACGACAGCGCGCACGCATCATCAGTCTTACAAGTCAAAAAACAACAACGAAGCACACAAGAGTTTATCCTAACTATCGTATTTGACAACTTGAGAAACGTTAGCTCAGGCATGGCTAGATCAAGCCTTTATTGGCCTTCATAATCAATCTCAATCAAAAGCTTTTCTCATTCCTTTCAGTTGGTTGACACCTTGCTTACAGGTCGACTTGTTCAGACATTGCTATACAGCTTGGTTGACCAGCCAATGGCAGAACAGCTAGGACAGAATTTCCTTTGCGTTTTCCTTCTCTCACAGTGTTCAGAGTTCAGTTTGCCTCCAGTCTAGGTCAATCTCCACAACAAATGACCTCAATACATATTACGTTCTGGTTTAATTGTACACCGTCCAACCGTCTTTTTGAACCGTCTTTCTCTGCGGATAATCTTAAAGAGCATTCAAAGAATCTACATAGACAGGAAAACCCATTGATTGGTTTACCTCAGACAGCAACGCTGCTGCACGTCTGTGTTTGACTTTCTTCCTCTTTGTAAAGATGGAACGCATGTCTGGCAACCACCCTCTGATTCAGTTAGGTGCACCGATAAACAGCCCATAAATCGTTACAAACACACTGTACCTAGAAAACAAGCCTGTTCGAACCAAGTGTCTTGCAATGGAGGCAATTAAAGGAACACACAAACAAAACATGCTTTAACCATGCAGTGAGACACAGCTTTTAAAACATGCAATATTATTATTCCTAAGTAAGTCATCCTAAGAGGTATCCACAGTGCCTTAGAATAGGCGAGTTCACCACTACGGGGTATTATGGGACATTCAAGGGGAAAGCGAGGTACTAACAGGTAGGCTGGGGATTAGAGCACAGGTGATATTCTAAATTCAACAACACTTTTAATTATTGGTATTGGCCCCAAACATCCCATATAAGTCAGGTTGTAAATGGAATGAAGTTAAACAACCAGTATGATGAAAATGCCATTTTCCTTTGAGAATTATGTTTTTCCTGGTCCTTCTCCCTGATCTATAAAAGGTCCCCATTAAGCAGTTGTTATTTCCAGGCAAAAAGGTCACTAGCTTGTTCATGTGCAAGCTAATTTTCATTGGATGATTGGAAGACACGGGAACAATTACTAATACACGGTCAACTGCCATACACAACCAAACCCACCCAAGACAGAAGTGGGGGATTTGGTTATTCACTGGGAATAGTTGTGGTACACAACAGAGACCACACTCAGATCACCACTGTTTCACAGTAAACAAAACAAGTGTTTCCACATTCTACCAGTCTAGTACCACCGAGCGAGAAATGCCTGGATTCTGGAGCAAAAAAATAAAATAAAATAAAAATTATATATATATACAGTATATATATATATTTTTTTATATAAAAGAAAGAAATGAGAGAAGGATCTCCAAGGATAAACATCTGACAGCTCTGTGAATACTGGCTGTGAAAGATCTCTCTGGAAGCATGGCAGGTAGGCAAGCCATGCATTTTACAATCATTTAATGTTTCAGAGGAGCAAAGTAAACCGAGAGAAAGAGAAACAGGGCCAATATGAAGAGAGGGAGCAGTTGAGCTGATAGGACCCGGCTAACTCCAGGGTTGTTGTGGGAGCTGGCTGTCAGTTATCTAAAATGGTAGGCTTTAGTTTACCATTGTGTTTTTGGATGGCTCTGAGGGATCTACATGCTAGCACAACGGAGTCTGGCAAGTCTAGTATTCATCAGGAGATTTTATTTCTCCAATTTTTTACATTAGACTGTGGGAGGTCTATAAGCACAAGAGTATAACAACACAACTAGGAAACGGTGAAAAAAATAACCCAAATGCTTTAATGTAAGAATGTGCTATTGGATTATAAATGTACACGTTATTTCTTCTTCTTAGGCAGGTTAAGGATTTTGAAAGTCCCATATAATGGAACCTTTGCCCACTTGGTTCCTGAAGACAGGCCCACATCCACATTGACTTCACGGAGTCAATTTTTGTCTAGTACCATGGGGCAAACGCCTTGATGAACTACAATGTTCTTAACGAAAACCAAAATACTTTTTTTTCCCCGTTAGCAATCTCAGGAACCGTGGCACAAACTACAGATAAGCATTTATGGGCATTACTTTCCAATCTCATCCAACACATTTTTCCTTGAGGGAAAAGGAAACAGATCACAGATGATATTTTATTGCAGTAAACGCATGACACTGGCTCCATTCCATTCGATTTTATGACATGACGGCTTCATTCGAACATGCCATTCACAACTCCCCCCTGTTGCGAGGTCACGACTGGGAAAACGGATGAAATGCAATCGACAATTTCCATGAGGCCGGCCGTGCGGCGAGAGATGGCGAAGCATTACGCAGTTTGAGTCCTTGTTAAGGGAGGCATTTGAGTGCTGACAGCGCCATCGGCACTACCTGCCAAAGTCAGAGGCTTATTAATACCAATGTTGACATCTCTAAACACAGCCCTTCTTATTCCAGGTGTGGAGACTGACAGGTCATAGACATTGGAAGTCGTATCTTTTGCAAACAACTAAGGCTGGGCGATTTTGTTCGATTTAATTGATTAGCATTTTTACTTATCTACGGTTTGTGAAATGGCTAAACCGAAAAACCTGCAGCCTTAAACAGCAGGTGAACCCGCTGTTTCAGCTGGGATCGAACACTATTAAAAAAATGGGTTTTCTGGGAAGGAGGGGGCGTGTCACGACCCGCGGCAACTTTGCGACGTTTTTAGTATCGTTGTTATGTTTCAGCTTTATAATGAGCAACGTTGTATATGATGTGTGCCACAAACTGTGGCGTTATACTGAGAAGCCCTCAATCGGACGTGGATTTCAAAATAAATCGCTGCTCAGATGGAGCTCCACACACACCGTAGCGTTGTACTATAAATTGTCCGGGAAGCCTAACTCCCTCACGGACGGAAAAAATGGAGGTTTAAATGCGAAAATTGTCCATTAGGTTGAAAAAACGCTAGATTTATTTTGGCCAAATCGTCCAACCCTACAAACTACTTTCAGACCCCCCAAAAAGTCACAGAATTCTTTTTTGGAAAACTATACAAAAAATTGAAAAAGAGCCAACTTTTAACTTCCATGTGGCCCTACTTTCATCATCTTCCGTTGCCTCTCTTCCAAACAACTCTTCATCTTTAATATGTGCAGACCAAACTGGGAAAAATATTATAGAATCAATAGTTTATTATCATAGTTATCAAAGTTACCTTGAACTAAATATTCTAGTCATCATTCTTTGCCGTTCACTTTAAGGTGGAAGAGCTCATATGGGTATTGTCAGCAGAAACAACCCACAAGAGGTCAGATGAGGTATTCAAACAGGGTGGACCCCAATGGGAAATATTTCCCAAGGCTCTTTTCCCTAGAGTTTACTACTTGGAATAACTACAGTAGCCACTAATGAAAAGGCTTAATAGCCTCATTGGTTAAAGAGGAATGAAACACGCCGTTTCAGCTCGGCAGCGGTGCTGACAGAGGGACTTTAAAAAACGTTCTGCCATCTTAACTTATAATAATATTTTACTCAGAAGAAGGCGTTCAACTTTGACACCAGCTGGTTATCTTTGACACTGTTTTGAGGTAGATATTCTGATATGTTTTATTTCACAGAGAGCCTTGGTTGTATAGACTGAAGGGTTTTTGAAGAGTTTATTCTGGGGTTTGGCCGATAGTGTGCATTTGGCCTTCATGCAAATGACAACTAAGTTGGTTGTTTTTAAATGTGTATTAAATGCAACTGTATCGCACATGATAAGCGTTTTGATCGGAATCAATCAGATGCTTTGCATTCCATTATATTCTCAATTAATGACCTAAGTAAGGATAACGTTACAGCAAGCCGGTCATTACATCGTATGTAACCCTATTCTACTGTCTTGGTGGTCCTGAAGAAGTAAGCAGCCATGGCCTTTTCAGCCTGCTCATTAAAAGGGTAACTCATAAAATAAATGACCAGAATGACCAGGGCGCCTTCAGACCGACAGAGCTACTGTGTAGTGATGTACAGGAAGTACAACAAGCCCATGGTAGTCAGTCAAGGACAAGTCACGCAGGGGCTAAGGTTAATGGTGTTCCAGCTTCATTCGCTGGTGCTTGGCACCGGAAGGCTTTTTAGCTGATTCCAAACAGGTTATTATTTTCGGCCAAAAAATAATAAATAAAAAATAAAATGACGCTGTGTTGGGGCTGTCCGCTCGCGGCGGGATAAAGACGTCGGAGAAGATTGACGCAACTGAGTCAAGGCAAAGAGTGTCATTTGAGCACTTTTACCCCCAAATAAGCGAGCGTGCACATTAAGCGACTGAGTAGGCCAGACCTCAGACGTCGTTCCTACCGCTTCACCAGTGAGGCTCTTGGAGAGCGTTTGCATGCAACTTCCTGATGGACTGCAAACAACGTTGCCCAGAATTATTATAATTTCAGTTGACGTGAAACTCTTGAGGGCGGAGTCTCCCCTCGTTTCCCCGTTTACGTCTTACACATCCTCTGATGAAGAGGACTGGTTGCTCAGCAAGATCATCTTCTTGATGCTGATAAGAAGGAAGTGTGCACATGCCCACACATCACACCCAGAGCACCACCATCAGAAAAACGAATCAAATAAATACAAAACGTAACAGGTTAAACCCTGGTGTTTAACGATTAATATTCAATCATTTGGAATACAGGTTTTCCTCAAAAATACTTTGTGAATTCAGATAAATATCATGAAGGAGCAGGCCTCGAAAGGATGCCTACAGGTAGGTGTTGGACATTGCAGGTGTCAAACCCAGTACCTTTCGGCCAGAGGTCCAACACCGCGTCCTCTAGGGCCTAGTCTATCCCGGGATCAGTTTCACCAAGCGTGGTCGGGTCCACCCACCTTGTGGGGCGTCACCGGGTCCAGCTCCGGCCTCTTTGCCTCTGGCTCGCCGAGGCCTGGCGCCCGCAGCGTCTGGAGGAACAGGGCGGCCTTCCTCTTCCTCTCCGCCTGCAGCTGCTTCTCCTTGGACTCCTTGCTAGCCTGGGCTAGCTTCTCCCGCGCCGCTGCCGCCAGACGGTCCTCCAGCTTCAGCTTGGCTGGAGGGGGGGGGGGAATTGATCAATAAAGTTGAGACCAGAAACAAAAGTACATCTCAGCTTGTTCCATTTTAGACGATTACGCAGCTACAATATGAATACTGACTCTAAATGACAATAGCGTAATATAAGTTCATTTCTTGTTTGGGGTCCATGAAGGCGTAACGTGAGCAGTACAGATGGGGCTTTAGAGGAACATGAGAGAAAAAGGATTGGGAAACTATACATGACGCCAAACCCCATCACGATGTGAATGATGTTTGAGCCTGGCCAGGGCCCAAACACACATTTTAGCCTGACTGGTAAGGCCTTTCCTGTGTTGGTGGGTTTAAAAGTGTGAGTGACACTGGTCAGGACTGAGTTTGTTTATAGTAAAGTGGTTGCATGTTTCTGGTCTATTTGTCAAGGTCTAAATACTAGTATTGTACAGCTGATGAACGGAGGGGGATTGTGAGGGAGCCAGTGAGGCCCAGCTGGGTGGCAGGGCAAACTTCAAGTTAGGAGAGAGACACAGACAGAGAGACAGAGACAGAGAGAGAGACAGACAGAGCCAGAAAGAGACTGAGAATTCTACCGAGAGTGAAATGTGAACTAGTGAGAAAGAGAGACACCTACAGTGAGAAGGTTGAGGTGGACGGAAGGGAAGATCTAAGCGATTGGTAAAAAAAGAAAAAAAAAAAACGTGTTTCAGCGGAAAAGATGAAAATAGGAGAAAGTGTGGAAGGGTTTGTAGGGTGCAGTAAGTAAGGTGTACGTGGGAGACACAGCAGGCACTCCACGTGAGAAGGATGAAACTGATTTTTCAAAAGAATAAAGGCTATACTGGAGAAGAGGGGGGGGAAAGGGAATAGACTGAGGAGAGAGCGATAGAGAGATGAAGCGGTGAGCAGTCGGAGGGAGAGGAAAATCAGGAGGTGGAAGATTTTTGCAGTACGCTTGATAAAGCAAGTCATTCGGCCGCTGCCAACGCCACTAGAAAGATGAAATGTCGGCAAATTGGATTTTGATACTTCATTTAAAATAACACTAAGATGTCATGCATGCACAATTGTGATTTTGATGAAACACCAAAAAAAATTGGACGATCAGCTAAGGGCAGCGTAAAATTGGAAACCTCTGCACTCCTCTATAAAAAACATAAGTGAAATTAACCTTATGATTCCAGACGAGGATCACTAGTCATGCTATCCGCCAACCGATAGCAGCCCACCTCTGGGCGGCGGGCTGCTATCCACTTGACATTGATTGTTGAGAATCATTATAATTTCTCCATAATTCAATAATACGAATCATTTCAGATCTGTAATCTAAAAGGCAGAACAAATGGGCTGTTGCAACGTCCTCTTGCCTTCTCACTCAGCAACCAGGATGCTACGATGGTCACAGAAAATGCCACCAGAAACCTAAAAACAGTTCATTGGATAATACTCGATATTTGACACTCCGAATGTGCTCCTCCCTAATCTCAACAAGTTTGCCGGTTCAGGTTTTCAGTCTGATGGATGCCAATGGATGGCGACACTTAGAACAATGTTTTTGTGTCGGTGAACATTCAAGTTTAAAGTTATGCAACCACAGACCTTGTCTGTGTGTGCACACTCCTATCCCCCTAGAGTTAACATCAGCGGTTTCTGTGTGTGCTACTGCAATTCTAAACAAGGTCTTTCTCATCAGAATAAATCTGTTTCGGAAACCACTGATGAGTTTGTTACCTTTGACAACACGCAGGGCAAACTAAAGTGTTTCTATTTATTTAAACAGCCGTGGGTTTGTTTTGCGTTTAAGGTACACACACGCTGCAGACATGAATTCAAATAAACGTCATTAGAGATATACTAGTGTTGCTGGCTGTGGTTAAACAACACAAACAAGAATCAAGCTAAGCATAGACTGCAAATGTACAAGACAAGATATGCTTGCTCATGCATGCTTGTGCGTCGTGATTATGTCCGAAAGTCTCTGCTGAGGAAAGCATTCAAGATGGATGGCTCAATGTGGACGTTTGCGATAGGAGAGGTAAATTCTCCTCACCCATAAGCGTTGGCTTGTAATATCTACTGCCTAGAGCACACCCCTGAGACAAGGAGGATCTCCCTCACAATAACTGATCACAGCAGTCCCTTTAAATTACATTAGAATATATTCTGGCTGATTAGGGAGAAGTATTAATTGCTGCTAGACAGTGGCTTACACTTGTGGAAGAAACCAGAAGCCTTTGACTTACAGTTAGTCAATGTAAGCAGAGCAATAAACAGGTGCTACGTTTTCATCTTCAAGCTTATCATTTAACGACTCGTTGAATGTGAGCCAACGTGACTTTGCGTCGAAAGAAATTCATTATTTACCCCAAAAGAACACAAACAGATTAGACACAATTTGTGTTAAAAGAGCATCAATATAACCAGTGGCACTGATGGATTCGTTTAATCACTGCAATGGCATTTGTGGGGGGAAGGAGGGGGGGGGGGGGGGGGAGGAGAGAGAGAGAGAGAGAGAGAGAGAGAGAGAGAGAGAGAGAGAGAGAGAGAGAGAGAGAGAGAGAGAGAGAGAGAGAGAGAGAGAGAGAGAGAGAGAGAGAGAGAGAGAGAGTGGGAGCAAGTGCAAGTGAGGGAAAGAAAGACTAAGCCAAAGTGTGGGACGAGCGGGAGAGTGTGTGGGAGAGGGCGACAGCAATAGAGAGAAGCAGAGCAAGAGAGGTAAAGAGAGAGAGGAAGAGTGTGGGAGAGGGCGATAGCAAGAGAAAGAAGACGAGAACAAGAGCAAAAGCGAGACAGCAGAGGAGAGAGAGAGAGTGTGGGAGTGAGCGATAGCAAGAGAGAAGAAGGAGAGCGAGAGAGTTAGAGTGTGGGAGTTGGTGATAGCAAGAGAGAAGGAGAGCAAGAGAGAGGTAAAGAGAGAGAGGGAGGTGAGCGAGACAGATGAGCCTCTGGCGAATCAAACCATGTGTGTGATCCTCCCCACACCCCCACACCCCAGTCCATCATGACATATTAGCGTGCAGCTGTCAGTGATCGACCAGCCGATGCGATCCGCCCGTGTGTCGCTTGCTGAGTGACAGCCACTCTGCTGCCGAATGGCAACGTCAAGCCAATTAGCAAAGCTATTCATTAGCCGTCGCAGTGCTTTCTTGTCCAGTTGTCCATCAGCGCTGAGCAATGCGATAACGCTGAACTTCCGGGTTTTAATGAGCCTTAATAAGCTAGCGGCCACATTGGTTCTATACGCTAGCTGGTTTGGGGGAATTGAATGAGGAATTCCGCATTCAGTTCCCCCCCACCAAGTAAGATGGCTACTAAGGGAATGAGGCAAATGGGCCATGACCTGGACACGCCAAAGCACCCCCATCCTTACTTTTAGCTACTTATCCTTTTTTATGGTGGTCGGGACTGCGAAGCAAGCAAGCAGGGCTGGGTCTGTATTAATAACACATGCACGCCCTGTCATAGGGTAATATAAAACAAAGATATAGAGAGGGAGGAGAAGGGGAAAAAATACATTAAATATGGTGAGGTGACATACCGAGGTGTACGTTTCACTCCCGGCAGCTTGCGTCTAGCAGCTCTTAAAGCATGGCGCTAGAGTTATGAAAGACTGCTACCGGGCCACAGCTCGTGTTCCTTCTCCACACGCTGGAAAACCAAGGCGCTACGGACTAATTATATTTAGAGATGTACGAGTCTGTTTTACTGCACTACATCACACGCTGCTGAGAAATGATACCAGACCATATACCCACCTACCTACATGCTGCCGAATCGCTTTCATGCCACCATTATTCAGGCGCTTTTTTCACGAACAAAAGTGAAACCACTCCGATCGTATAGATCATTGCCAAGGCAAGGCACGTTTATTTATATCGCACCCTTCAAAGGGACATTCATAGCGCTTTACCTAGGCAGGAATAACAAAAACAAAAACAAAAAATTAAAAGGACAAAAGATAATTCAATCACATACTTTTACATAAGCCCATTAATGACCGTCTTTGAAAACCATTATTTTGTCTTCATTTGGTAACACTTTACCCAGGTGAGTACTGTGTACTAAGTAATGAAACAACACCTAACGGCATATACTTAATATGTAACAACATTATAGTTATACTAGTTATATAGTTAGGAATAGGAGAGAAAGTGAGTTCCAGAGTAGGGTTAGGGTTAGGCTGTTCCATAATGTTATTACATCATTAAGTACATGCTGTTACAGGTTGTTACATTGCTTAATACATGTGTAACTACATGGTAACAAGGACACTAACGTAAAGTGCTACCCTGTTATTTCTATTTTGGCGCTGCCATCCTATGTGCGACTCTCTCCCAACCCACACCTTCTCTCTCTCCGCAACTCAGAGAGACAGTGGGATGCTGTGCTCAAAGTACGACAGTCCAAAGTGGAGTTTAAAGTCCCTGTGATGGGCCTTTCGTGAACTGCGCGGGCAGTTCCACCATTTTATGCCTCTCGCAGCTCACTCACGACGACTGTAGCTCAGGTTTAACACTCCAAACACCGCCAAACTAAATATGTTCACAGCAGGATTCCAAACAGGTTCATGCCGCCATTCATTCCCTATACTTGAGTCTGTCCATCACCGTTCGGATGTTGGGGGAGGGGGGAGGCGGGTGACGGACAGCTGTATCGGAAGTCTTGATTCAGTCAGAGGGACGTCTTTGTGTGCTAAGTGCCCATCAAAAGGATGGCTACACGGACGCATTTGCTGCCGACAATTAGATTAGACGGTGGTGGTATGTGTGTGGGGAGCTAATTACAGCACACAGCAATGAAATGAGGCGAGGATGTGACGGGCCGTGCGGGAGACGGCGGTGGGAGGGACGGCAAGTGATTAACACACACAGTAGAGGGCGGGCATTACCCGCTGTCAATCAAACCGGGGGCCAGAGGAGACGGATGGAGTGGTGCTTGGTTCAGCCACACAGAAAGGAAGAGAAACATGAGTGACTGGATATGATCAAGAGACATGGAGGGGGGGGGGGGGGGGGGGGAAGAGAGAGAGAGAGAGAGAGAGAGAGAGAGAGAGAGAGAGAGAGAGAGAGAGAGAGAGAGAGAAGAGACAGAGAGAGAGAGAGAGAGAGAGAGAGAGAGAGAGCCAGGGAGAAAGAGACACACACACACACAGACATAACTTCATATATAATATGAAAGGTATGATCAGATTGAGAAGTATGGAAGACACAAAGCCTTGCATCGTAAGACAGCTACGCCAAACACAGAGACACATGCATAACCACACACACAGCACAAGCATTATTACAAAAAAGATAAACAGAAAGACATGCATACGTGCGCGCACACACACACACACACACACACATTGAGGCCCAGAGGAATAGACACGGTTATTTATTCAGTAACAATATTTATTTTTCAACATTGTACTTGTCAAATGTACCATAGAAATGCTTTTTATGGAACATTTGGAAAATCACGGCCTGCCAAATAGAGTGATGCCTTTCCTCTAGTGCTTTCCCCATTTATTATAGTCTTTGGTCTATAGTCTTATTCTGTTCTTCATGTCCGCGAAAAACCGCGCTGACTGGTCTCACATACCCTGAGAAATTCTCAGTGGATTTAAGTGGTGTTTGTATATATATATATCAATCAGAGAGAGAGAGAGCGAGAGCGAAATACCTCACCCACACACTGTCCCATCCCTTCCCCACTCTCATTAACAACTCATTTATAATGGGCAGAAACCCATAGGGGGCCATCTTGTTTACGGTTATACTTGTTTACTGTTAGGCAGGGATGTGGTTGATGAACTCTCTTACCTTGCTTGGCCTCCAGCTCCTCCGGGGTCAAAACCGGTCTCTTCTCCTCCAGCGAGGCCCCCGGCGTGGCCTCCTTGTCAGCCGTCTCGGGCCGGACCATCAGCGCCACCGCACACTGCTCCTCCAGCAGCTACACATGTGGAGCAGACTGGGCGTTACTCCATGCAGATCATCCATTATCCAAATGCCATGCCTTTTCTTTGAATGCTTACTTTCACTACTTTGTTTGTTGTTCAAATGAGGCTGATGGATGTTTGAAAGTGTTTCTGGCTTCTCATTTTTGCATTTGTTTTGTAGCTGTGCCAGTAGGGAATTAACAATATTAGGGCTAAAAAGGAAGAGATGTGGTGTAGGAAAACATATTGAGTTTAAGAAGTGATCAAATAAAGACCAGAATATTTTTTTGGGATTAATACTCTTTGTGACCATCATAAAAAGACATGAAAATATCTACTGAAGTAAGGGTTTCATAATTGTACTCCTACAACATAAGTGCTAAAAATACTTTTTTTAATTCAATTTTTCCATCAATATCTCGCTTTAACTAGATAAGTCTCTATGTACGTGTGTCTGTCCGTCGACTTTCTCGACAGCCGTTCATCCGATCGACTTCACACTTGGCGGGTGTATTGCTGGGGTCCCAGGAAGTGCAGTGTCGAGTGTGAGGTTGTTCGGATGAGCGGTTCTCGAGAAAGCTGCGAGCAGCGATACCGGAGGCCGAGCCATCGGCCCGTTCTGAACCGGCACGTTGTGAACGGGCACGGCACTCGTTTCCACAAGGCACAACTGGATGTGAGTGTGGAACAACAGCCAGACCTTGTCCTCGTCCGAGTCATCGTCCAACCGGACCCGGTTCTTTTCCAGGGGCAGCATGTCGTTGTCTTTGGCCCTGATGGCAAAACAGATGGGGGCGAACGCGGCTTCCATGACAACGAGAAGATGGAGACGGGGGGACGGGGGGGGAGAAGAGAGACAAAGACAAACATTTTAAATGGTGAAGTTGCCCACTACATCATACCAGACAATCAGACACTTTAAAATCGATTTCAGACTCATTCCATTCTTAAAAATAAACTACGCAGATAATAGCAAATGGTAGATCGTTCTTTCACACATCCTTCGGTGGAACTCATCATAAAAAGTTGAATCACATTGTCTTACCTTTAGTCACTATGGCCTCCTTTGCGTCTTTGTCCTCTGCGTTCTCAGCCGACTCGCTCTGGAAGGAGAGAAACACAAAGGTAGGACATTATAAGCACGGATGCCAGACACACTCTGTAGACACCGTGAATGAGAATAGCACAAGGCGTTGGTGTCACACGCACACACACAGCTCAAGCCTAAAGCACATCCATGATCAGCGCCAACGTCAGCTCAAGGGCTTGGTAGGCTGCTTGAGGCCGCATGTCTGGGCACTAGGCCGGGCTGAAACGCCACCTAGACGTAATCATGACGCATCAAATGAGACGCGTCGGCCCATCTGAAACAGTGGTGAGTACACACAGGTAACTCCTCTCTCTTATCTCTCCATAAAGTAAAGCTTTCTCGGCCTCCCCTCTGCTTCAGTTTCAATCTTCTCCTTTTTTACCAGCAGACACTAATGGAAGGTGGAGACACTAATGGAAGGTGGAGACACAGAGCAGAGATGGCAGAGGCAGCCTAATGTATCTTCTAAATGGGCTGATGGAGCAACAACAAATCGAATCCATCCCAACATAGACACAGAGTTCAATGGGGAAAACGCAAGGGTAGCATGGCATAACCTCAACTTGGCTACTCGGTTGTGGTGTAAGGGAACACAAACATCAGCGGATGACAGTTCCCTTAAACAAGGAGAGATGTGTGTCTTTGATATCTAACAATGTGAAGAGACTGACTGTACCTCCTGATCCTGTGTAAGCCTTTGGCAGAAGTGAAATAACGAAGCAAGGGAGTGCTGTTAGAAGTTGTCATCGTCTTTGTGATACCGACTGCAGTACGTCTAGAGAGGGGGTTGTAAAGTTATATTCTCAATATAAATTAAATTGACTAACCAAAGGACCTGACAATTGATAAGGTTATATCCAGGGTGTGATTTGTGTGGGGAGTGTGGGGGGTGGGGGGGGGGGGGTGTTTTGAAACATTTTAATTCATGAAAATAAATTTCTGGACTTCTTCATTGCATTTGCAGGAAGTCTTTATACTTTTTTTCTTATTTAACTCATCAAGTAGCCTTAGTGCAATATTTTTACTCAAATAGCCTATCTTGAACTTTCCTCATGCAGACACATAGGGGATGTGACCATGCACAACAAAATGAAATATGCAAGAATAAAATCCACCATCCAACTTCCAAAACCATGGATGGCGCCCCTCGGCCAGGCATGCCAAAACCCTTATTAGTGAACTTCGATATTCAACAGAAAAGAATCCCAAAATGAAGTACCACAACGTGGTGTCAACATAAAAAGAAATAAGCTACAGTGTCGGCCTATGCGTCACACTAAGAAAACTGTCTGCTTTGATGACAGACTTCCGTCGTCTTTTTGTGGCATGTCGCCCCTCTTTTACCCACATCTCTGGGAATCTCCGGGCAGGGAAGGAGGCAACCCATGGTCCAGTTACTGAAATGAACAGTAGGCTGTTCAGCGCGGAGACGTTCATTCTGAGAATATGGTTCATGGCGCTAAATCCCCTTTCGCACTCGGCTGTTGACACTGGGAGTGTGGAGACAGTGGTGAGCACTTGGCGCTAACCCTCATAGACCTCGGTGTCCTCCGTGCAACAACCACCTCAGCATTGGCACTGATAGGTGTGGCATCTCTCCTCTGCAGAAACAGGGACAAGGCCTGCAGGGTCTCCAGCGCATCTTTTACCAACGCCATCTCCACCAAAGTAAAAGCCACTGTGTCATATGACTATGAACGCCCTGACATTTGCCCCCGCTCAATGGAAGATCTGGATTTATCTTCCATCAACGCTGTGACGAAGCGAAGAGTTTGACCAAGGCTGGATAGCTTTGCCAGAGAGCCGTCACAGACGTGCAGGAGGAGGACAGCCAGCGCACGTCAATCACTCTTCCTATCCTGCGAGCGTGCATCCGGTCTCTCATCTTCTCTGCAAAAATTCTATGCATTTGACGTGACCTTTCCAGGTCTGCTTATTTTGTCATAAATTTGCAGACTTTGCTTTTATGCTATTAATAAATGCAGAGTTGATATGAAGCCTCTCTTGTGTATATGGGCCTAAACCTCTAATGTCAGAGTAAGCTGTATACTGAACTGACCCTGTCTGTGGTGACAACAAGCCACTCTCGACCCTCTCTCCATTTAGCAAAGCGTCCCGGCTCAATGCAACCTCCTACCATAGCCTCAGGAGGCAAAACGTTAGCTTGTAAGTCTGGGTTGTTCGGTTCTTGTTCCTTTGAGTCAACCTGGGGCTGGGAGTTGCCCTCCATCCTACCTGTAGTATCATTCTCAGTTGCAATTCTTTGTGATGGTCCTGTAAAATATGATGAAATGCTGCTCTGAACCCTTTTCATTTTTCCTAGGTAGCGAGCTATTGTTTGAGCTGAAATATTACATAAATATTTGTGCGTGGTGACATTCTGAAAAGCCGTGCATGGATCAAGGCTAATGCAACCAGGATCATCAGGTAAATTAGCCGCAATGTCATCTATTGTCTCACCAACGCGAGCGCTGACAGTGGGTGGTCCATTTCAGTTTTTATTGTTCCATCGCACTATGGACTGTTCACGTTCCAGCGCTTTACTTATATATATATATAATATAAATACTTATATTTTAGGTATTTTATATGGTCTATTGGTGAAGTAGCATTCATCACGTTGAGGGGCGGGATAAATGTTGCCCCCACCGGGGATAAAGATTATTCCGCAGAGGCAGGGATATATAGACGAGAAAGGGGGAAATCCCACGCATTTCCCCCCGGCAAAATCGCACCCTGCGTAAATCCGTACCATCCCCATCCAAACATACACCACGCAGAGCACTCCTGAGAGCCTTTCTTGGATGTAGCCGTGCAGAAATAAGGGGAGGACTCTAAAATCAAACCATGTCTGTCCTGGTCATCACCAATACAAAATAAGTATTAAGTCCTTCCTACATAGTGCAAGTATCACTACCTTGCTGGAACAGCAGAAATGGTCCTAACAGGATTGAGCTCACAAAGGAATGGTGTAGTGGTCATGTTGCACGTGTTGGGTAGGTGAGCCCAAAGTATAATAAGGGAAAAACAAGTCAGAGGGTATAAGAAGAGTCAGCCAATGAAGCAAAAGTGGAGTTAGAAGGAATGTTAGTCAGCCAGGAGAAGAAGAATGGCGGTGGTAAGGCTTAGAGGTGGGCTGATATAAATAGTTAAATATGTTATGTTTCAGTTAGCCAGGTCTGTGGTGGTGCTGGTTGCAGAAGGAAAGGTCACCGAGGCATTAGCCCCGCTAGAGGCTATCCATCTCCCTGATGATGAGCCACTATGATGGGACTCACACCTTGGCTTTAGCATCAACACGCATCAATGGAGAAACCTGGTAGACCACCAGAATGCTCATTTCCTGACACAGACATCAATAATCAATCATCGGAACACCAGCGAGAAGTGTGGCGTTCCTTTTTGCAGAGAACAGTGAACAGAGATGTAGTTTAAGTGAGGCTCGGATTTCAAACACCGTTGTACTTGAATTGTACTAATTGCTATCCTAAATCACAGCTTTGAGAAGTCTCTCGGATGTCTCATTTGTAAATAATTGCCTGGCAGAGAAAACAATTATCTGTGAGCTCGGGGGATAACTGTTTCATTGTGTTACCAAAATCAACTGCATAAACTAGGAGCATACTGCACTTTGATAATACAAAGGTGATTATACATTTCGCTTTGTGTCATTAACTTCCCCAGATAGATAAAGAGTAAAGCAGGAATGTAAAGCAAGTCACGATTCTGTAGTTTATTGTTACGGATTTAGTTTTCTGTTCAAAGGGCAGCACTTGCTACCAGCGAAACGCTTAATGAAGTGTTTTGTATGCAATTAGTTTGGTATTTTGCACTGGGACATGTGTGTTTTATAACTATTTAATGCGTGTCTAGTCTGAAGAAGACCAATTAGCCAGCGATCTGTGCTGCTTGTGACATCATTCTTCTTGAAGATGTCAATATAAAGCACATTCTGTGTGTGTCAGGAGACGCTTAACAACGTAGGGTAGTTTGTGTTATGCGAGACGGCAACACAAAATACACATGGATGTACAATTATTTGTCATAATAATGGTTGATTTAAGACAGGAAATAAAAAGCAGTGTAAAATAAATTGATCAATCTATGTGATAATTATAACATGAATGCTCTCTCTCTCTCTCTCTCTGCTATATAAATACAAACTTTATATTCAGGGCTTTTATAGATAAGTGACTGTATGAACACACGTTTTTTTCCCCTCCATTTGCCTACAAGTTCTTGCTTGATGCAGTTGCTGAATGTGTCCTACATGGCACATATCAGTAAAATGCAACACCTTTCATCCACATTTTTAGCACACACTGCATTGCAGACAAAAGGCCCCCCTCTATATCGCTTGGTTGCCGGGGGAACTGCACAGCCAGCGCTACGTTAAAAGCAGCTATCATCAGCCATGGAGAGGCTGGTATTGCACTGGTCTCAAACACACGGCTTGCTCAGCAGTGAAGAATCCGGTGCGTCTGGTGAGGCCTGATAATAAACCATCAGAATATGAAGCCCCTATATGATGATACTTTTGGACAAAGTTCTCTTCATCCCAATTCCACAATACATCCCACTGCGGAAGCCTCCAAAGCCACAAGAGGAAAATAAATAAATACAAATAAAGAAAACGGACAAAACACACTTTGTTTGCAGAATGCTGAAAATCAGATTGAGTTGAGTTCCCGTTGAAATGAACTTGCAACACTGAAAGCTCAGCTGAAGCATTGGTGTATGTGGGAGGAGAGCGGAGAACCTGTCGGTTATCATGTTTTCCTTAAATATTAGAAATATAGTGAATGATTTCTAAATGGTTATAGTTAGATACATTTTAAAAATTACACTGGCTGTAACCAGATAGACCCAAATATAAACCATTTTAAATATAAACATGTAAAATATGATATAACAATATATCAGTATTAAATAATAATAATAATAATAATAATAATAATAATAATAATAATAATATAGTGATACAATCTTGTAGACCAAACGGTAATTAAAATCACTTCGCAAGATGTGGCATTCACTTTCCCTGCCTACAGAAGCGAAAAATACAAAAATAAAGAAAAAAAGAAATACACCACGGTAAAAATACTATACAAATATAAAAACAGGCTTGAATTAAAACCGAAAAAGAGGCTGTGAAGATACTGATAAAGTATGTACACATTATATATGCACAGGCACGTCGCTGGGGGACGCAGAATGGAAAACCCAAGTCAACACAAATGGCCTGACCTGCCGCCGCGGCCCACGGCTGAGCACAGTGTTCCCCCCCCCAGAGTCTACGGCGCCCTTGACAAATGTGTCCGATGAACCGCGTGAAAGGAAAACACCTAAGCGCACTGAAGTAGGCTAGCTGAAGTAGGCTAGCCTCGGGGAGGGGGGGGGGGGGACACAAGTTTCTCCAGTCACAGACAAGTTCAGCTCCAGTAATACTATGGGAATCGACCATGTGTTTAGTCCCAAGTAAACCATGGGACCACGTTATATGTGATGCTTGGTGTAAACATCGAGTTGATATTGCATCTCTACGTCCGCATCGGCTTACAGCCTCCTCTTGAGTTTTAACATCAAACTATTTTAGTTTATTTCCAAGCACTCAGTGTTATGCTTTGAATTAAGAGGAGACCAACGGTTGTTCCAGTTAATAATAATATGCTAACAAACTACAAAAATATAAATAAAAATAATCGCAAAAGATGATCATTTTTATCATTATTATCATTATGATATTACCATGACAAATGAATGCCAAATAACAGCTCACTGTGTTTTCTGTGTCTCTCAGAGCAAACTCTCGTGCATGGCCGCACATGAATAAATCATTGAATAACCACACCTTAACATTGGCAGATTGTTGCCTGCTTCACCGAGACCTTGTATTTCTCCGTTTTATTTCCATACGGTTTGCCTCCTGTGAAAACCCTGTTGCTCTGTAAGGTCAGGCCTGCGGCCCTGCATTGCAACAGTCAGGAACAAACAACAGGGGTTGCTTTCGTGGTGTGAATACAGAAACAAATGGAGGGGAAAGTCATAATTCTGCTGATTTCTAATGGTAGCCTTCATGGCTTCAGACAGTACACACACACACACACACACACACACACACACACACACACACACACACACACACACACACACACACACACACACACACACACACACACACACACACACACACACACACACACACACACACACACACAAAACTACACTAGAACAAGGGACTGAAATCCAACTTCGAAGAAATAAAAACCCAATAAACCAGATTTGCTCACAAAACAATATTTGTCACCACATTGAACCGTTTGTTTAATTTTGTATGTTCTTTGTAATGCAACGCCAGATAACACCAGAGAGTCCATGAAGCTTATTAGCGTCACATCACACCACTAAACAGCTTGAGTGGCCGAATGCCACAGCGTGATTCAAGAGTTGGGAATGTTTTGAAGGCGTTGGACCGAAGGCCGCCCAGCCGAATCAAAGTTAGTGTTTGGCTGATTCATAACACAACTTCATATTCTCTTAAGGGACCACTGTGCCTTGCCATGCAGAGACTCATGCACTCTACTCCTGCAAAGAGGAACATCTATATTAATGCACATGGACCCTAAGCTGGTGAGCTTATCGTCCTCCCCTGTGTCCATGGGTTACGTTTCTGCAGTAAAGCAGAGCCATGTTTGTCTCGGGTGCTCTTGTATATTTAACATTTTGCGCTGCCTTGAAGACACCATGAACTGGTGGTAAAGGTGTGAGTTACTTGCATATTTAATGACACTTGAATATATTTAATAAAGCAATTCTTTTTCTATTATTTGCATACATGACTATGTGAATACAATGAAAAAAAGCCATTATTATGTAATGGTGTCTAAAGGTTATGTCACCGTGCAGTACACATAATGGGGAATATATGCTGAGCAAATTAAACTGTTCTATAATTCAGATCCTGTACGCGCACACACACACACACACACACACACACACACTAAGTTGTAGATAGAATGCCTTGCTCCCTCTCATTCATCTATCTTTTATCCCATCAGTGCAACAACCCCAGTATGCCATCCTCCTAATTATAAAAAATGTGTTCTACCGAAACTAAATAAACACATTTTACATATGAATTTATATAAATATATATTTTGCGTGGAAGCGTGCAAGAGAAACCCTAATTTCCCATGTTAGATGACAGCACATGGCAAATGTGTGATAAATGGGAAGTAGTTCAGTTAATTCATTGAGATCAGAGAAACTGTACAAGTGCTCCATGTTGTAGTCCAGGCTTAGGTAAGCTAATCCATTGATTGGCCAAGTAAACATGACATACAACTGGTACTGATGTCTGGATGTTGATCATCTATTTTTAATCAAATAGCGGGGATTCATCTCTCTGGGCAAACATTGGTCTGTGAGCTTGTTTCAGTAAACTGTATTCAGTGTCTCCCCACATAGATAGATCCTATTTGTGGTGGTGGTGGGGAGAAATTTATTGGATATTCAACAAATATTCACACTCAGTATTACATCTATCTGATGCTGGGAACTAAAAACGTGATTACCGGTAAGACTCGGTGTGTAGTGCCATCGTTTGGTCAATATTTCTACACATTCAGCGAACTACAAAGTACCCTTCCCTAAACAATAGCCTAACTTAAACAAAATAAACCCGGTACGTCTCACATTTCAAAATGTTCCCAATCAACATAACATTAATATCGCTGTTGAGAAGTGTATCGTGCTAAATCTACAACAGTATAAAGCAGGTAAAAAACTGTGTGGCCATTGGAGCTATGGTGTGAATGTAACACACATAGATAAAGGTTAAACTGACATTTCGATATGTATACATTGGTCTAAACTATTGCAGACTATTTGCACACCTTGGGTGTCTGTCTCAACTGTACTGGATGAGATTTAGACTGTGTTATTTCAATTATAGTTTTTGGGGTATTTCTTGCATCGCTAATACTAACCATTCGTTAACTCCGAATTGATTCTATTAAGGAACTCGGCCAGCCATCTTCTCCACAGGGAAAGGCCAAACACAATCCTTCCTCCCAGCATGACCATGTTTTGATCCAGAATGTGCACCGAGAGGAAGGGCTATTCACAGACGGGTCTGTTGTCAATGTGTTGGTGTGAGTGAGTGAGTGAGTGAGTGAGTGAGTGAATGTGAGCGAGTGAGCGAGCGAGAGAGAGCGAGAGAAAGAGGGAGAGAGAGAATCAATGTGTTGTGTGCATCTCTGCGATGAAATACAATGTTAATAAATAAAATGATGTGTGGCTTTCAATGTTGATATTGTGTCACAATTGCCACAAATAAACCAATGTATGGGAAATACTGGTTTTTCTCTAAATCTCTTTGTCGAGAAAAGTTGGGAAGGAAATAGAAAAGGTCCCTGAAAAAAACACCAAGATGGCGGCAAACCACTGTCATTACCATTGTATACATGGAAAGTCTTCAGTGGTGGAACTGACATGCAGGCGTATAACACATACACACACACACACAGATGTGTGTGTGAGACCATTATGAAGACACTCCGTGCTTAGTAGTATGTCCCAACTGTACTAGAATGCTTCCTGCATTCAAATTGCAAATAAGATCAAAAGTCACTAAAAACAAGGGTTTGGTTTGTAATACTCGTGCAGTGTAGCAGCCAGCCAGTCTGACATTACAAATTTCTTCCGTTATGCATGTGTGTAAATGAGAGGGAATAATGAATGTGCATTAATATTGACTTAGACGTCCCAACACTGAAAGGAAGTCCACTAATGAATTCTGTAATAGAATAGATTTTAAACTCTGGCAGGGTCTGATAATGGCGCCCGTTCGCTCCCCTTTCTCTGGTCGCCTAATTAGCTCGTGGCAAAGGGAATGCTCCCTCAACACCCAGCCGGGAACCCGAGCTAGCGCGCCGCGGTGCCAGAGCGCGTTAGCCCCCTTCGTTGACTTCTGAAATCCCACTTTGAGTCTCTTCATTTACCATACCAGCGTGACTTGGGGTACTGACTCAGAGTGGCAATATGATCTACTTGCCCATAACAGAAACCAAAAAATGGGTGACAGGATTCTTGGGAATAATTACCAATAATGACATAAATAAATGACTAAATGAATTAAATAACTCCAATATAAGCCTGCCTGGAAGCATGCGTCAGGGCAGTTTTTTCCAAACAGACCACAGCCCTGACAAGCTAATACACTTTTATTTGTAAGCTGACAAACTGCTCTTCGAAAGCAAACGAGAAACTGAAATGTTCCTGTGTTCAGAGATTTTTTATGGCTGGCTGCGTGGCCTGGTGACACTCTTTGACACAGTACACGCTGCGCAAAATGTCAAATTTTTCAGCAAACTCTTGGGTACAATTCAACCAAGGCATTGCAACCATTTAGAATGTTGGCTCCTTAGAAAATGAAAAAAGAAAAAAGGATGAAAAGTGGCCTTTACCAGTCAAGCATTGAAGTGACATAATTATGTTTAACAAATTAAGCTGAAAAAGGTACAGGAGGTAAAGTTTAGTCCCATAAGCCCCTATTACTAGGAGAAAAATACTGAAAGCGATCCTGACAAACATAGTTATGAACAACAGAACAGCAACACTGATGTCAGCCTCTGTGGATGTCGGGTTACAATTGCTGCAATGGGCCGGTTGTACAATTAGTCAGTATATGCATATTTGATTTACCATTGATCAAATCTCATTAATATTCAAACAGTTTAATGAGTGGCACATAGAAAGCATATGACAACAACTTGCTAATGAGCGAGTGTTTGATTTGTGACCTTCTTGCGGACCGACTATCACGAAATCCACAACGCCGGATTTAACTCCCTTCCTCTCGCTGAACTCATAACCGCAAAACAAACAAACAACCTCAGACACGAGTGGTGAATAGCTCGTTAAACCCCCCCCACATCACACACACACACACCATTCCGGCCACGTCCGCTCTCGTTCCAACGGTAGGCTGCGGTCATGTCCTTAAGAAGCGGACCGGGGGGAGAAAACGCAGAGCGCTTTGAAAGGAAGAGAGCAGCCTAAGACGTGCTTTCATTTGGAGCGGCTTATGAAATCTATCACAAAGTGTGCTGAGATGAACGGCGAGAGGAGGCTGCCGCACAGCAGGCCTCCCTTCTGCCAGGACTGGCGTCCGCTGGCCTGATAGGGCCTTTTGTTCAAAAGGCACTTCAATGCGGATATTATTACGAGGCGAGCTGATGAGGAGCTGGTTTAATCGGCACATCTCTCAGTGAGACAGAGTAGAGAAGTAGACACCACAAGGACACTTTTAACAGGACAACAGAGGGTGTTGTTGCTGTAACCATCGGCGAAGCGACGGAAAGTACGGGGACGGACCCTCAAAACGAGTGGATTTGATGAATTTCGACAGTTAAAATCAAAAGTCACAATCCACCGATTTGTCTCTTGCGATTACTTGGAAAAGGACTGCAACAATGCTAGTGCAACATTTTTCAGCAGTGGAAAAGGCCTGGAGCACTAGAAAACATCTATGGTGTTTTCCTTGGGTGGAAACCCCTGACGATCCGGTCATATTTAGCAACGTGCTCATTTATTTTCGATGACATGTAAGCTTGTTTTGGAGTTTAAAACCAAACCCCTAACATTACGGCTCCCTAGACTCAAATATCACCGTTTGAGTACAGAGTGGGTATGGGGTGGGTATATCTGAGACGTTGCTTACTGTAAGTCGCTTTGGATAAAAGCGTCTGCAAAATATATGTAATGTAATGTTACATTGGAGAGGAAGGTGCATCCTAGAGGGGGCCTGAGCCCTATTCACACAGGACTTGTTCGCCCTACGGACCTTGTGAGTCTGGAATTACTCCCAAAAATAGCTTCAGTAAAAGTGATTATCATGACTTTCTAACTGCGATGTCCGTAATGACACTTTTGCATGGAGTGGCATGCATCCGGATGGCTATGATACCAGCTTGTTACTCGTTTCTTAACGGGGTGTTAACTTGCCATTCGGTTCCTAGCCCCCAAGGTGTGAGAGTCCATTTGGGGCACACGTATGAGCGTTGTATCCTCGGATCAACAGTTTATAGACAAATTAAGTTGGACTTATTTGAATGAAGTGCCGTTTTATCATTTGCTGTGCGTTACCTGAACAAAGCGTTATGACGCGTCAACATCTGCTCCGTGGAATCCCAGCGCTCTGGCTGGAATTCTAAATGACGAGCGTCACAAAATAGAGGATACACCAGGTTTTTTCCAATCATTCAAATCAGTGAGTAACCCTTGAAGAACCTTACCAGCCAACCTGCCCCTGGTGAAACACAGGGACACGTTCACAATGACTAAGCAGGGTAAACGATTCGCTTACTCACAGAACCCGTCCGACAAAATCAATACCAGCCCAAAGCCTTGCATCCTAATAGAATGGATAATACATTATAACGAGGTCTCCCATATTTCACACCACAGAATCCTACCAAACATTATCTTCTTGATTACTTTTAATCTGAGAATGGGTTTGAGTAAGGAATTAAAGATGATTGGAGGGATAATGCGTAACAACCCCTGCACTCTGCAGTAAATGGGTAGGCATTGCATCACTTGAAATAAACAAGAGACGAATTGTGCACACTACTAAAACCATCATACCCCCCCCCCCCCTAAAAATAAAAAGTGGTAGTGAAAGGTGGTGGAATTTGCACTCAAGAAGCAGGCAGCCTGGCAAATTCACATGGGATTGAGATAACAGACATCCCCTACAACCACTGCAAAGTCACCGCACATCCCCTGCTTGTCCAACGTGTGTAGGCCTTCAGAAACCGGCAGACTTTAACCAATACGTTGAAGGAAGGAGGGAGTACCGGTGACCCTCACTGTAGTGGGCGGTTGACTGTGAGGAAGACCCTAATCTGTGAAGCTGCTACTAATTCCACTCAGACTGAAAGCAGTCAAGTGTTCTTCGTCTTTGCTAGCACAGCAGCTATTTGCTTGAGGGGGGAGGCTGGGATTTAGTGTTTGAATGGATTAACTAATGGGATCACTCAGTCGGTATTGACAGATAGGACAGGTCAGGTTCTGCAGCAAAGCTAGATGAGAAACCACAGCCAGAGAAATCACCAGCATGGGCGCAAATACAAACAGGCGGCATTGGTGGAGAGAGCCAATTTTTTAGCGTTTTACATTTCCCCCCCATTTCTCCACTTGAACTAATATTTGATTTAAGTGCAAGTCTCATGGAAGCATATTGTGTGCATCTGCCCCAGAGAGAGCAAGTTACGCCAAAGTACACTCCTAACTCACTCCCTTCCAGAACTTCAACCTTAGTTAGAACTAGGGGAAAGGGTAAGAAGAAGAATCGACTCCCACTTTTGTGACTTGTTTGTTATAGCTCCTGAATTAAGTAGACTCCAATTTATAGTACATTCAACTACTTGCGAAAAATTGGCATATATGCAAATCCCTTTCGATTAAAGCGTGCACCAAACATTATATGACAAAATGTGATTTTGGTTGGCATATTCGGTTGTCGTAGCAACTAGACGAGGGAGGGGCAAGGGTAAGCGACTTGCTGGGCCAATTACCAGACTGCAGTCCGAACAAAAAGCTGGTGGATGCGAGCAGATTTTTATGGTGGGTTGTTCAAATTACAAAGGAATTTTTCATCATGCCTTTAGCAAGCTGCTCTCAATACATGTTTTGAATGCATGCTGCTCAAAGACTATAAAGCAATCTACATTCTTTTTATGTGTCATCACACACACACACTCTTTCTCCACCACTGCCCTAATTGAAAAAATGCACTGGGTGGGTGGGCGGGCGGATTGCCCAAGCCACTCAAAATAAATTCCTTGAGTGTGCCATAAGCTCCATGTGGAGACGTTATGAGTGTGGGAGTGCGAGGGGGCTTTGAGGTCGCGGGTAATTGAAACCTTCATATTATTTGTGGCTACGGGGGACTTCTCATGGGGCACTGCCCTGCGGGTGAAACCCAGGACAGAAATAACCGATTTGTGATATTTCACAATCCAGTGTTCATTCAATGTCATGATCTTATGACAGGCTAAGACATAACTACAAAAAGAAAAAAAAGAAAGCCTCCGTCCTGTCTCCGAGCTATGCGGCTCTATCACAATCACAGAATGAATCACTGAAAGTTTCCTCGGAAAGACTTCCCGACACTACAGAGTCTCTCAGAAGCAATACAAAGATGGCGCTGATGGGGGAAATGACTCCCATTACCGCTGCCCTGTAGCACTTCTTCCTGTTATTAATCACCGCAACCTACATGTCACTGACACGGCGAGACGGTGACCTCACAGTGCACTTGTGACACCACAGCTACCTCGCGTCTCTCGGCACAATCAGAACGTGTGACCACGCGGGACGGTTACTTTGTTTGTGAATAACCGTGCAGATAAAATAAGAAAATATTAAATGAACTAATCACGTATATTCTCCGATGTCGCCTGCCTTAACGAGCCATTCATAATTAACACGTTGATTGGTCCGCAGCAGGGAACCACAAGAAAACGCAGACGACACAGCGTAGGTGAACAAAGGAGACACAGCGAGACCAACTGTCCGGAAATTATTTCCTTTCCCAAAAAAGTGTGGAAATTTGGCATGAGTGTATATAATTGATAATCCAGTCTGTCATGGGTAAACAAAACTGTACCAACACAAGCTGTTAAGAGGTGCGAAAGGCAACGACTAAAGAAGATGGTTTCAGCACGACACGCTCAGGCACACAGTCATGTGCAGGCACATGTGCAACACACACACACACACACACACACACACACACACACACACACACACACACACACACACACACACACACACACACACACACACACACACACACACACACATTACCTCCGGCAAGCTTATCCCTTCTTTCTGCATGAAGTAGTTCTTCTTGAACTCGTAATATGTGTTGAACTGGTTCCAAGACTGCAGGAAATCAAATCTGAAAAGGATGGTGGGGGGGGGGGAAGCAGGCTAATTAAAGCTCCATTTGAAAATAATAAAAGAAGGTTCTAGATCACACGGAAAGTGTAAACCAACGGGGAGTGAGGAGGACCGCCCGGGGGACCTGACCCCCGGGGGTCAGGACCCCCCGGGGGTCAGGACCCCAGGGCTCCCAGCTCTATTTCTGGTCCGGGCGTCTCACCGGGGGTCGTTCTTGGCGCGCACGCTGGTCTCGAACTTGACGCCGTTCCTCGCCACGTACTCTGCCAGCTTGTCTATGACGGGCTGGATGTCCGGCGGCGGGGGGATGATGACCGCGGGCGCGGGCGCGGCCCGGGACGCCGGGGGTAGCCTCGAACTGTCGACAACACAAAAAGAACGGTTACTTTGTCTTTCAGAACACATTGAACAGATAGACGGTTAAAGGGCTGTGAACCTGAGGCCAATGACATGGCCTGCAGAACAGCCTTGAGCCCAGTGCTAGTCAGAGCGGGGCTGTGCTGTGTTCTTAGGTGTTCAGAAGCAAAAAATACCTTTAATACAGACCCCGCGATGCCGCTACGAATTTCCCCGCGCTCTACAACGATACACACAGATGAACGACTTTTATTCATAAAGGGTTTCTTTATGTATCACCGCGCTGGAGTGGGGGTTTCAAGTGTGTGGCTTTCTCGGATTTTACGACGTAAAACAAGGACATTTACATACTAATGACCTTCCGGAATTATTTAGCTGCCGGGTTAAAAAGAATAAGAGGGAGATGACTCCCAGTGCATCCGTTCTCTTCACGGATATAGGGTGCCATTCATTGGATTGTTCCGTCGTTTGAATAGCCGAACAAGCGTGACGGACACATTGGGCATGGGCGGAATATTGGAGGGAATACAATTATGGAAGTTTTAAATGGCATCCACCTACCTACATTCTGTTGGATTTGGGGGGGAAAAGCATGAAGGCGTCTTGCCAACATCTATGTGTGTGCTTCACACACACACAGACACACAGCACAAAAAAAGTTATAGTTTGGTTTCTAAAATGGCAATTTACTTGAGCGTCTGCTTCTCGTGGAAGGTGCGGAACTGAAGCACTCCAATCATAAAGAAAAATGCGTCTTCAATAAGGTGATGTTGCAATTTCCGGCATTTAAAGTTTGGTTCAGGGTCGTTTGAAAGGATAACTCTTTTATTTTTTACCCCATTTATCTACAAAGTGTAAAGCACTTAGAGATCACTCCAATATAATGTTGGCTTAGTTTGATTCAAGTCTATCACAATCTATTGTCAGTTTCCGGAAGTAATCTTGTCCATTCATTAGAAATAAACAGGTACCTAGTCCTTCTGTCTGAATGTTTTTCCTTAAGCAAAAAGGCCTCCACAGATGAGATATAAACTGAACACAAAGACCTGCAATTCCTTGCAGTGCTGACACTGGCACATCACAAGTGGCAGTGTTCCCATTGTGAAGACACTCCGAGGTACGGTGTTCGCATTACAACTTGTTGTGAGATCACTTTGCAGCAGTTGCGTTTGTTGTGTCTGGGGCTAGTACCGATTCCTTTTCCGAAAAGTGAATTTCTCTTCCACAAGAAAGAACCATATAATAGATAAATAGTTAAACACTGGTGCACCGAACCCCATTTTTACCATTGGCAATATATATTCATGAAATCATTCTAAGGCGTGCTGCTTCATGTGAAACCAGTCATTTATCCCTGCACACTTAGGGGATCAATGGGGAGCACATTGTTGTGCACCAATGTATACCAAAGGAGGCGTAAACTGACAATATCACGACATCCATATTCATGAATCTATTTAAAGCCCAGCTGCTCCTATGGCCGGCCATATTGGATAGTGCTCCCTACTCATTCCAAAAAGATGAATTGAGAGCGCACACACATTATTTCAAGGTTAAAAGCTTCCATCTTTACACCCGAACAGCCGATATATTGCGATGCATTTGCAAACGCCAAGCAAATAGGTATAACTGTACACCCAGTTCCCCAAAAGGTTAATAGGAAAAATAGTTGATTTCAACCACTTTTACCTGCCCACCACGACTATTTCACTTCATCAAGTTGACAGCAACTCAACAACCCTAATTCGGTTTTTTTGTAGACAGGCCTGATAAACGCTGCAATGGAATCCAAAGTAACTACACCAAAATGACATGTCACATTTCGCCGACACTATGAAACGTTATAAGTCTCCAGTGTGCCACCGTGAACACCACTCTAATATTGTTGTTGCTAAACTAGCCTGGCTATAAGGCAGCAACTTTGGTTAAAAGGTGCTGCAGCTAAGGTTTGAGAGGGAGCAGAAATGAAAACATCCTGTACCTCTCTGCTCCCTCCCTATGTTTTGATTCAAAAGCTCAGATCAGAAACAGCGTCCTGCCGTGCCTAACCCACCTGACTTCCGGGATGAGGGCGGGCGGTGCGGAGACGGAGGCCTGCGTGGGACCTGGGGTGGGGTTCGTGACGGGGGCGGGCGGTGCGGAGACGGAGGCCTGCGTGGGACCTGGGGTGGGGTTCGTGACGGAGGCGGGCGGTGCGGACACCGTAGGGGCCACGGAGCCGGGGTCGGGAGGCGGTGGAAGCGCGGTCCCCGGGGGAAGCAGAGCCTCGTCGCCGGTGGGCGGAGCCATCGCACCCGGGGGCGTGGTGGCGTAGTAGGTGCTGGCGTCGATCCCGGGCGGAGGGGGCGGAGCCAGGCAGTAGGTGCCGTCAGGCAGCATGTAGTAACCGTAGTACATGGCGCTCGCGTTGGCTGCAGAGGAAAAAACATCCGCAGGGACACCGTAGAGGAGTTAAAGCTGCATTCGTTTACATTCTGGGATGCAGCGTGACTTACAGAAAATAGCAGGAGAGATGCTCCTCGAGACTAGAGCAGCAAGTCATGATTATTTGGATGGTTGATCAATTCTGGTGATTATCGCAAGTGACGGGTGTTGCTAAAGCGTTACACCTGAACACTAATGCGATCAGTCAACAATTTAGTGCCCCCCCCCCCCCCCCCCCCCCCTCATATTTCCCCACTACCAAATTAGCATTTACTACCATTTCACATCTCACATCAAATACATTTTAACACACTTTTCTTTAAAGGAAGATCACTTTGACTATATAATCCACCTGTATATAATATACATGTCATTAAATGAATCACGTCATCCCCTCACTTGACAAGACGGAAGGAAAGAAGGTGTCGAAAACCACACAGTCAAAAACAAACATTTACATAACCCAGCCCCTCAGACTCCTAGCGTGACACGTGACCAGCACTATACTGACACACACATAGGTTGGGACACACAAACACGCACACACATATTGACGCACACACACACAAATAAAGTAGAAACATAGATGCTGAGTAAGTAAACATGGAAGAAACAGAAGTCAAAGGGAATAGTTTTGTGGGTACAGTAACAGTACTACATGAAAACTGTGTTCCCAGATGAACAGCCGAGCGTATAAAAGGAACACGAGAGCATGGGTTAACGCAGGGGTGACGAGAAAGGCGGCCACGGGGGTGTATGAGGACGGAGAGAGGGAGGAAGGGTAAGGGAGCATGTAACTAGGGGTGTGGACAACCGCCATGCCCGCTGTGCTTTTGCTTAATGCACCGTTGGAAGGAAACGGGCGTGTTGTTGATGTGGGCTGACAGAGGAGCGGTCTCCGCTACTGTCAGCTCATCATATAAGAGCACACGGTTCATGAGACGCAGACCAGCTCAGAGCCAACGTAGGGCTCACTCCTTACTAGGGCTATGGATTACCTTCATTGTGAATGACTCTATTGATTATTTTGTAAATTAGTCCTTATATAATTTAATCTGTACAATTTGAAATAATGGCAAATGCCCATCACAACCAGAGCGCGTTTTAGCTAATTAAGAATTATTTAGTCTGTTTCTGGTGATGACTAATTTATTCATAAATTGACATGATTGTTTTTGCACTATTTCTCACCGTAGAACAAATAGGCAGCATTCTTAAAAATGAATAATATTATAAACACAAATCGATCAACACAGAAGAAGCTAGTTGCTTGCTATCACTTGTTAGCAACTGTTTGAAAGCATTCTGTATAAATATAAGGGCAGAAATAATGTGTGGTACAGAAAAAGAAAGCAGTTGGAATCCTTGTGATGGCTACAGGCGGTTGTATTAATGAACAAATCTTGTCTTAATTATTACACCATTACATCCTAACAGTAACACTATTCTTTTTATTATGATTTAATCGGTGTCTATTAAGATTATTATCATAATTATTATTATGGATGTTTATAATTATTACTAGTGCCACTTGTTAATACGTCTGCTATATAAAAATATCATCAATAAAGAAGATCCAACCACACCACAGCTTGGTTAGTTTTGACGGAATGTACGACTCTTTGTAACCGTTCAAAAGTAGTTTTGATCCATTTGTTATTGATGCAGATATTGCTTTGGTTTTGCGACAAAGCGGAAAGGATGACTCAGCAGTTCAAATTCTCACATGCATGACGCAGTACCATTTGTATCTGAGGAATTCAAAATCCTCGAAAATTAATAATTTTAACGTTACATAGAGACGTTTGACGTCGCCATGAGCCGACTTTGCGACATCACAAATCCAAATTTACTTCCATAGTCCCCACACATCAATGAGAGTCACCTAATTACTTTACACTACAATGGCTGAAGGCACGCTTTGCGGTCAATGAACGTTTAACTGCTCCGCATCGATTCATTTTAGTAAACTGCCAACGATACAAAAAAAAAGAAAGCCAATCCATTATTCACATCATTATTCTTGGCACAAAGTGTCTCTTGTTACCATCCTACTCTGCCAAAGGACATTAGTGCAGACCTTACGAGATGTGGGACAACACAAGCGTAAGTTCATTCATCATATGCACGGTATTGCAGAGGAGGAACCCGCTCCTCCATCACGTTGAGAGTTCAGCTCCTCATTCTACTTGGGCTTTCCGTGCGCCGGCTCCGACTCAAGGTTATGCTGTAGGGTAGGACGCTTGCTGGGAGGAGCCGGGGATCAATAGGTACAATAGACATTGTACCCGACCACACCGCCTCCCACAAACAGCACAAGTGGGGAGCGACGCCTCCTATTGACGAAGCCATCATGGCGCAGGTGGGCCCCGCTGGGAGACTGATGGCCGGGGACCGTATTAAACGCTGCTGTCGTCCAGGGACTCAGGAATCCATTATCTCACACAGCTTGGCAAGAGGTTGAGAGACGCGGTGACGAGAGAGGCAGTCTGAGCAGACTTTCCTTGTCTGAGGTTCGCTACGTGTCTCACGCAAGCACGTACGTACGCACGCACGCACGCGCACACACACACACACACACACACACCCACACCCACACCCACACCCACACCCACACCCACACCCACACCCACACACACACACACACACACAAAGAAAGAAAGAGAAAGAGAAGGAGTGAAGGAGCAAAAGAGCAAAAGAAAGAATTCAAACGTTGGAGATGAAACCTCGGCCAGTTGTAGGTGTGATGACTCCGTGGAATGGATGAGTAGAGACCGTAACAAGACAACATATTGACACACGGCTCCTCCCAGCGTTCTGGGCAAATGGGGAGTGGGGTTAACAACATTGGCTTCCGCCACTTATTCCCGCTCTATTGTTGACACAAGCCCTGGTTACCTAGTTAGCCGATAGTAGCGCTTGCCGCATGTTGTTTGTTTTCTACCTTTTTACCTGGAATTTTACCGGGCTCACTTTCTTTCACCAGAGAATAGGGTTATCTTTATTTAGTCATGGACAGTTGCAAAACAGCTCGGTCGGGGATCACACTACACACTCGAAGCAAACACACACTGGCAGGACTTCACTGGGACCTCAGACCCCATTCTAGTAGGAGAGGACAGAAAATGTGCTGGGCCTTTCATTTTGCAACTGAAACAGGACAGGGTGATGCAAAAACACAACAAGACAACGCAGTACAATCTGTAGTGAGGAAACTCCAATCATTACCCTTTCTTTTCAACTTCCTTACTTAAATGGCTGTGTGCTATTTGATAGTAGTATAGTCTTACAATCCAAACTTTAGGCCATTTAAGAGACACGTCTTGTCCCATTGCTGGGAAAAAAAATTGTTTTATTCGTCAGCTGTAGACAAATAAAAACTGTCACACCCAAACCAAAGGGACCGGTGAAAAAAGCAAAGGGGAAATGAATTGGTCCCAAAACTACGAGGGAGATGAATCCGGCCCTTTCAGAGCCAATATGGATGTCTCCCAAGGTATTGACTTCCACAGCTGCTCTATATACTATGGCTCAGAGAAAGGAGCGGAGAGGTAAGGAGAGGCGAGCAGAGGCGAGGCGGGGCGAGGAGAGAAGAGGAGAGCCAACTCACGGTCAGCGGCGTACTGTGCCGGTGTGGGCGTGCTGGATGGCGGCGGCTCCAGGACCTCGCTCGGTTTGGCGGCGATGGCGTAGCCACCATTGCTCTCCAGTTTGGCTCTGCGTACGAGCGCGGCTAGCGGGTGATCGGGGTCCATGACCTGTAGAGGCTGAGAAACCAGCAAGACGACTCAATAAGGAAGAGTCGCCATTCCTGAAGGGCTTGCTATGACAACGCCTTCCCTCGGCTCTATGGATGGAGGAAACACTCAATTGTATTATATATATTATAAAGCTCTTCTGCACCTTTAAGACCGGTCTAGTGCGTTTATACCTTGACGGTTGAAGATGTGTTGAAAGACTGAGTCAAGGTTGACAAAAATATATTTATATATATATACAAAAAATGACATGGAATATGAATTCAAAAGAAAAGAAAGAATTTAAATAAATACATATCAAGGAGACAGAACAGAAACATGACCCGATTCAAAGTCAAACTATGATAGAAAACGAGTCAGCTGAGTCAGAGAGTGAACAGCCTCGGCGCATGACCGATAATTGTTACGGAGCGCATGTTAGCAAACCGAGCCGATTAGATTTCTCTGCGAGGACTACAGAATACCCCCCCACCGCACCCTCAGCCTTCTGGCAAATATAGATGAGCCCCCTGGCGAGCCAGGTGGAATGAGTAATAGAGTGTGGACATGATAATGGAATATCACAATATTACTCCAGGAAAAAGATACAGCCGCGTCCGTTTCAGTACAATGCACTCTTTAGCACACTATGCAAAAACTTGCTGATTTTAATGACTTTTTTTTGGACATTTATTTAAAAAGAAATATGGCCCATTGTTGCCTTGTCAGCAGGCCTGCGGAAAGAGAAAATAAATAAACTGTGTGTGTGTACTCGCGTGCGTGCGTGCGTGCGTGAGTGTACACGTGTGTGTGTGTGTGTGTCCTGGCAGCACCTTCATGATTTCATCCAGGTGGGCGTTCTTCTTGGGGGCAAACAGGCTGGGGTGCAGGTAGCTGCCGTCGCCGTCCGAGTCCGAGTCTTCCGACGAGTCTACAGGGAGGAGGTTGAATATTCAGCGAACAGTGATATCGTGAATAAAACTTGTTTGTATACACTGAATGCAATCATGACAAGTGGACATTTTAACATCACTTTTTATACGTTCCATTAGGCAGATCGTTTTTATGGCACTGATAAATAGCACAGAACCATCCAAAAATAATACGTCTCACTATTTATTTTATAGCGTTCCTTCATCTTCAACAGATTTAAAACATCTTTTTAGATAGTCATCCGGTATTTCAATTAAAGCAATTGTTAACCTTTTAACAAAAGGCATTTAAAAAAACTTATATGTGGATTGCAAATTCACACCATTTTATTTGTTCCAATTTTAAAACGAGATTCCACCATCAGGATTGTTGTACTCTTTACCTTCGCTATAACGCGCACAGATATAACGTGACCTCCAATATAACACGGTGCTTGCTTGGACCCCAATTTCGTGGCAAGATATCATTTGAAAGGTTTCCCGCCACAACTTAGTTGATTTTGCTAAGAGTTAACGCAAGAGCAGTTTGAAACAGTGGAGCATACCGTCTTTTTTAAGTTAGGTTTACCATATGAGGACACAATGGTCAACTCATTTAGTTGTGCTGTACTTAACATTGTAATAACACTGCGCTGCGTGAATGTGGTCGTTTCTGCATACAGTGCAATTAAAACCAAAGAAATGCGCAAATTGTCTTTTTTTAGGCAAAACAATGTGAAATAATTCAATTCTCGGTATAACGCAATCTAGGGGAACAACGCGCTCCGTCATTTAGCGACGCTAATGACCGCGCAATAGCAACGTTGAAGTGTATTTCTAAAAGCTAGTGGTATCCCCCGTCCCCCCACTCACCCTGGTCCGGCTCGGGCTTGTCGGCGGTGGGGGTGTAGCGGCCCTCCTTCATGGCCCGCAGGATGTGCTTGTAGTACGGGTTGAGGTAGTGGTCGAAGCGGAGGAAGTCAAACTGGGAGTTGCCCGACTGCTTGGCCTTCAGCACGATCTCGAACTGGGCGCCCTGCTGGGACACAAAGTTGGCCGTCCGCTCGATGATGGCGTGTGTCTTGCTGGTCGCCGGCTGCCGAGGAAACGACAACAACGACAACAATCATCAAAAGTGTTTTTACTCTAAACATTGGACGGCTGAAGTTAACTTTTGTTTCCCTTCATCCTCCAGTCCGAAGGTACCTCCGTCCGAGCCGTTTACGGAGACGGGGTGGGGGATATTTCTGGAGGTTTCGTCAAAGCCACTTCAATAGCGGGACCCATAGATATTAGAGGAACTTCAAAAAAGGCAGAATCCAAGCGTTTCACTTCAGGAGTCAGTGTTGTTTTCTGATGCTCACTACGGTCGCACGGATTCCCCCAGCGTACCTTTTTCAAGTCCTGACTACAAGATGCTGATTGGCTCGGTGGAAATTCATCACTCAAGCATCCGACAACTGACCTGAATCACAAAAACGTTTTTAAAACGTGGGCGGGGAATCAGGGATCGGAAGCAGACACAAAGTAACGCCACATACGACAACTGCCTCGATATCAAGACTTGGATCACTCTTTTAGTGAGCCGGATAAACAGACTAGGTCACATTCAGTCATGACTGATTTTGAACTGCATTACTTTGCTCAACGTTGCTTCCGTCCCCGGGAGGAGGAATCTCTCTTCTGTGTTCCTTCTCAAGGTTTCTTCTTTAGGATGTGGGAGTTTTTCCTTGCCCTTAAGAGCGTTTAGGATTATGTTAAGGGCATGTGAAGCCCTTTGAGACTGGAGATGTGATCAAGGGCTAAAGTCATATTTGAATGTAGTTTGAAAAAGAAGTAGAGGTATGCCGGTGATACAAACAGAAATGGACTATCGGCATGAATTCTTTCATTGTTAAAACCTTTTATAAAAGGAGAAAAAGCTGTTTATTGGGTGACTAATACTAAAACGGGCCAACTTCTTTGTATCATCTTTCCAATGATACAGAATAGGGATCAAAGCTTTTGAGGAAATGCTACAGAATGTTTGATTAGTTCTCTCCATGACATTAATGCAGACAATAAAACTATTCTCATTAAGGGTTGAGAAAACTAGCGCAAGAGATGTGAAACATTAATGTTTAAATATGCTGCATTTATGTTGAGCATTCTCTGGTGTTTGAAGCCTGTTCGTTCCCCACAGTAAGTTATGGAACATGCAGTACATGATCAGAGACCATGTAGCGATGAAAAGGCCCAGGTTTCATCTCACGCATAAGCAAGTGGCGGTTGATGGAGGATGACATGGGCCGCGTGTATCTGTTCCAAACGGGTCCCGGGGGGAAGGGGGGGGTGATGTAAGCATAACACCACATCAACCAACAGACCAAGGCAGGGGGCACTGGCCTCAATAATAACTGGTAGATTAAAAAAGAATATTTCAAATATTAAGACCCCATGAATACCTAAACCACACGACACAAATCGCACAAACAAACAAACAGTCAGTACCTTTTTACTTTGCTTGTATTAGTTAGCGTGCCTTTTTGTGGTTCTCTAGTAAAACATGGTTTTTACCACAAGGTTGTGTAGGATGCACTGCTGTGATCTGCTACCGCATGTTATAAGGCAGACCTTTCTCCAACACCTTTATATCATTAACGGTTCGGGTTGGTGTGATCAGTTTGACCACTGTCTTCTTTTCCATGGTAACCAGGGAAAGGGATTCTAATTGGCTCTAACGGCTACAAACCACACCTGTTATCCAGGGTCTGTGATTAACCTAGCCTGCTTGTGAGACAGGTGACAATCAGCTCCGGACTTGAAAGATGTATGCTTAGATCCATGAGTGGTGCATCTCTGTTGTGGTTAAGTGACTGATAAAAAAATAAAGGTAGCAGTATGTTTGCATCCAAACCGGTAAAGACGATGGCTTGGGAATCCAGAAAAACTATAACCAGAGTAAGTACCCACAATCTCAAATGGTCTTGAGTTTAACAACCACGCATCATAAGTAATGGTGTATGAGTCACACATGCACAAAAAAGAAAGGGGATCAAACACTGGTCTCTGCAGACGCCTCGCTGGCAAACATTACTTGGCATAATAAACCTCATCCTTACACTCAGTCCTCTATTTATTAAATACAATGAGCATTACTGTGTTTACATTACAGTCTCAAAGACATTCACAATTCATTCATTTCAACTGACCTCATTGAATCTATAAAATGTCATACAATAATGTAAAAAGCCCCTCAAGTCTAAAGTAGGCTCTTAACTTTACTTTCTTTGTCAGGCAACCAAAGCATCACTTTCCTGCTAATCCCTGATTTCCTTTAATAAATCAGACGTTTTGGTTTCTGTAGCTCTTAATCACAGTTACAAACCAACGTGTATAACCAAAGCACATAGCCCTCTTAAACTACATAGAAAAAAACTCCCTTCACTATCAAGGAAGATACCTTGAGAAGGGACTAGGGCTACGCTGATTGGTCCATTGACAGAAAATGTATCGAATCTGCCGTACCGCGCAGACATAACATATACGTAAATGCGGTGGTCACTCACCAGCTCCACATCGGGGGGGATGGTGAGACCAGCCGGAGCTACGAAGGGCTCCTCATCTTCATCCTGCTCTGCTTCTTCTGACATCGGACATCCAGACGAAGACCAGGAGGAGGATGGGGAGGAGAGAGAGGAGAGAGAGGAGAGAGGAGCATGAGAGAGACATTCTGTCGGGACTCGTAGGTCTTGCTTCTTCTCTGCCTGACTCGATTCAGAGAGTAAAGAAATGTTTCTTTATGTGGTGTTGTGTTTTGTTTACTCTGTGTTTTATTGAGTTTTAGTGAATGCTGCTGCCGTCTTGGCCGGGTCTCTTTCACAAGAGATGTTGAAGCGCAATAAGACCAAACTGGTTAAAGGTGCTGTAGATTGAAGAGGTGGGAAATAGAAATAGAGAGAGCAATATTTTGAAACTAAACCCCCCAAAAATGCCTCCTCCCGCCCTTAATTTCTACGCCACTGAGAAATGTTGCAGTATGACACCTGTGACTGCCAGGCAAGATGGATTCCTTAAACCAATCAGGGAAGAGATGCCCTGATTGGTCAGAAATGAGCCGGGAGCAGTCTACACACAAACTATAGCTCTTCAATGGTTGAACTAAGAAACTAAAGGCCTGCTATCCTATCAAACAGACGCCAAGCGATCTTCTCTACTCTACTAGACCCTAGGAGCCCTGCACTGAGCCGGTGGGGGTGGACCCGGTCGCACTGAGAACAGTGAACACAACGGTTCCAGGGCCCGTCTGAACACCTACGGTCGTCCCCAGGCCCAGCTTCCCGTCTGCATCACAGAGCTATTGTGCATCAGGGGATCTGGGAAGTGTGTCACTGGGGTGAGGTGAACACTTGATCCCCAAAATATATTCGTCTTAGAATTAGTAGTAGTAGTAGTAGTAGTAGTAGTAGTAGTAGTAGTTTTGGTTATGTGAGAAAACTGCTGGTCATTTAAAACCCTAGATCAACATTATAGGGAATGTTTGACAATTAGTTGGTGAAAAAAAATAATATCGTTATTAAGTAGGCCAGATAGCACCCTTTTGCGTTCATAATACTGGTAGATCTGTTACAGTCAGGGGTTGTGTGTGTGTCTGTCAGTACGTGCAAGCGCGTGTCAGTCTGTGTGTCAGTATGTGCTTATGTGTGTCCTCACCAGCCTCTCTGTTGGCCTCCTCCTCCTCGGTGGGCTGTGAGGGGTCGTAGTAGTCGGCGGTGTATTTGAATCCCACGGCGGTGTAGGTGCCTTCATCAGCCAGGGCCTCGCTCAGACGCTTGTACTCTTCCTCTGCAACATCATGATGAAGAAGAAGAAAAAGAAAAAGAAGAAGAAGAAGAAGAAGAAGAATTTGGATTTGAATGCTTCGTTTTTTTATTAACTTTTAGATTCTTGGTTTGTTGAGGTTATATTTCTTCCAAATATCCCAGTAATCCCCCAGTGATAAAATACAAAAATATATGTACAGGCACGAGGCACCCTTCAGTCCGAGAACGCTTCACGTCAACGCTTCAGTTGAGTTCACAGAGTTAATTATTAACTTTTAAGCTACATCAAAGCTCCACCAGAACCGCGTCCAACTCTGATGAGTGGATCGGAAAGCCGCGCATCAATCCTACGTGATATTCTAGTTTTGCTTTTTGCGTTCTTAGGGAAGAGTGTAGACAGGAAAAAGGATCAGTTGATAAAAACGGGATTCTGCAGCAGTGGTCTCCCCCCCTAAGCAGGGGAAGAAACACATTATGAATTTACTACTTTCAAATTTTTTTGCTTAGAAGATTTAAATATTGGTTCGTAGAAATGAATATCCGAAGCTTGAAAGTAGGTTTTGGGGGCTGGCCCTAGAGCTGTGCTTTTAACCCCTTGGCAGCAGCACTAGGAGCAGAGTGCAGCCGCAGTGCGGAGTCCGGCACGGATTCCACATTTACTGCCAGTGCCTAGGGCCGAGGGCGTCGGCAGGAGCATTATTAACCTAACGTGAAAGGTCTTTTGGTGTGGGAGGAAACTGGAAACCAATAGGAAACAGGGAGAACCTACAAACTACTCACAGAATGGTCCCGGCTGGCTTTGAACCCATGACCTTATGCTGTGAGCCAACTGTGCAGCCCAACACACTTCATGCTGCTCAGAATAAGCAAGCAGGTTCAATGCATCACTTTGGGCTCTGGTAACATGCTATGGTCATTTTATAGACTAAATGATCAAACATTATTTATTTATTAACATTATATATTTCAATTATCAATAGACCAGCAGATTAAAGAGTCAAAAACAACCATTATTGGCAGCCTTGAATTTATATTTAGCATTCGATAATAATAATAATTGATTGCATTTACATAGCGCTTCTCAAGGTACCCAAAGCGCTTTACATAGTGAGTATGTGTGTGTATGTGTGTGTGGGGGGGAATGACACCTCATACCAGTATGCGCCAGAATGCTCACCGCACACTGGCTGTCACAGTGGAGAGGTGCGGAATGATGTAATTACCCAATTAGAGACCGAGGGATGATTAGGGGGCCCTGTTGGTACAAGAGCCGGGATGGGAATTTGGCCAGGACACCGGGGTTAGCACCCCTACTGTTGCGATGAGTGCCATGGGATCTTTAGTGACCATATAGAGTCAGGTCCTCGGTTTACCGTCTCATCCGAAAGACGGATCATAATGCTAAACACTATGGTATTTTAAGGATTAACAGTACACTTAAACCGCGATATAACGTGGTAGTTTAGTTCTACAAAACGATGCTATTCCCGCGGTCTAACCGTTATTAAAGAAAGAAGAAGTGGACAGAAACCTCCTCTCCTTCTATTTCTGTCGCGGATGGTGTGCCAGTGACCGCTGCAATGATCGCCTGAACTCCATAGGTCGGGCGGTCCTCGCCTGCAACGATCCACTGCATGGGCCCAGCTTGAGTGCATTCGTCCGGTTTCCGCTCTGCTGCTCCTATCTGCTCTGCCGTTAATCCTTCGATCCTTCACTTGTGCTTTTTATAGGCAATTTTATGGAGAAATCACCACTCTACAAATCACGTACCCGAAAACTGGGGTCCAACAGCGTGCCGCGTAATATCCAAATTTGCGGTATGTCGAACCGTGTTATATCGCAGTTTAGGTGCATTTTGGTTTAGTAAAGATGTATTCTATAGATTTAACCACTTAGGTCTATGTGCAAATTCCTCTGACGCGTAATTGACAATTGAATTGGCCAGAAGACTAAAGAGACCTGTCCCCAACACCTCTTTTCAATTGACATTCACCACTAACTTTTATAATGATTAAAGGCACAAGGGTACAATTCCCCAAGCACACCATCAATATTGTTAATTTTTCTCTGACGGCCCTTCGGTGGACAGATGGGTAATAGCCTGAGTGAGGGGCCAGGCCTCCCAATTCAAGGGCAAACAAGCCTATGGGACAGTATCTCTCTCTCTCTCTCTCTCTCTCTCTCTCTCTCTCTCTCTCTCTCTCTCTCTCTCTCTCTCTCTCTCTCTCTCTCTCTCTCTCTCTCTCTCTCTCTCTCTCTCTCTCTCTCTCTCTCTCTCTCTCTCTCTCTCTCTCTCTCTCTCTCTCTCTCTCTCTCTCTCTCTCTCTCTCTCCTCTCTCTCTCTCTCTCTCTCTCTCTGCACAAGTTTACACTGCTAGTAAAAGCATTTGGAACAGCAGTCTCTGAATATCCCACAAATCAACAGCAATCTCATTCCGTCCTGTGCGTTTTGGCCTCAGATGGCATATTTTACTTAAAACATTGGCTTCCTACTTCAATGAAAGTAATTTAGGCCTGTGGTTTAGGAGAGCATGTTTTCATTATAATGTACAATGACTGGGAGGCAAGAGGAGTTATTTCCAACTATATCAAGTTTCTTATGCCTGGACAAAACCTTTTAAAGAATTGTATTTATATAATTCTTGAAATAATGTATTTCTTTACCCATTTGAACTTTATCAGTTTTCTTTCCTATAGAAATTATTTTACACAAAGGGAATTTCCAGCAATCAATCAAATAAACCAGTCTGGCTTTAGCAACTCCCTGCCAGGGATTCTTGCTTGCTTTTAAGTGTTGACATTTAAATATGGAGCGGCAACGATAAACCAAAAAAACAAAAGTCTCTGTTAGGCTACTTTAAATGCGTACATTATGTAAAGTCCTCCACAAAAAAGTATCAGTAAATAAGATACAACTGATCAGTAAATGTAGTGTAAGTGCATTATATTAAAAGACAAACCCAGCCGGTATGGCAGTATCAGCCAAAACAACTGTGAATAATTATATAAACAGTTCCAGTAGCCTAGAGGGCATCCATCATTCAAGCACCCAAATGAAAGTTATGGAATATGATTATAAAAAACTAAAAAAGGATATAGCAAGCCTTTGCAGTTTTAGAATGCAATATTTGTTTGTAGACACTGGCACCTGGCCTTTGCTAACTCATCTGCATACCATGGATAAAACTTGCGATTTTTGACTTTGACTTCAACTGGTTATATTATCATAAGCATTTCAGAATTCCTGCTAATCCTGACTTAGTACATCCTCATATTAACCCATTTGTGTTTACACTTGTTGAACCTTAAATATATAGTATGTTTATTTACCCAGAAGTCTTAAGGCTGTGTTACACTATATGAAAAACATAACTTGGATAGCGCCTTAGAAATGGCCCTCTAAATACAAAGGGAAATTATATAATGCAGCTTAGGCCAATTAAAGTTTCAGATTTCAGTCAGCAGATGGAAGATCGTCTGAAACTGGGGCCACACAAAGCCCGATTTTCAAGGCCGATTTGGGAACGAAGTCTGCAGATTCCAGAATTTGCAGCTCCAGTTGTGCAGATGCGCGGTAGAGTTAGGCCCCGTTATCGTTGTGGGTGTGATAGAAATACGCCAATCTTCCACTTTGTGATCGGCTTGTTCCAGAACCACCAGTTTGGTTATGTCGGTGCTGGTCTTTCCATTGTTGGGTGGTTTCTGCGGGTCAAAGACCCAAGTCTATGGCGGCATATCACTGCCAAAGATCGCGAGCAAAAATGTCTATGCGCGCACACAACTAACACATTTTCCACAGCCAATGAAACGTGTATATTGGCGAGGAGGAGCCGATCAAAACATTAGCAACGTGCATGGCACCAAAACAACAGCAAGGTGCATGATGCCAATAAGTCATCAAAGACAAGCGAGCATGCACTATAAAGATGGAGGTTGCCATTTTTTCTTCCGTGCGGATCGCTGCACAAATAACCACAGTGGCGTGCTGTACGGCATCAATGTTTATTTGTTTACTTTGTTATGGTATCAAACCATCTTGGGAGAATACACCCTCGACAGCACAAGACGAGCATAGCACTGCGTCTGTTCTCAGTCTTCAGATTTGTATTCCCCAAAGACCAGGGTTGTTATGTGTGTGACAGTCGACATGTCGGCACACGCCATTAAATGTGCAATGCTTAATCATTTCCGAATGAAAAAACTCATGCCGCTTTAAAAAGATCCCCTTCAGGCCAGAACAATTGTGGGCAGAATGACAATACGTCCCAATAATCGCCACACGCAGATGACCATTATCATATTGTGATTAACTAAATGCAGTCCATCTCCTTTACAAACAGCCGATAACGAGAATGTAAACTGGAACCAGGCAGTCCGGGCCAGACAAACAAGACATTATGGTTGTAGTCAACCAAAGAAAATCTTGGTTCACTGAAATTCAACCAACTACACGACCAATCGATAGGTTGATGGGGGAAAATAAAAAAATCATCGCGTTATCTCTAGATTAACAAAATCGACAACAGTGCACTCTACTCTACCTGGTAGCATAAATATCACGTAAGTGCTGTTTGGAGGAAGTCGAAGATTCATGTCTAGGTTTTGTTCTGTGTCTAATATAATGGGTCCCAATGGATGATGCTGCGATGTGGGCCAAGGTGCAAAGTCTGATACGTTCATACTCAAAGCCTATCGGGCATTAAACATGAAAGTTGACAGAGTATCGCAGACAACATGAATAAAAAAGAACTTATGCCTTATTTGACATGGTTTCAATTTGTTTGAAATGTTGTGTTCAGTAGGTAGACTAACAGTGATCCTTAAGTTGGGCGAAACCGGGGTGTTTTGACCTCCTGTCTTATAAGGCAATAGTACAGTCTATTAAACCATACGATTATTAACAGAAAAACGGAACCTTGAATATAATTGTCCGACCAATAGGAATTTAGTCGAACAAGTGCATATCAACCAACCAATCGACCAACCAACGAGAACTTGACAGTCCTACAAGACATGCAGAGGGGTGGCTCTGGGGACGGAGCAGACCTAGGAACGGTCGGGCCCTAGGGACAGAGTGGTGGCGACAGCTCACCTTGTCTGGCCTCCTCCTCCAGCAGGTCCGTGTGCATGGCCAGGTAGCGCTCCTCGTCGCACAGCGTCTCGATGCGGGCCTCCTCCTCCGACAGCTGGTAGGACGTGTTCCACGACCCGCTGTCATACTCTGAGAGGTCATGCAAGTGACCACGTCCATCATATCTGTTGGACCAACACGAAGGTTAGACAGGCGGAGGAAAACGCGGGATTTAAAAACACACACGCACACACGCGCACACACACACACACACACACACACACCCAACAAACTACTTGGCATTCAGAGAAAATAAGGGGAGGAGTGGGGAGGGAAGGAAAGGGTAGGAGGGATCTAAAACCAAGAGTTGTTCTGATACATAAAGAGTAACAAGAATGATTGAAAGAGGAATATAAGTGCTGCTACCCCATCCTGTTATGGAGTGTGCTTGTGTGAGGCACTGACGTATTGGAAACTTTCTAAACAGCTTAAGCCTACTTTGAACAATCGTTAGCAAGTCATTTAGCAAAGTAGGCATCATTGTATTTTAGTTTATTGCAATTCCTACAAACCAGAAAACCTGAACCAAAAAGAAAACAAAAAAAAGAGAAAACAGCTCTCCTCTTACCTTACAGGGTTCAATCCCCCCTGTAAAACTCATCATCACTTGATCATCTGCAAAGAAAGTTACATTCACACAAACCCGGGCACATAAATACCTATCCGTAAGAACCCAAACGGAGGACATTTCCCTGCGTTCGTTCCTCTACGCCACCGCTCAGTTGAAGTTTCTTCATGGAGACAAAGAAATGGGGGGGTGCTGGTGTTGGGCATTGGGGGTCTGGCGGGACCCCTTTGCCTCCCTTGCTGGGGGAAGAACTGGGTTACGTGATAAAGACATACATAGATAGGCTGCACAAATAAAAACAGGTGCACGGTGAACGCAGACCAAAGAGGGTTCGATCGAATACATATGGAAAGGCTGATTGGTCAGTCAGTCACAATCATTCGGCGTTCAAATGAATGCACAAGTTTGCGGTTCTCTTATAAAGCATGCCGATTAGTGTGCATTGGAATCTCACAAGATATTGCTCTAGTGAGTCTAAAGCAATATTCTGTTAAGAGACATGAAAGCATTTGGGAATGACAGACTGAGCTTTTACACAAGACTTGATATTTCTTTTTAACTCTGGGCAACAAGAGATTTAACCACCTGATGCGCTGTGAGGTCAGGTTGAACAGAATTTGCTCTGGTTTGGTGGGCATCACCATGGCAACATATCATGACTGCTTTGTACTGCCTGCCTTCCACCAATAAGTAAATTGGAAAGAATGACTTTAGCATATTTTCTATTGTTATTCCATATCCACATTGATCCCATTTATTGCCTGGGTCTAAGCTTGCCAGAGAAAATTATTTCCTGCATGCCAAAACGCAAAGCCCACTTCAAGGTTGACATGGTGTGCCTCGAGGGTTGTAATGCTAAGCAACTTGAGTGGTGTCTCTGGTCTGAATTTCCCATAAATACAAATACATATATTGTGATAGGCAGCAGGATTGCACCAATTGGCAGGGATTCACATCTTGGCATTAAAGAAACTACAATTCATTTGTAGTTCATAGATCCAAAGACAAATTAGTAGTCAGGAAGAAATATTGGCTTCTGGCTTCAGCTTCTGCAAAACCAACTCCAAACAGTCCCTTCAATAGGCAATAGGACAGATGTGGTTAATAACGATTCCTTTTAAGTTTGTTCAACCGACCTATCAATAGTGATCTCCTTGTCCCCCATCCATGGAATAAGGTGTTTGCCATGTTCGTGGAAGAGAGCCCTTTCGTCGTCTCGGAAGACCTTGCAGGCATAGCCGAACACCAAGAGGTCGGCGTACTTATCGCTGTCACTCACATCTCCTTTCACCGCTTTGTTGTTGTGCTTCTTCTTTCCCTTTCCTCGAGCATACATCCCCAATTTTGAAACAAAGACTCACAAACAAGACTTCGCGGTAACTTGAATTTGTTTTGTACAGAAATTATCTATTATCTATGCTCCAAAAAACACAATAATCCATTCGGTTCTTGGTTCTTTCATAAAACAAATCGCTGAACACTATCAGTAGCCATCTTGGAATTATAAGTAAATGCAGCGTCGTTCCGAAATAGCAGTTTCGTCAAGTCTACTAGTCTCTAACCATAATCTAAAAACGAAATAAATCTTCAGAAAATTGTATAATCCAAAGATTAGTCATATTACATACAAATCAGTTGTTTTGTAACACAGTAACGGAAAATAACAACTTGCTTTATTTAAACTAATATGCCGAATGTGCTGCTTCTGACAATAAAGCACACAACGTTGCAGCGTGTTTATGTAGATTTAGATCTATTTATAGCCTCCGTGCACTGATATTGTTAAATAAATGCAGTGTATAATTAATTAAATAATTAATGGACTAGTTGATTGACGCATAACTCTTACAAATAATATTGACCGTCAGAATAATACCTCGGAAGCTCTAATGCAAATATTTATCAACTATATCACTAAATAATGCAGTTAGTTGCAATTCGAGCATATTGTCAAATGTAATTGAGCTAAAATGTTATTAAATTATAAAAATTTTGGCACTACTTTATACTAATTTACATATCAATGTCCATACACCCACAACATATCCGCACTGCAGCAGGTTGACATTCCAGGTTTTTGTGAAGGCACCGCCTGACATGTTGGCCGGCCCTGGGTCTGGCTGAGATCCCTTTATATATTTTGTTAACTGGTATATTAATGCCTCTGTATACATGTACAGAGAGGAGGGGAAGAGATCAAGAGAATGTTGAAGCAGTTTTGACTCAGAATTTGGCAAAAGGCAATTAAAGACACAGACAGCAAACTATGAATGTGTTGCCTAATGACCAGAAACGATGAACGATATATGATGAATGAGATAAAAAATATGAGATTCCTGTTGTCAACTGTGGCTACAGATGGTCTTAAAGAGGATGGCACAAAACTGAAACATGCCTGGGGAGTCGCATAATTCAGTTTTAACTTGGCACAACTCACACGCCCACTGCCATGGACGAACTGCTGTGTGATGATTACACATAGGCCTACAGACATAAACACTGCTGAGGCGTACAGGAACAATCACAGGTTATGGCGCATGAGATGGGCAGAGACCATCGAGAAGATACATTAAGTTTTGATTTCGCAACTCTTCAACTCTGGACTTCATCATAAGTAAAGAATCTGCCATGGCGATGTCCATAACGGCCATATTGTACTTCTACCTTCCCGTGTTTCGCCAAATCTACTTTTGTGATACACTTAGAGTTTAAAGGGTATCTGTCTCTCCAAATAGTACCAAGGACCAGACAAAGTATTATCTTTATTGTTGATCCATAAACTTCGCTTCCCTCCTTTAAACAAACTGTGTTGATTAAATTCCAACCGCTCACGTTTACATGGAATGACACTAAAAACTTGGCGAAAGAAGTCATGTATGAGTAACACATTAATGTGGTCATACATCCAAATAATGTTGCATGTCACATCTGTTTGAATAGATATTGCTTCATTCCCAACTATCTGGAGGGTTGTAAAAAAAAACAACACTTCCATCATTATTTCACTGGCCCTGTCTCTTCAACGGTTTGCTCATTAGTCAGCCATCTGTCTATTTGCTGATGGTTTTAATTGTAACAGTGAGAGTGATTGACTTCACATTTTACACATACTTGATGAACTGCCATATAGAGAGCCCCGGCCACAATCTCTGGCACAGCCGCTGAAAGCATGCTCCACTAATATGACAGAAACACAGCTAGTCAGGTCTATCTGTCCCCAGAAACCTACCAGTGAGTTAAACTTTTAAGGACATGGCCAGGTCTTGTAGTTTCCTGTATTTTTTATCAAGAAATTAGTCTTGGTGCAAACAGTCACAGTAGCTGCTGCTGTGGACCCAACATTTCCCGTTGGGATCAACAGAGTCTTATCTGGGAGCTAAATAATCAAATACGAAAAAGTGCATGAGTCAGCTTATGATATGTTTCCCCGAGGAGGTGGGTCTTCAGATGCAAAGGGATCATATTTACATGTAATCAGGCCCAAATTCTTGTTTTCTTGGTCCAAGTCAAATATAATTATGACTCCCTGAAACCAATACTGCCTGTGAAATCGAATGAAAAATGTGGCTATGCTGTTCGGCCTAATGAAACCATGGGGAGTAATCCCAATTAAGAAGGCCCAAACTAACAAGGTAATTTCAGAGCTGTAGGGCAGATCATAACATGCATCATTATTAACATGCTGTTGGTAGGCATTGTTAAAGGTGTTCATGCAAAATCGAAATGCTTGAAACATGCTCAAATTGGCATTAGAGATGTGAACAATAAGACTAACCTGTATTAATAAAAGGTTAAAAATAAATAGTGTGAGAATAATTCTGCAGCCAAGATATCAGATATTTTCTGTCATGGACAAATGGTTCGTTTATCTTTTTTTGTCTTCATTTAAAAGTTGTTGGATTGCATGACCTGTTAAATTGATGAACGGACGATATGGATTTTAGATAAGGGAGACATAGAGAGAGAGACAGAGAGAGAGAGAGAGAGACATACAGGTGCAAGGGAGTGAACCCAATTGCAGAAAAAAAAACAGTCATCATGATTTTACTGGGATCAGGATGCACGGAATGAAAAAAAAGTGCAACAGGCTGCGATGGACCCACTTCACGGTGTGGGTGGGCAACTCTGGGACAGAAACATGGCACGGTAGCACAGAAATGGAGCAAGGTTTGTGGCTAGGTGAACGTAAGATCACATATTTAACACAGGTCAAACACATTTCACAAACGAGCCAACAGGGAATATAAGTAGTGCCTGCGTTGGGGCGAGACAAAGGCTTTGAGTTTGTCCCCCATTTTATAGTAAGTACACTCAATTCTAAGACGAGCAGCTGCCGGTCCCATTACCACCTGGGCCACACATTGTATCTGTCAGCCAATGGACAGTATTCCAGTTCCAGATCCAAATTCAATAGAATGTGTCCATTTTTCCTGGCGGAATAGTGTGTGAGTGAAAAATACAGTTAGAAGGAGAAAGGTTCACCGAAGCTTGGAACCAGCGCCGTTTCTAGCTATAAGCGATGGCTTAGGGCCCCCAAGCCACCAGCGCCCACACCTTAAATAAATAAATACATTCGTTAAAATGTTCAGAAATTTTGATCCTGAGATCAATTTAAAAATGGATTAAAAGGGCGCTGGAGCTAAGATGGAGGTTTCCCCTCGGGAAAGGGGAATAGGGGGAATAAGGAGAGAAGCAAGGAATTACCGTTTTCTTTGCATAATATATTATACATGTATATATATTTCAGAATGTATGAAAATTGAGATCGGGGTATGACCAGTCGGATGTGGGTGACTGATAACAACTCCATGTTGATAAGGCTGCTTTCACCCTTAATGCATGTTCTACAGGTTTGTTGGACGATGGGCAGTGTGCTTGTGAATGTGTGACAGCCAGTGCATGTGTATGTGTGACAGTCTGTGCATGTACTATAGGTACTGTGTGTGTGCGTGTACTGTAGGTACTGTGTGTATGTGTGTCAGTCTGTGCATGTGTATGTGTGACAGTCTGTGCATGTACTGAAGGTACTGTGTGTGTGCATGTGTATGTGTGTCAGTCTGTGCATGTGTATGTGTGACAGTGTGGATATACTGTAGGCACTGTGTGTGTGCATGTGTATGTGTGAGTGTGTATATACTGTAGATACTGTGTGTGTGTGCATGTGTATGTGTGACAGTGTGTATATACTGTAGGTATTGTGTGTGTGGATGTGGATGTGTGACAGTATGTGCATGTACTCTAGGTACTGTGTGTGGATGTGTGACAGTATGTGCATGTACTCTAGGTATTGTGTGTGCATGTGTGTGACAGTCTGTGTGGATACTGTAGGTACTGTGTGTGTGCATGTGTATGTGTGACAGCATGTGCAAGCATGCAATATGTTATATGTAATTTAACAGCAGATACTGTGTGTGTGTCGAAGACAAATTTCCTTCAGGACAGTAAAGTCTATCTTATCTTATGTAATAGAAATTGGACAGCCTAAGGCAGTCTATGAACGGATGTGACAAAGGACAATCTACAGTATGACTAGGATCAAATTGTGCAATGTATCTGTTCACCAGCCCCAAGAATTGGCCTTCACTGGAGTCTGCTGTTCCTCTTTAGATGGCCAGCTGGTGCAAACCCCTCAGACTTCTATTACTAAGATTTATGTCACTGCCAAAAGGCAGAGTGGGCCCTTCCACTACACCTCATTCTCCATTAGTATGGGTTTCTTGCAAAGAAGCTATGAAAAAAATAATTTGGACCTTTTAAGACAAGAGCTTATTTTCGTCCAATAGCCTACGTCAAGTCAATGAATTTTTTGCAACTTGGAGACGGATTTGATACCCTTTTCATTGTCATTTAAATAAGCCTTTCCTTTGACTAATTGTATGAATATTGCTTTGTAGGATTGCCTGACTGTTTGGGAGTCTAATTGATTACTTTGGCCAGTTTAAATTGCACCCGGCAGACGTTGTGGATGCAACTGCATCAACACTGCTTTTTTTCTACATTTGACAGTGTTAAGTATGCTGTTCTTTCTGTTCTCTTCATTACATTCCCCTTTATTATCACTTATCAAAGTGAAAGCACTCGCAATTCTGCCAAATCGTTCAAGGTCCTGCTTCAAGGTAAAGGTAAGGTAAAGGTAAAGGTACTTTTATTGTCACATACACATACATATAGAGCAATTTTTCCTCTGCATTTAACCCATCCCTCAAGGGAGCAGTGGGCAGCCAATCACAGCGCCAAATGTTTATTGGGAATAAAAGGCGGAAATTATTATTTTAGTGGAAGCCTTTAATAACGGGGAAACATGTAATTTATAATTACGTTTTCAATCAACCATCGCACATATCGCTCTTCCTTAACAAAACACTACCAGGCAAACATATACCGATTCCTTAACAAAAACTACCATGGCTTTGTTTATATGGGTTGAAAGCAATAGGCAAGGATTGACTTGGCGTCACTGACTGTTGGTGTTCTCAGAAGGTGGCCTAGCTTGACCACTTCTACCTTCTGCAGGCTGGACCCCATGCTGGCAGCACTGAACAAGAACGTTATATTCCTGGTGAAGGACTGTCCTCCCACTGGGCCTTAAACACAGACAAGGAATGCAGCGCACTACGATGGAAGGGAGTTAGTCCATTTATGTTTGCTGGAGAAGGAATAAATGTTTGTAGTAGCCTATCTGACCAGCACGCCTCAGCAGCAGTCTTGCGGGTTCCAGCAAGCTCAGTCCAGGGGTGTAGAGGAACCTCTGTGCGGCCTGGAGTGGAAATAGCATGATCCAGTATGGAATATATGTCCTCCCTCCTACACTGGCAAGTACAGTGAGGGAGCTTTTAGCCAGAATACTAAGTCCACAATACTTATAGTTCTTTGAATCTGTTCAATCTGTTCAAAGGCATGTTGGTGGAGGTAGAAGCCTCAATCTATGCCACAGCATGGATGTAACCAGAACTCTCTCCCCCCGTGGACCACTGATGCAGCAACCATTTTCATCTCGACAATCGGGCTGAAAGAGAGAGAGAGAGAGAGAGAGAGAGAGAGAGAGAGAGAGAGAGAGAGAGAGAGAGAGAGAGAGAGAGAGAGAGAGAGAGAGAGAGAAAGAGAGAGAGAGAGAGACAGAGACAGAGAGAGAGACAGAAAGACAGAGAGACAGAGATAAAGAAAGAGAGAATAATAAGGTGCCTGAAGACTTTATGTGCTTTGGCAATGTAAATGTACGTTTCACATGCCAATAAAGCCTTTTGAATATTGAGAGAGAGAACCATTATCTCCCCAGAAAATCAATTTTGGGATGTCCTTGCATGCAACATAATTTGCAATACGACCTCATTCACAGTCATATGTAGGATCCACAGAATCTCCCCCGAGACGGCAGAGGGTCTGTAACAAAGCTCTTGTGTTGAGATTTCAGACTGCATCAAAGGCCTTTAAACAATAAGGGGGACTTTATAAGCCTTTGCATACCTCGCTAGAACCAGCAAAAATAACAAAATGTCTGGCATTACTATGTACCCGTGAAGTCTGCACACTGGTGTCAGAGGAAAACTGTATACACGTACAAAATACGGTATACACTTTTGTTGTAAAAACATTGTAACAGTATTTTAAGTAAAAAAAGAGAAGAAAACCCATTTTTTTATGCAACAAGGTTCTGCCAGAATGACTTGATGTAATTTGGACAAATAGCCTGAATGTATAACTAAACAAATGCATTCAATATCTATAATTAGAGAACCCTCAAAGTAATGTTGGTAGTAATGTTGGCCTTTAAGGAAGAAGTTGGTAGACGTTGATGCTTTGAGTCTCTTTCTATGATCTGTGTAAATGGGTCTCTAAGAGGATTAAGCCATCATATTAGACAGATTATTCTCTAAGACTCTGAACCCTACAGGTTCCAGCACTGAGATCTGTCTCTCTTGGATCCAGATGCCATTGTTTGGCAGCATGTGTGAAAACTCCTTGGAAGACTCACATAATTTGCCTTTGGCTTTGATATTTTGCAGAATTCAGCTAAACATCAAACGATCACACACCCACAAGCCCAATTTGGGAAAGTGAAACGCCCGATCCAATGTTTCCAATGGTAGAAGGCGGTAGAGGACGGCAAAGTTGGGAGGAGCCCAGCATGGCGGGCCCATTGACACGAAGGAAGCGCCCAGGGGGTGTGGAAAATTAAATCAAAGTTAGATCAAAGTTAAATCACAAGGCGTCAGCCAAAGGGGTTTGCGCTGTCCATGTGAAACTCCATTAAGGGTTTCCCTGCATCACACAACCTTGTACCAACATTAAATGACTACAGAAATCGAATACAAATACAAAATGCATACAGGTTGCTGAAAATGTAGGTGTGATTAGTGAACAACTTGCAGTCAGATCAATAGTGTTTTATTCCTTAAATAAAAAAAACGGATTCAAACTTGTAGGTAGATTCTTTTACATGGTATATTTCAAATAATATAGGGAATATAAGCACAGAAATGTGTGTTTCTGCAGACAATGAAAAAGAGAATATTGCTATTGAGGGACCAGTCATTATCATTATATATATATATATATATATATATATATATATATATATATATATATATATATATATATATATATATATATATATATATATATATATACATACCTATATAAATCAAACAATTACAAATATATTTATAATTGTTCTATATTAACACCACACACATTGTGGACAGAGACAGTTAAGACATAAGTAAATGTAATATGTCAAGTTTTTTAAATGTGAAACAGAGTGAAATTATTGACGTACCTCTTATCCTTAAAAAAGTGTATCAACCATTAAACTAAAACTTTAACATGTAACAACCATTACACTAAATACATCTCCATCAGATCTTTATTTGATCTTAGGACTCAGCTAACAGAATGCTGTTAAGTGAACAATAGTCTTATTAGGTTATACATATTAAAAGGGTCTGGACTGCATCTTTGCAGACAATCAATGCTATTTTGAATGAAACTGTGAAATACACCGGCTGAAGGGAAGTCATCTCAGGATAAGTTTAATGTCTTCAATTTTTCGTGTTCGAACTGTGACTGTGGAATTTTAAGTGGGTTGCAGCTGTCCCGAAGTCTGTTTCTTCTTTCTTTTTTTAATCAGATCGAGACAGAGAGAAATCTCCAGACAAATGTCATAAACCCATCTCAAGCCTCCACTTCGCACCTATTTCACCAGCCCAACATATTCACTGAGATGCAGAAACACTCTGGGACATCAATGCAGACAATTAAGTGTTTCAAAGTGTCACTTTTAAATGGTGTGCTCAAAAACACATGGTTTGCTGTGTGTTCAACTCAGAGAACAACTATATGTTGAAGGTACTGTGCATCGAGCCATCCTTATGGGCAGCCAAAAGCACATGCCAGTACAACCAGTATTTCTGCTGGTATTTCTGGCTGTAGGTTATATACCCGTATCTCATGTGCTCTCCCAGGTGGGCTGACTGTTGCAATACAGTGAAATATCCAATTTTTGAAGGGCAACTCATTATATCTCCATCAAGCCAATATGTGATAAATAAGCTGTGTCTAGCTTTGTATTGCTACTGGTGCGGCTGATGTGAAGACGCACAAGTCTCCCCCATCGCCATTTTCCTACGCCAACACAGCCTGCCAGCCACAGTTTCCATTGTGCTTTAATTGAACGTCAACATTGTATTTCCGGAGGTTTCAATGCCTTCTAAACTTGACCAGGTTTACTTTTGAGGAGAAGGTTATAGGCAGTTGGAGAATTTACTTCACTGTACATCGAATGTACATCAAATTCAGAATTTACCATAGTCAATGATATATACACCATTCTATTTTTTTGCATTGGAGCAATGAAGAGAATACCTTGTAACAGTGAGATCTTTCATATTTGCTACATTACAAATAAACCAAAAAAACATTTGCTTTACTAAATATTGGTTTTGAAGTCACATCCTTGCAGTGTATTTTCCCGGCGTCTCAGAGAGCATGGTTCCCTGGGTCGATAGAGTTGTGGATGGATTGCTTTTATTCAATGTAGAAGTTTGGCTTAGCTTAAGTTTAGTTTTGCTTACATACATTTGAACAAAAGCAAAACAAATGTCAAGGGAAAAGTTCGATAGTGGAGCATTGAGCATAAGCAACTCCAATTGGACCTTAACCTCAAGGTAACATGATTTATGGTCTAAGCCCCCCACGCTATCTGTTAAATTGTTTGTATAGAGCTAGCAAGCCACATATGGTGTCTCTAGAGAGAGGGGGTCTGGAGAAGACTTAATTCGTCACTTTGGTTCACTCCCTGTGAAATGTGTGAAAGAGCGTGTGTTTTGGGGATTTTAAAGAAAAACTTTAGTTGGAATTCAGGCTGTGTCAGAAAATGGATCATATTAGTTTTAATGAAGGCGCTGTTCTCGGTCTTATTGATAAGAAACCAACGGTGGTGTTAAATGCAAGCTTTTTGTTCAGGCGTTCGACAAGAGCACTTTTCAATTGTTTCCTTTCACGGTTTCACATTAGGACCTTTATGTTTTGTGGCATAGTATAGATGATATTCGCATTAAAACAGAATTAACTAGAACTATAGCACTTTGTTTTTGTTACGGTCAGTAACTTGAAATTGTCCACTTCCACCTCAGCTTTGAAGAACTTGAAAATGCACATTAAGTACATTGAAAGGAATGTATTAATCTTACAAAATAAGACCACACACACACACACACACCCACAGACGCACACACACACACACACACACACACACACACACACACACACACACACACACACACACACATACAGTGGTAACCCTCACATGCCAAATTAAAGGTTTTATCCTGGGCTCATTTTAATTCCCAGGGCATCATCACAACGTTCCAAAGGGTGAAATCTAAATTCTATTCAAAGGAGTTGACCACAACATGTTTAATTTTCTCCTGGGTTTTCCCAATAAGCATTTAATTTTTACAAGGCTTCACAAAATATATATTTACATATTGGCCTATTGTACCCAAGGGTGAAACATAAAATGCTAGCTCACTTTATAATGTAATGAGTACATTATTTATGGGAAATAAAGATATATCTTCCACAATGTATAATACATTTGGCATTCTACATGCAGAAATCACAAGACCTCGGTTAACACCTGATATATCATGGGGATAGGGATATATAGAGAGAAGGTATGTCACTTACTAGATGGAAGTTTGATTTGCAGATGCAGTGGAAACCAAGTAATCAACAATGATAAATCACCTTTCCTCCATCGTTGTTGCTCACGTAGTCATGGAAAGCACCCCTCATTTATGAAGATATATAATGCATCTACATGAACAAAACACATACACATATCAAACAAAGTTTTGAAAACATACATTATATCGGTGTCTACATTCATATGTGTATTTCGTATGATATAAAAAATTCTAACTAAGACTTCCTGACTTTGAAGAAACAAGAGGCAGGCGATTTTCAGCAAACGTTTAACCTGAACTTTCTTCTCTAAAGGTCCAGTGCCTTATCCACCTACATATTCTATTGATTCTGTGTTTGTTTTTGTTTGCTTATTTTCACAAATGAAGGCACCTTATTGCACTTTTTTGAGATTCTCAAATAAATCTGTGGTCCATTAGAGCTCAAAGAACAGAAACCTTGGACAGATTGCCTGCTTCAGAATAATGCATGGTGTTTGTTCCATGTGTTCCCATACTGCATGTGTTTACTACTACGCCTCCTCCTTTTCTTCTCCTCCCTTACACAAGATTGGAAGCCGGCACCTCCGGGTAATTCATTAAAGAAAACCCCACGCGCCTTCTTTCCTATTTTGTCTCGCGGCTCACGCAATCTGTGTGACGTTATTTAACATGACAACACATGTTTACTGTGTTTGGGTGTAATTGGTTGGTGTTCCTGGATGCATATTTCCGTGCACCTCTCTGGTCTCAATCAACGCTGAATGGGTGATGCCAGGAGCAACACACACACACACACACACGCACACAGTAAAGTACAAAGTATACGTCCTCCTATCATAGCATGGTTTGAGTTTCAGTATGAAATCCCAACTGTTCAGAGTTAGTGAAATCAATTGGTTCAGTGCAGGGGCGAATTTAAACCGGAATAGCAATTTCTCAATGGGCCCCTAACTCCTTGGATTTTAATATAATACTCCTTTACCATTTCAGGAAAACCTTTAGCCAGACGATGAAAACATAGGACAGGTAAGTACAATAGTGGATACCTATGTAGATTGCAATAATTACAATTTATTGATTATTTTTTAAATGGTGCTGTAGGTAAGATTGAAGAGTTATTCATTTTATATAATTGGTTAGAAATGAACTAGCCATCAGTCAGCTATTAGTCAGCAAAATGCACAGTGAGAATATCTGTTTTGAGTTAACTGCGACTGTGCGAGACAATTTTGTTTCTAGACAGCTCCCTGGTCATTTGTGACCAATCAGGGCATCCGTTCCCTGACAGGTCATCTCTTCCCTGGTCCGTGGGAATCCATCTTGCAACACTTCTTAATGGGGGAGAAACATAGGGAGGGAGTGAGCAGTAAAGGAGGGGACATTGTTTGTCTCATTCACAAAAAAATCCCCTCTTTTGCTCGCTCTCTTTACAACTTTCAAATCGTACATACAGCACCTTTAAATATGTTAGGGCTTGTATGAAATGACCCACATCATTAAACGCGCGTCGCCTCCATCGCTCCCCACGCAGGACATATCGGCCATGTCATTATTCACTTGCCGTGAACCGGGAGACAGGGAGCATGTACATGAAGATCTGAAGAGTTGAAATGCTTGTAAACAGAACTGGCCGTGAGTCCATCAGTATTAATCACCCTGAATGAGGCAAAGCTCTGCCTGCACCTGCCTCCATCCGTCAAAGTGACAGGGACAGGACGGCACGGCGAGTAGAGGTGCTGATGATGAGGATGAACAAACTCTGAGGCTTAATAGATGAAGGGAGCGGAGGATTCAAAGAGAGACCGCCCCCATCCTGGATATTATTGTGTCCTACGATGATAATCTGATTCAGCCTGATAATCATCCTGAATTTCTATTAAGTTTCACCTCATAATTCTGTCTGAGCAGTTTTTCGAAGCCTGGGTGAGGTACCTTCCACCTTGACCAATCAGGAAGTGGTTAATGATTCACATTGCTCACTGTTGTCGATTTTTTGAGCCAAAATTTATGGACATTAATAGTCGAATCCCCAGACTTTATAAATACTTCAAAGGCAACGTTTGGCGACGGGAGTTAGCATGTTGTTTTCTGTTGCTCACAATTCTCACACAGATTCCATCAGCATATCTTTTTTTTTTATTCCCGCCTACAAGGTGCTGATTGACTCACACCAAGCCGAGTACCCCTCGGCTTGGTGTGATAATAATATAATAATTTGATTGCAAAAAATTAATCAAATAAGCAAACTGCTTTAACACAGTGTCTGAACACAATTATTACAGCTAAGGTTTCAAAATGGGTAAGGCTGCTTTAAGTTAAGTCCACTGTGGATGGTACACCATAAGGAATGGATTTTGTTTGAGACATTAATGTGAAGCTGCAATTCTTAGATCAGACCAGCATGAGGAACGCACAGGAATGAAAGATGGCACTAGAATGCTAATGCTAAACCAAATGAACCCAGTTGTTTCAGACCGGCCATCCTAGCCTAATTTAAGGCTCGGGCATTGAGGCTCACACACTCCTCCATTATGTATACGGGCGTGCATGGGCAGTATAACCACCATATATTTATATAGTTCAATGTATATAGGCTTGTAGAAGAAATCCCTCCAAACAGCTAAAATGGAAACATTGTGTTGGGCTTTTTATGAGTGTGTATGCAAATTTGCCTCAACTGGCCATCTCAGTGGTATTGTGGTTGTTGTAGTCTTCGGGCTACGCCAGATACTACCGAATGCATGAAATAAGAGCTCAGGTAACAGCAGTTATTCGGTCAAGTACCCTAATGGGGAAAAGCGGAAGAAATTGGCTGCCGAGGAGGAATTTAAGAGACAGGACGGGATAAGAATAGAATCTATGCACACAAAGCAGAGTCTGTATTGTATATGAGCTGACGATACCACTTTGATTGATTTGGCATATACAGTATGTATGTTTATGGTGATTAAAAATGAGCAGACCAGTCTAAATCCTACACAATGTTCCCTTGAAAGTATGACAACATGATGGCTTTCTGGCGCCGTCATCACATTGCATGTGTTCGGCGCCAAAAATGGTTCATAAAAAAATGTCTTTCATTTTCGTCCATGATATGCTTGAGCTATTTGTGATGTCAAACATAGTTCCCGTGCTGAAAATATGTGTGAAACATAAAATTGTCCATTAGCATTTACTGGTCTGATGCCTTCAAAAACTGTTTGAAACAAGACTTTTAATCCTACTATTATTTAGCAACGACCAACGGTCATGATCTTGATCATGCAGCATGGATACACACGCTCATGTTAGGTATATTTGAGTGCAGAAAACCACAGCTATATTGAATTACATTCTTTATAATTGGCTTTAGAAATACAGCAAAATGTCCATGAAGTAAGCTGAGCCTTTCGCGTATATAAGTGGATCCATGATTCTCTATTATTAATTATATAATAATTGTTTATCAAGGATTTGCCAAATAAAACGTAAGAAAACAAATTGGTTTATGGATGAGTATTGATGTCTTTGTTTGGGTGCATGTGTTTGTGTGTGCGGCTGTGTTTCACTAAAATGTTCTTTTTGTTTGCTCAGCAACATCTTTCTTTATTTATATGTGCATGCATTTTTGTAAGGAATAGGTCATGCAAATTGGGCATTTGGGAAGCATGAATCACTGCTTACTTTTTATGTCACAACATGAATGTGCCAACTCATTTCGGAATGTATCTGTCTCTGAAGACCGGGCTTTTGGTTGGGCCTCTGAAAAAAGATTATTTAACTGGGAGCAGAACACACGCAGAGAAACAAAGACAGAAGGAAAATGTCATGCTATAAAATTGGTTTGCAAACTCCTTGCAGAGGTGAAGGTCAATTATTTGACTAATCAAAAGCTGTAAACCACTGTTGGTATTCTGTGTTGGCTGATTAAGGAGCCAATCACACATAACAGCCTTGGCGATGTTGTTCTAAAAACACATTATGTACATACTGTATATATATATATATATATATATATATATATATATATATATATATATATATATATAGTTTTATGATAATAATAAATCTTGTTGATTCAAGATCTTTTAAAACATAAGGTAGTTATAGGGAGTAAGTGCGTTACATGATAGAAAAACAATAACAGAAAGTACTTTACAGTATACCGTTTATTTGTATTTATCTATTTGCCTTCCTTTATGTTCCGGTACAGGGAGCTTTTATGGAGAGCCCAGCAGTAAGGACTGCAACCATTGCAACAACGTGCCATTTCTCTCCTTATCTATCAACACAGGGGGAAACAGCTAGAGACAGACCTTTTACACCCAGAGAAACCCCAGGCAGAGCAATGAAACCCAGGATGAGGGTAAACCTCAGCCCCCCCTATTTGTCAATCCTCCTGAAGCAATAACAATATACTAATGGCCAAAAATCATTGGCAATTCAAGAATGTATGCGTAACAATGTCACTTGCTACACGCCACCTAGGTGGCTACCACACTCCACCTAGGGGACTTTGACTGGGCTCCTCTGGACACAGGACGCAGGGTGGTGATGTTGAAAGCCGGTATATCGTAGAAGTTTGTCGATAATGACACATGGAACTGGTGCTCCATGCTGCCATGCAGATCTCTTTTTGTGTGTGGTGATGGCTGGTTTAACCTGTGCACTTTGATTTCTCAATGCACAACAGGTGTGCAGCCTCACACTAGGTGAAGTTGCTTAAACCAGCCACACACTCCCACAGTATATCATTATAGATGTATATTTTATTCTGAATAAAGAACGGTGGGATTACATGACGTTGAAATTTAGAATGTCGTGGACTCCAATGTTGGACTCCATTTGTGGAAGAACATATATAAAAAATGTGTCAAATGTTTTATTTGAACATCTGAATGACATGTTTTTACTTTATTTACTTTCAGCCAGAGACACTTGCTGTACACGTCATTCACGATAACATTAAATCGTAATAAGATTCAATCATTTGTGTGTTTATCCCAAACGCAACACATTTGTCTGTAACATTCAACACTAGATTAAACAGTGAATAGTCCACATACAGAATTCACTATGGAGGGTGAACATGTGACAGCACCAGTGCAGTCTAAACACTTTTGAATGTTTTAATAAACCTCGTAATGTGTGTCTGTATTTGAAATGCATCAACACGAGGAAAAGACAATGTTCTGTATTTGATTGCTTTCGCTGATGCAGTCAGTTTTGAATGCTAAGCAATGACAACATGCATTCTTGTGCTGACCTCCCCTTCCTGCAAGATTCTTTGCATTAATCTTGTTTCATCCCGACAGCAGTAGGTGTGCAGGCTGGGAAGTCGGAAGGTGGGTAAAGTGTGTGTGTGTGTGTGTGTGTGTGTGTGTGCGTGTGTGTGTTCACTGAGGCATAAGTAGATTTGAAAGCGGCATTAGAGCCCACATGAGTGCAAAGCTCGCATTCCCTCTTTGAACTGCGGAGAACAGTATTTTAACGGTTCTCTGATAAGTTCCTGCACATTTTGCACAATAAATAACCTCAGGATAAATAAAGCTATATCTTATCTTATCCTATCTTTTGGATGCAATTCAAAAGCAAACAGGCCAAGCCATTTGTTCCAAGCCAAGGAACAAATACAAACATACAGAGGCCATCTGAGCAAGATGCCGGTTGACTTCAGCTTTTTAAACGTGCTTTGTAATAAAGCAAGGCAACCCTCCTCCACAAAAGAGAGTACGAGAAAGTATTTCCTTAAATCCAACCTCTAGTACTCTAATATTTGAAAGAAAACACAACAGTGAACAGACAATATAAATGGGCTCTATCACAAAAGGGGTTGTTTTAGACAGAAGGCTTGTATCATTTAACAGGATAATTGACATAATCTAGCATCAATAAAGGACACACAAATTGCTCTTCGTGGCTTGGGTTCTGCGGGGTAAACATCGAGAGGGGGGGAACTGGGACGGACTTGGCAGGAAAATGAAGGGGCCAGGCCAGGTCAGGCTGCTGAGTCAGCACCAACTGGCAGCGATGGAGGAGAGGAGAAGAGACGGATCACAGCAAAAAAATAAAAAATAAATGTATCACCTTGGGGTGCATTTTCAGTCCGAACCATTCCAAACTTTCTCCAGAATGAAAGAATAAAATGGGTGCTTTACTGATTGATGTGTTCTATGCAGGTTGAATTAAGAATTTGTCATGAGGGTTAAAGCTACAGTATATATTTGGGCATTCCTGTGATGCTCAGCAAGCCTAAGATAAAATACAGGCTAATATAAAATAAACATATTCTTTTTTTACCTGATATTCAACTTGGATAAAGTTTGCTGCTATAAATGTGTATACCAAGTACACAGTTCTGAAAGTAATTGACATTCCAAATAAATTATATTCATTAAATGTACTGTTGCCTTTCTTATTTTTATCATCAGCTGAATAAAGTTTGAATTCAACACAGACACGGATGACCTTAAGATGTCTATTAAGCCTCTTATTATTTATATTACTGTTGTGCAGGAACTACTGTGTACATAACTATATAAGTACCTCATGACTTGGAAAGTGGCCAACCTTAAGTAAGTTAGACATCTCATATCAATTAATATCTCAATTTGGAAAACACAATGCAATATTGTCGATATTGACAATATAAGTTGAGATATTGGAAAGGGAATCATTTATAAAAAAGATTTTTATATATATATATATATATATATATATATATATATATATATATAAAAAGCAGATATTACTTGTCCAACACTAATCGCATGTTGTTAAACGTAATAGTTAAAGTCAATTCATACATACTTGTGTTCCAAATTTAGAAAGCATTTTCATCCATTTAAACAAGATTCCTTTTTTCATTTTGGGAGGGACCCAACAACAGACAGAGAACAGTTCCCTTATGCTGTGATTGGACGGGTTAGAAGAGGGGGGACACAGCAAGATGGCAGGAACACATAGGGCTGGGCGCCCTGGGGAACCTGGAGAACGTTTCAACTTGTATTTGCCAGTGAACAGAACACCTTCTGAGTCCAGGGCTTGGGAACAGTCCCAAGCCAAAGGGATTCAGTGAGCCGTACGCTTTTAACCAGAGTGCAGTGTTTACAGCCAACACGCAGGAAACAAAAAGGGCTTGTTTTAACTACTGTTTTAATGTTTGTTCTAACCGGAAATGATACCAAATGACTGCCAGGATCCAATTATATGTTGGAAACAGATGTATTATAATCTTGGAATCTATGGAAAAGTAATTATTTTCCATATTTGACATGTTTCATTGTGCTTTCGTCTTAGCTGTTTTTCCAACAGATGTTGTAGGATTCTGTTAGGATTGCTGTTGTGTGCTCATCTTAGTGGCAGGTGGTTTGGGGTAAAAGCTAAACAAAACAAAATATGCAAATCCACAGAAATTCTCACAAACGTATCTCAAAAAGTATCTCAACGCAGCTCTTTCACAATGCATGGTTGACTGAAGCAAACCTCACCCCTTGCTTCAAGTAAGTAGTGGCCCTTGGCCAGGTAAAGCAATAGATCTTTCCAAGTCTAAACAAAAGCTAGCTTCGACTTAAACATTCTTTATTAGCCTCAAGGATTTAATGAGGAGTAAAAAAACAAAAAAACCACCATTGAGATACACTGCTCTTCAGTTGTTTAACCTTCTGTGTCTTTCTCACTGTTTGCCCTGATTCTGTCACACTAGTGGGGGGTCTGCAGTGAGTCCGTCCACATGCTTTTTCAGCAGCTTTGTCCGTTGTTTCCCACACAGAAATCCGGTGGGTTGTGAAAGTTACAACCTGTAACATTGGGGTTAGCGAGAGACCATTAGCACATTAGTTGTCATTAATTTTCTGTTAGGGCCTTGTTAGTGATTAGGATGTAGTAGAATCTGTACAGCCTCCAAAGGCCCAGCCCATTGTCTGTCTGTGTATACGGCAGCATTAAAGGTGCTTCAGTAGGTACGATTAAAGAGTTGTAAAGAGAGAGAGAACAATTCTAACACCAAAAAAAGCTTCCTCCCTCTCTGCTCCCTCCCTCTGATGTTTCTCCACCATATAGAGGTGTTGCATTTCACGCAACTGTAATTGACATGCAAGGTGGATTCCCCAAACCAATCGCTGTAGAGATGCCCTGATTGGTCAGAAAGGAGCCGGGAGCGGTCTAAAATCGAAATGGTCTCATACAGAGGCAGGCGCAGCCAACTAGAAAGAGATATTTCCACAGCGCATTCCACTCACTAATAACTGGCGGATGGCTATGGCATTTATAAAAAAAAATGATACTCAAATAATATATCTTAAATCTTCCCTTTAACATTCCGTCCTACTGTAACAGAACTGTGTTTTCTCCCCCCTCCCAACTCCCGTTTCACAAAATATGGCCCGGTGTACTAAACATTGTACATCAGGCTGAACTTGTTGTTCTCTCTCTTACTCAGTTAAAGAAAGCTACGCCTGGGCAGCCTTTTTTCCACTCTCTTTTTATTGTCTGTTGTCAGTATGGGAGAGGCTCGGTGGTTAGGACAGAGATGAACAACAACACAGTGCATTCTAATAGACTTTAATAGACCGTTTTACAGAGCCCATTTGTTTTATGGAAGCCTGGCATTCATTTCTATAGGGAAATAAATGTGACTGGGGGAGGGACTATAAAGAAAATAAATAGGAAACTAGTCCATGGAAAAAATAAACAAAGGGAGGAAAGGAGACTGAGGTTGCCAAAGCGGAAACAAAACAAGCAATTAAAAGGATGATATGACCAGCCCTGATAGCTAAAGCAGGCCTAATTAAAGCGTTGTATTTATATATATGTGTATAGCTCAGAATGCAAATATGTGTCTTTACATATGCAGCAATTGTATTGAGTATTGGGGTTAGGCAAAACAACCGGCAGGTTTGGCTGCCAAGTCATTTTCCATGTGAAATACTTCCCCAATGCCAGAATCAAGGGTGTGCTTGTTTTGAATTGGAACCGGCCGAAGCCAACAAATTCTGTAAATAGCTTCTTAAATTTGTACTAAAATAACTGGGTGCGTAACTACTTAATAGTACGTAACTCATGGATGTAATTATTGGTTGTTTGGTCTGGAAACGTAAATATTTGTAGTTTGCTTTGAAACGTAACGTTTCTAGAGGGACCTAGAAATCTGAGTATTAGGTCATTTTGCTACATAAGGGTGGGCGAGTACATGGAATAAATCAGGATTCTGAGATTAAACATTTGAGTTTTGAGTCCAAATATATTTCTGTAATTGGTTCTGTGGCAGACACCCTAATTTGCGCCCTTCACCCTGAGTTTTGATCCCAGTAATGGGGGTGGGTCCCTGAAAACATCTGGATGGATACCAGTAGGTCAGCTCTCTGCCATGGTCTGGTACTGCAGGTGAGACCCTGGCAGTACATCGGCCCCCCCCCCCCCACCAACCCCCCCCCCCCCCCCCCCCCCCCCCACCCCCTCTCATCCATTATTCGTTTTTTACTTGGGCACTAAAACATTTTTAAATAAATAAATAAGCTATTGTTACTAACACAATGAACCCTAGATTGAAGCCGCAGTCTCTGGACTCAAAAGACAAGTGCAATCAAGCCCAGAGAACTGTAGCTCCTCAGAGAAGATTAACATAGGGCTGATTGAGGAGGCTTTAAGTGACTCGTCATTTCACTCCATACTTTTTTCAACAGCCTTTTGTCCTTGGCTTTGAGAGAATTAATCAGTGATATAAAATTGTATATGCTTTATTAATCCCAGATGGGACATTAAAGTCCCATAGCAGAATACATAGGACAGCAATTATGAAGACATATTACAAATCATAAAAATATATATGTAAAATATAAAGACATAGTCCATAGGACTGAGTAACATATGAATCTATCCCACTATGGATCCTGATGCTCAGTAAATAACAGATGCTTAATCCATCACAATTGTCTCAAGATAATGGGAATAACAGAAGAATCGATAAGAAGTAATTTCATCATCTCCAGGTAGCTTTCTAAAGACTTAAAGGGACTCAGACGTGACAGACAGCAAGGAAGGCACTATAACAGTCAATGTCAATGTCAATCTCCATTTGCAGAGGCTTCCATAAAAAATACATGAACTTGGCTGCTGAGCTGAGTGTGGTCAGCAGAATGAAGCAAGTAGAGACATAAAGATTATGGAGGTGTGGGTGGCGGATCTGTCTGTAGGGGAGAGATAGGAGGGGGCGTGGGTCTCTCTGTAAGGAAGAGTTAGGAGGGGGCGTGGCTCTGTCTGTAGGGGAGAGATAAGAGGGGGCGTGGCTCTCTCTGTAAGGAAGAGTTAGGAGGGGGCGTGGCTCTGTCTGTAGGGGAGAGATAGGAGGGGGCGTGGCTTTCTCTGTAAGGAAGAGTTAGGAGGGGGCGTGGCTCTGTATGTAGGGGAGAGATAGGATGGGGCGTGGCTCTCTCTGTAAGGAAGAGTTAGGAGGGGGCGTGGCTCTGTCTGTAGGGGAGAGACAGGAGGGGGCGTGGCTCTCTCTGTAAGGAAGAGTTAGGAGGGGGCGTGGCTCTGTCTGTAGGGGAGAGATAGGAGGGGGCGAGGCTCTCTGTAAGGAAGAGTTAGGAGGGGGCGTGGCTCTGTCTGTAGGGGAGAGATAGGAGGGGGCGTGGCTCTGTCTGTAGGGGAGAGATAGGAGGGGGCGTGGCTCTGTCTGTAAGGAAGAGTTAGGAGGGGGCGTGGCTCTTGGAACCTGTTTAGATGACAGGTGAGTTAGTGGCAGCAGGTGTTTACTAATCTACCTATCAATTTTCAAATCGCTTGACTTCTCCATGGCTCCGTCCACATATGTACTTTCTTATTCTGTGTCCATGAATGCAGGCTTATACAAGAACATGTCCAGATACACCTCCTCTGGTATCTTTACACATGAGAACTCATCTAACATGTTCCGTAAATATGCATGGACACACTCTGTTCGCAACCCACATGCACCAAAGTTAACAAACTGTGTTTGTGAATGGGTGTGTGCGCGCGTGTGTGCATGTGTTTGTGTGTGCGTGCATGCGATGCATCTGTGTGTGGGAATTGGTGTGTGTATGTGCGTGTGTGGCCGTGTGTATAAGAGAGAGCGCTAGATAGATTAATGATGTACTTTGTCAGCTTTTACTGCACACGGTCTGCCTCTCTACACATATCTTCCTCTGGGATGTATCCCCCACTGGGGAGGAGGGAGAGAGAGAGAGAGAGAGAGAGAGAGAGAGAGAGAGAGAGAGAGAGAGAGAGAGAGAGAGAGAGAGAGAGAGAGAACAAAGGAGACGGGGGAGAGAGAGATAGACCTCACAGTGTGATAGAGACAGAGATAGATAGATATAATGATTGACAGCAGAAGGCAAGGTATCCAGGACTGGACAAAGGCCCCTCTGAGTGACAAGGAGAGATACCTGGATGACCTCATCAGTGCTGTGGAGTGAAGAGAGATAAAGCTTCCTGAACCCAACTACGATACCAAAGAACTGCCTGGCGCTACGTCATCTCTGTCTAGTTTTAGCACGCCGTCATATGCTGCCGAAACCAGACAGCTAGAACAAGGGTGATATTCTTGTCATGGCGGTTTTGATGGTCTGGTGTGTGTGTGTGTGTGTGTGTGAGAGAGAGAGGGAGAAAGTTTGTGTGCAAGTCTGTTTGTATGGTATGTGTTGACGGTCTGACATGTGTGTGTGTGTGAATACGTGAGAAGAGTGTGATATTGTGTGTGTTAGAGAGAGAGTATGTGTGTGTGTGTCTGTTTGTCTGTGTGCGCAAGAGTGTAAGAGTGTGTGTGTGTGTCTGGGAGTCTCTGCTAGAATGACATCCTTGGCAAGGCTGTTTTGATGATCTGCTGTGTGTGTGTGTGCGTATGTGCGCGTGTCTGTGTGCGAGAGAGAAAGTTTGTATGCGAGTCTGTGTGCTTATGTGTGTTTGTCTCTCTTTGCTTGGATATTCTTGACATGTGCCGACGGTTTGACGTGTGTGTGTGTGTGTGTGTTAGTGTGCATCAGTCTGTGTGTCTCTATGCTTGTCTTTTGCTTTTCAATTCAAAATGTCATATGCATGACCCCAGGATATAACCCCCCCCCCCCCCCCCCCCCCCCCCCCCCCCCAACCCTGAAAAAACCCTCAGGAGAAAATAGTATTGATAACAGACACATGCACTGACATTCTGGTGGACAGTAGCTCAGGCGAAACAGAACACAAGGGCCGGGACATTTTAATAAAGGCTGCCCTAACCCCCCATATCTCGCTACGGGGGGGGGGGGGGGGGGGGGGGAGACGGACGACTGGGCCGGGCGTGATTGGCCGAAGCTGAGTGAACTTCTGATCAGTGTCCTCCCAGCCTGTGTACGTGGATGTTTTGATAAGAAAGTACACTCTCAAACGTCTGTCTTTCTTCTCGTCCTTGTTTCCTTTTTTAACTTTTCTGGCTCAATTGCTTTCATTCCTTTTGTTACATTTAAAGTGACAACTTGACAAACGTGATCAACTTTAATACCAAAGAATACTTTATTGTATTGTCCGGCTGAAAATAATACATTGGACTGATACTTGCAGGAGATTGCTATAGCCAATGTATTCAAAATCCATGGTGTAACATAACCTGTTTGTCACAGTCCGTCAGTATTTCAGAATAAAGAAAACAGGCAGAACTGTTTGGATGTATAAATATATCAGTATCAACCCACCACAGATTATTCTTTTCTCTTGTCTTAATATGTCTCTATAATCTTTGCATATCAGTTCTGAAGAGAGTGCCTGCATCAGTCACACCACTAACCAACATCTGACCATGGTGTCTTACAAACAAGGTATGACTAATCCCAAAGACTTTATATGACTGAAATGTGACACAATAGACAAACGGAATAAGGGCATCGCTATTACCCTTGGACCATTGTCTCCTGTCGATGTGGAACTGCTGACCATGTAGTACAACATCTTGTGTCTTGTGATCGGTCCACACATCTGAATTTTGAATTCGATAACATTATGGAAAATGTTAGTGCTAGTGTTAACCAACTGTAGTGTACATTATTAGGAAGGAATACAGGGCAATATGTATAATGATGAGAGAGAGAGAGAGAGAGAGAGAGAGAGAGAGAGAGAGAGAGAGAGAGAGAGAGAGAGCGAGAGAGACGGACCAATTGAATTCACTTGACAACTTCGGGTTGTCCTAATTATTGTAGGGACATTACCATGCATGACCATTGTTTATTTGCATCTGAATTAGGAGGCCTCTTTCAGTTCAGCCGGTTACATTTTAATTTACTAATTGTTGACTGTGCTGTGATGCATGGAAGCGGTGTCCACAGCCTCTGTAATTTGCTCATTATTTAGGATGGTTGGACACCAGTGCTGACCCCATCCAGCCTCTTCAAGAGAAGGGCTGTAATAAAGCCACACCAAACGTTTGTGTCTTAACTGTTGTGTTCATTTGTATTTTATTATTTTTGGGGATTGGAAATTAGCATATCTGGAAGGGCTAATTTGCTGTTTTAAAGTGCAACGCATAGCATGGCGCTGAGCCTTTTTTTGTAACTTTCAGAGAAGCATCTTTGTTTTTTATTTTACTGTAATGTCCACTAAAAAGTAACCTTACTTACTGCCTTCCAATGATACGTTTCTAATGATAAATAAAACGGTGCTTGGACAAAGCATGCAATGTTAAAAAGTAAACCCTTTCTCACTTCTTTTTTAGATGGTACGGTATATTGAAATGATGAAATAATGCATAGGATAAGATATGGTTAACATCCCTTACATGTATGTAAGGGATGCAAGGACAATATATCTTAGGGGACAACCTCACTGGACAATGACAAATAGCAGCAACAGTTTCTTTGACCATTTGAAGCATTTAAATAGAATCAGCAAGAGCAGCTCAAATGCTGGGTCATGCCTCATTGCAGTCTTTCCCCAGTGCAGGTCTCAACATTATTTCTGCTCCTGTCTGAAATCAAGCAGCATATATTTCCCTCAAATCAACATGAAATATTAAGTACTAAATCGTGTGCGGTTGAGAAATATTTGCTTACTTGTTCCTAGGGACTACTAGAAGTTGACACACTTGACTCACCAACCTGCCAGTAATTAGAATAAAATAATAATTTTATCCTGAAACTTTGGGAAACAAATCATACTTATGAGAGATACCGCAAGAGGCTATTAACCTGTCAAAATGATCAAATCTCTCTCTTGGACTCCGCGCCGTGGCGTGCATCGCATCATGGAGTCGAAAGTTGTACTAGCAGCGAGGCTGTACGCTATTTAAAGACACCGTTACATCTCTACTTAATACGCAGGCAGACAGTAGGAGGGAAGTTGCCGGAATCGTTTAAAAAATAAGAACCAAAACAAAAACCCGTGACCAGACCCCTGCATTCACTTCACTTTGAACTCACTGATACACACCCCGGGCACCAACCATAAAAAAGGAGGGTTTGTGTCATGGTGGTGGAGGTGGTGGAGGTGGTGGAGTTGGTGGTGGGGGTGGTGGTGGAGGTGGTGGTGGAGGTGGTGGTGGAGGTGGTGGTGGAGGTGGTGGTGGAGGTGGTGGTGGTGGTGGTGGAGGAGGTGGTGGAGGAGGTGGTGGAGGTGGTGGAGTTGGTGGTGGGGGTAGTGGTGGCGGTGGAGGTGGAGGGGGTGGAGATGGTGGTGGGGGTGGTGGTGGAGGTGGTGGTGGCGGGGGTGGTGGTGGTGGAGGTGGTGGTGGTGGTGGTGGTGGAGGTGGTGGAGTTGGTGGTGGGGGTGGTGGTGGAGGTGGTGGAGTTGGTGGCGGTGGTGGAGGTGGTGGTGGGGGAGGTGGTGGTGGCGGGGGGTGGTGGCGGTGGAGGTGGTGGAGGTGGTGGGGGTGGTGGTGGCGGTGGAGTGGAGGGGGTGGAGATGGTGGCGGGGGTGGTGGTGGAGGAGGTGGTGGTGGTGGTGGTGGAGGTGGTGGTGGCGGGGGTGGAGGTGGAGGCGGTGGTGGTGGTGGTGGTGGAGGTGGTGGGGGTGGTGGCGGGGGTGGTGGGTTATGGAGGGAGGATAACTGCCTTCATTTTGATTCAGCGGCTGCTCTCGGGTCCTAAATGTTGCGATCCGCGCGGCGTGTGCAACGGGGGGACAGACCGGCGAGGGGACAGGACAGTAAATAAAGGAAAGTTGAGCCGCCTGGCACCAGACATCCGGCTTTAAACTACAGTCACAGAGAGTGAGTAAATCGTATGATGACATCGCTTGTCATGTTTAAACCGTACACCGTGTTTAAGGATAAGGTTGAATCACGTTTATTTTTCGGTTTGTGTTCAGTCTGTAGGCCTTAGTAGGATTCCTTTTGTATTTGATTCAAAAGTGTTTTTTATTATTTATTATGTGTGTTATGGTTCATATCGTTAGCTGTACGGTTTCATTCTAGTGACATCACAAGTGGGAGGAAGGCTGATCTTTACATCATACATCTGGGAGGACAGTCCCACTTGTGATGTCACTAGAGGGTGGATTTTGAAATGGCTTGTAATGGCTAATCCCACTCACACCAGGTAGCAAAATAGAGGCCCTTTAACTTACTCTTGTTCTGTCTTCTTGACTGCAAATTAATAGTTTTTTTTTTTCAAACAAGACTAAATGCAATTAGCAGCGAACACTCACAGCTTTGTCAAATTGCTTCTCAGAACTTTGGCGTCAATGATAAACTCAATCATGTGGATTCATTTTCATTTCAATTATATACACAAACTATAGGGAATTGACAGACCTCATGTTTATAGCGAGAGATCATGAAGTGTATTAGAAAGTGACCTAAAAGATTATCCACTGTGACTGTTCTTACTGACGCAGACAAAATAGATTTCATAGCCACCAGGGATCTCTGTTCATTACCTTTTTTTCCTTCTGAATCACAACAGAGACCTTTCGATTAAATTGGAAGTCAAACAACAACAAAACGCAACAGGGCTTTACAATCAGACTCTTAACCTTTTAGAGGCGAAGGGAACGATATTATTGAAATGATTGCCACTTGTGCTGCTCCCGTCATCAAATCAACCACTTTTGTTCTCTACTTGACTTCAGTGGGTCAATAGAATCCATGAGATTGACCGCAGGGACGCACTGCCTCTTTAATCCATGGGTTGAGCCCATTAATTCAGATCGCCATCATTCAGAACACCGACTGATTTAGTCCTGGAAGAGACAAGCTGTGGACGTGAGCGCCTTGTGAATGAGAACAACACCAGCAACAGCATGCAGGTGGCCCCTGGTGGATCAGACTGCATTCTGAATAAGCACAAGAAAACAACCAATGTGTCTCTACTCACTAGTGATGTGTGCTTTAATGTGTGTGTGTGTGTGTGTGTGTGTGTGCGCGCTTCTGTGTGTGTGTGAATCTGTATATGTGTGTGTGTGTGTGTGTGTATTGAGTCGTTTATCTTTATCCATGTTTACAGTGTGTAGAGCAGTGTATTGCTCTCTATTGCTATCTAGTAGCGTGTCCCCCTTGCTTTCCATGGAAGATTGCGACATGATCATATGATGCAGCAAATTGAACAGCTGGTAACAACTCTTGTTCTGCACAGCAGCCCGTCTCTGCCGTACAAGAAGTAAAAAATGTTTTCTTTCTTTTGCTGCGGACAGCACTTTTCTCACCTCGCCCCGGCAAAACGCTAGCAGGTTGCGACGCAGTTGGTTGGCAGGGCTGCCGACGTGATAAGCACGGGTGTTCCTGTAAGACATGGAACCATGATGCATGACACGGTGTGCACCCCCCAAAGTACCCACTCCGGCCTGGGGACACCGGCGCTGTGGAGGGGACCAAGCTGGTCCTGAAAGACGTGCAGATTACTCTGATGTGGTTGGAGCTCTAACACTGGGTCGCAAAGGGACATTCCTGCACACCATTACCATTACCACCAGCAGTCAACGTGGACGGCAAGAATCTAAGTGGCGCTCCGCGTCGCGCCAGCCTACTGTGACACTATTTTTACGGCTTGATCTGCAAAGGAAAATAGTTTTTAGTCGTGTTTTGACGCAACATCGGCGCCCAGCTTGGTCCCTGGGCATTTCAGCGCGTTTGAGAAGAAGTCTGGTGAATGCTCTAGTGTTCTGGAAGGACCTTCTACACACACTCAAGCTGAGGTCATTAAGAGGACATAAGGATCCAAGGCTCAGCTGAAGATAGCAACGAATGATGAGAAGTACAATTTTATGGATTTGTGATTTGAGTGAGGCATTTCATTACGTGTATTTAATAGTTACGTTAACGACCAATGATTGGGAATGTGTTTTTATTTCTTGCTAAAGTGGACGATAACATTTATTGGAGTTTAATCGTTGTACTTATGTAATTGCAAATTCTGCATTAACATAGCAAATTAAAATAAAGTGTAATCATTAATATATATCTCTGCATTATATAGAGTAATCAATCGAGAAAAGAACTGATTAAATATACACTTCACTGAAAAAGTACGTAATAAAATGACACTTTTGTGCGTCATTCTTGCATTACTCTTCCTCAGTCCTTTAGGTTTCCCTGTTCCCTGACAGTCTCTACATTATTTCCCCTGGTGTTTTTTTGTACTCAGGATATTAAAACTCTGTGTGAGTGTTGGCATTGACCTTGATGCCCACAAATGATGCATACTAATACCTGCTCCATGTCCAGTAAAACACCGATCAGCTCATCTGGAGGATATAGTCACCTTGGACTGGGCGGGAATATCTCCACGTGTGTCCCTGTCATTTAAAATAAGAAAGTCAGACAGGTATGGATGTATTTCACGTGCTTCATTAGGGCACAGTTTGCATACGTAATCGAAAAATGTTATTACTTAATGCTGTAAAATGCATAGCAGGAAATATAAAGACCAATGCAATTTACACGTGCATAATACTCTGGTAAAGATATTGAAACCCAAAACTTAATTTTGGGTTTCAATAGCTTACATTTCTCCAAGTAGGTGTGATTGAATATCTACCATTGAAAAATAGTCTTCCTACTGTAATCAAGGAAGTTTGTCAAACAACGTTGATACATTCAAATCTTAACTTAAACCCTTTCTTTACTCTCTCACGTAGCTTCCAGAAACGTCTCTCTTGACTACAGTCTATTAGAGCTAAACCTCAGGGCTATTGCCCTCTGCAGACAGGAACTAGACAGTCCCCCCCTTATGCGTTTGGTCCATCTCGGCCTATCTCTTCTCAATGACGTGGTTTATCCTGTCTGTGTGTTTTGTTCCAGAGCTGCACTGTGCCCTCCTCTGTCGCCATCAGGCTGTGTTCTGCGGTGTGGTTCACATTTGTTTCTATAACTTGAAACGGACCCTAACTCACCTAATCCAGTTTAAACCTGCACTATGTGACTGTCCTACTGCAGCTGTTTACTCCATTAAAACATATCTGCACTAGAAAGTTTCAATCCATCCAGTTTATTCTGATCCACTTTTCAGATCTAATCTTATGTTATCTATAGTTAAATACTAACCCACCTTGTCAGTGTTGAATACCAACATACCTAATCTAGTCAGTATTAAATACTGTCCTTCATTAATGTTGGCCACTAAATGAAGTGAAGAGCCAAAAGGCGATAAACTAGATCCAAGAAGAGCATTATATTAGAGCAGAAATTCAAACTGTACGTTTTGCCTGTGCAATAAAGATAACATAAAAGGGCAGGGGAAGAGGGCCAAAATAAAGTGAAAGTCTCTTCTTTTATATCAATAGCCTCACCTAAACTAATCAACGCTCTTCTATTTAATGATGGAGAGGTCTCTCACTCTTTCTTACACACACACACACACACACACACACACACACACAAACTAAAATGATGAATACACTATCCATGCTATCCGAAGAAGAATGGCTTCACTAGTGTCACCATATGTGTTCAAAAGCAGCACAAGACTCGCAGATGGCTTCAGCCAAATGGTGGATGGTTCCTCCACACCGCCAGGTCCTATAACCACCTGCCAGGTTTCACAGCAGGTGGACCACAATAGATGGCAGAGAATAGTTAGCATCTGTTATCTATTAGGAGAAAGTTTCACACCCTGTGAACTACATATCCCAATGCTTCCTGTCATCTGCCGAAGACTATTTAATATTTCTGAGGTACAATGTGTTTCAATACAACGATATAGCAGTTAAAATGATAAGAAAATACAAAAAAAATGATAGTTATATTTGTTTACATCGTAGCAGTTTGTGAGTTCAGAAACACCCCATTAAATGGAAATTTACTTTTTATCGCATGCATTTCATGCATCTAATTCCACATATTATTCCCTTTATCACCAAGCAAATCCTCAACACATTCCTCCAATATCCAGTTTCATTAGGAAACACTGTATCAATCCACACCTGTTTAAAAGGGCTTATGTTGTGAATAGCCATCCTGACATATACGTAACTCGGGCCTCGTGTATGTGAACATTGATAGATGACTTCCCTTAACAACTTTGGAACACAGACTGCTTTATTCTCCAGTGGCACCTACTTTTACTTTGAAATCACACATTTCAAAAGAAGGAGAGGGTCTGGCTCGGTTATGAATTCATGGAAACAAAGTTTGTTCAGCCATGCTGTACTTTTATACAGGTATAGAGTACCTTTCCTGCATAAAATATATCCAGAGTGGCAGAAGCAAGATTATTTTGATAGTCTGGGCTGATACCCAGGAGGCTGCTGTTGTTTCCCAATGGCAAGTCCCTTGCTTCTGCAGAACTTACACTACAATATCACCAAGCTCTGATTATGCCTCTTCACTTCTCGATTTCCCTCATCACTTCATCACTTTCCCTCTCACTCTGCATACAGCAGTACTAGAATCGTTTTCTTATACAGTGTTATGTTTCAAGGGAACTCTAAGCAATCGTCTGATGGCTTGGAGAAATACAGTGTCTAGATAAAAAAATGTAAAGGCTCTCACTCATTCCAAAAATATAGATATACATTTGTAGTCACTAATGTTTGTAGCTCACTGGAGAACATGTTTACTGCACTGTTTAAATGCTATGTTGCTAAGACGTTTTCTGTGTGAATCTAAGGTACACCATGATACCATGAATCAGATGATATAATGTACCCTCGCTTCTGTCTGCTGTGCTGTCTGTTACTTCACTGCTTCAACTCTCTTCCTCTCACTTGTCTGCAAACTGTCTGCATTTGTGATTCCTGGCTCAGAGATAGAGTCCACCATCTACAGCATTGCCTATAGCAAGGCCACTCTCAAAAAGCTTCCAAGCAGCTTGTGACACAAAGAGAGCGACAGCGAACACATCCAGGTACGAATAACCCAACGGCACCAGTGAATGAGTGGGATGGCATGGCCGAGTACAGGGCTCCACACTGGAGGTAGCCGGGAATCATCAGAGACTCCCGGCGCACCATGCTCCGCAGAGGGAGGCCTCTGTCGAGTTTAAAAGACATCGCCGCACGCCCCACGGGATTCACGCTGACGGGCTGAGGATTCAAGCTGTCGCCAGGAAACTATTAAGATCTTACAGAACCAAAAAAAGCTGCGAGGCCTTAGCACTTTCACAGTGCCTCGCTCCAAAAGAGGGCTTTGAAGGTTGTAAAAGAAAAAAGAAAAAAGGGAAGGAAGAGGATAAAAGGAGGAACCCAGAGACAAGCCATGTTTATTTTTCTTCCCATTGTTTAACGATTCAAGACGCACAACAGTAAGGTGACTGTTGACTTCATGAGTCAAGTGTTGCTCTTATTTTAAAACTGAATTATTCTGAAATTATAATGTCACAAGTGGCAGAACAAGTGCCTTTGTTCATATTATTTGATGTTGTTATGTTGGTTAAGCAGCGAGCTGATTAAAGTGTGATTTTGCACACTGGCACATGAGGCACAGATTTAGCATTTAATGAGATTTAATCTCTCATACATTAAAAGACTACAGCTGATGCAAGCTACAGACGTTGAAAGTTGCCTAGTCATCAGTTGTGCATTGGCACAAGGTTTAACAATGTAGTTTTGTAATTAGAATATGATTAACTTTATATATTATTCAAAATGTTTCTCGCTGATTTATTCATAAATTATACTTTAATTGATTCTTCATATTTTTTTGCCACAGGGGGTTAAGAAAAGACAATTGTGAAGAGCTGTAGTAATGTACTATTGGGCCGAATTATACTCATATGTAAACAAACGGAGACACATTTATGAATATATTATATGTACACTACGTCACATGTGCATGTTTTCAAGCTCAGAAAAATCCACATAAACCCGAACAAGATAAATGAGTAAAACACATAAATATTCATACAATCAATGTAGTCAAAACCACTACAATTTGGCTTCAGGACATCCCACTTGATAAGCCAGCTGTATGATCTCCCATGCATTTATTCAGATTCTACCTTAGCACTTTTACATATCACTGATGCTGTACCACCCTGAATACTGGTTACTACAACATGGATGAATGATGCCAGAGTTTTCAAGCTATCAACAATGTGGTTCCTCTGCGGTTGGTTCTTGGCACACTGTTATTCAATTTCTGTTCTTTAATTCTGCATTTTTTATGTTTTTATGTAATCAATCACAAGTGAGGCAAAATCAAAATAGCTGCTTAAATATAAATCTTACTTAAAGGTGCTGTAGGTAAGATTTAAGAGCAACCATTTGAGTCTTAATTTTAAGAAATGGCATAATAATCCGTCAGCTATTTGTGAGTGTAATGCGCCGTGAGAATTTCAGACCGCTCCCGGCTGATATTTGACCAATCAGGGAATCTTTTCCGGCATTGGTTCCAGGAATCCGTCTTGCCTGTTAATCGCAGCTGCGTTCAATGGCAGAGAAACATAGGGAAGGAGGAGAGGGAGGGGACGTTTCTTTCTCTCTACCACTCCTTTCCGCACTCTCTCTTTACAAATCTCCAATCTTACCTAAATAACCTTAACATGAGGGTCACTGCTGGATTGAAATTCAAGGTTCAGGAGGCTACATGTTAAAATGCACGTAAACATAAAAACATTGAATACATTTACAAAGAATTTCACCAAAGAAAACTTCTCGAGACAGAAAAATGGCCATCATTCATCCAAGGTTGATCATTTTAACATCCTTTAGCTTCATGAATCCCAATAAGGTATAATATGGACATTAACAGAACATTTGACTTTCTTTTTGCCAGATGGTGAGGCAATTTCGCGTAAATAATTTGAGTGTTGTCTTACACAGCAGATGCCGTTAAACTTCATGCTGTCATTTATTTTCTCTGATCACTCGGCTCTGATCTCAACCGACTTGATAAAGTAGTTAACACCAGACTTGGTGTTGAATCAACTTAACACCAGCTACTTCTTTTATGGAATATAACTTCAAAAATTAACATTTTAGCTTTGATTTCCTTCTGACTTAGTAAATCTGAGCCCTTACTCATTGCCTTATTTGCTAGCTTGATCTAGTTAGCACTGCCCCAATTCCTTTGAATAAGTCTGCAAACTAAATTCCAACTCTTCCTTTGGGATAACAACTAGCAATATGTTACCAATATTGATCCCCATGATCTTTCTACCAGGAACAAAGCCTTCATAAGCTCAACCCCCAGTTTAATGTGTGATATGTATGACTTAAGTGTAATTTGCACAAACTCACCCAGCAGTAGGAAACTGTAAGACTGTCTTAAGGTTTCAAGTCAACACCGTTCTGAAAGCCTCTCCCACCTGCATATATTACTTTTCTTTGGTAGAATATCTCCATACAAAACAGGAAACAAGGCGTAACTCCGCCCCTTGCAGTTTTTAATTTCCGGCGCGGGATCCGTGCAGTCTCCCCCCAGAAAAACGTCTATAACATAGTAGAACTGCTGGATCTGAGATTATATTGTAGACGCTAATTTACTTGATCTAGGTTAATTGGTCAGACTCTGCAGCAGCGTAGAGAAATCTCCTGTTATAGTGATGGAATACAGAAAACGGTAATTTAGGAAAAGTTATACCAAGTTTACCAGTGCTGGCCGAGTTTCGAGTGTTGGCCAAGGAGGGATACCGACAATGGGAAAACGAAGCTATCGTTTAGTTACCAGTCCCCTTCTGGACCCGAGATTAATGGCCAGCCATATCAGGATGGTTGTGCTCCCGCCGGTCAGTAGAGACCCATTCCATGTAACGACCGTCTACAGATCCCCGCCCCAAGCAACATGATTGGTCGAAAAATATTTGAAGTGGAAAATAATGAATTGCCCCGTTCTACCAGATTTAAGCTGGTCTGCCATAGGATTTTAGATGCTAATCTAAAGTGTGATTGGTGAGACTACAGTCAGGGAGGATGTATAAGACTACTAAGGGCCTTGTCAAGAGGAAAGCAGGCAGATGGAGCTTCAGGATTGAACATTATTCCAAATGCGCCGGCACTGCATTAAAGCGTTATCTTCGTGCTTTGGCAGGCAACCTACCTCTGGACTGATTCCAATACCGAAGCAAATTTGTTAGCATCCTGTACAACACGTGTTCAATTGAATCCAACTCAATTAACTTGATCTTCACAAAGTTAGCTAATAATAGGATACTGTCTGTGGGACACTGGGGCTAAGTACCTGGGTTATTGACAAATTAGTTGGCTGCCAATTATTTACTTAGTTGATATGGTTGGCATGGTATAATTAGTATGGTCTGATTTTCATTAAAGAAGAACCTTGAAGGTATAAATGAAAGTCCAATTCCCATTGGTTTATTCTGATCTCTCAGTACATAGGCCTTGGCCAATAGAAGTGGAAATCTGTTTACGAGGTTCCATATATGGATACGGTATGCCTCTTTATATAACAGATATAAACCTATAAAGATTAAAGATGAAGAACAATACAGATTTGCTGGGATTTACCTAGCAAATCTACCAGACCTACATAGTGTACATTGCTTCCGCAGGGTAGTTTGATAACTTGTGCACCATTTAAAGTCAATTCATAATCCTTTTTGTGATGGTGTATTTCAATGGTGTAGACAGTCACCAAAATGATGGTGTATTTCCAAAACTGAAGGAATACAGTACACGAGTTTACCTGAGCAAACTTGGACTTAGCAATATTGTGCTGTGTGTTGGTGAAGCGGTAACCCAAGAACAATGTAAGATTGGTGTCCTTTTTCACTCTAAGATCAAACAAAGCACTGCACTGATGCATTATCTTGTTTCATTTGGGCAGAGGCAGGGAGTAAAAGGAAAGAAATGAGACAGTGAGAGCACCATACTTTTCTCTTGCCAATTAAGAGCCTTTGAAAGAAGCCCCCTGTGTCAATGCCTGGACTAATTACAAATCCCATAAACATTACAGTGCGAGCAGAGGTAAACAAACTGTGTGATGTGTGGACTATGTGTCTCCGGGACGTTGGGTGCTTACAGGATGTGGCTTTTACAAAATAAACAAAGCACATGGGTCAGGTCAGGAGAGGAGTTCAAGAAGCCGATACGCCCAAGAAAACCAATACACCAAAACACAAAAAACACAGGGGTGGAAGGAATGGGGAAGAAAGAAATGTGTGTGTGTGTGTGTGTGTATGTGACACAAAAACATGTGGCAATAACAGCGACACGATTGCTAACCTGAGTGACAAAATGCTTCACTTCTGGTGCACCCTCACCGCCGTGGGTGTTTGTTTAACATCCGAGCTGTGTTTGAAATGGAGGCGACCGCTGTGGTTCCACAGCCCCACAACTCTTTTCATTTGACGCGCTGCTATTGAAGAGCCCTTTTTATAATCCTAATTCACTCCATGCATGCATGCATGATGCCTACTGCAGGCTGCAGGCACTGGGCAGTCCATACATCACCGGCGGCCAGGCAGCCGTCACGGTGAGAGTGGAGGAGAGAGGTGAGGATGAGGATGACGGATGGCATTCAGTTACGCTGCAGCAACAAATGAATCTGCCTACAGGGAAAAGGCCACTTGTCATCAGCTCCTCACCCCCCCCCCCCCCCCCCCCCCCCCCAACCACTGAAAACAGACTTCGGTCTTTAAAGGTTAACAGAAAACTACAGAAAATGATTTACGATTAATCGCGGTGGAAGTAGGGTAGCCCTAATGTGAGTTTGATTAAAAGTTACCGTAGTTCTCGGTTTGAGATGACACATGCTGGCAGCGAGTCATCCTATGTTTGCTGAAGGCCTTTAATACCCAGTATGTACTTATTGGATTTTACACCTGTTTTAAATTTGGCACATTCACATATGGCTCTCCGGATGCCTGGCACCAGCTGATGCAATCATTTGGATAACTCAACAGAAAAATATAAACATCGGCAAAAATAACAATTTGCAAACAGCATTTCAGGTTTCAAACTAGTAACTTAGCACTTCATTACCTCACACAGGTCCTCTGCTTCCGGCATTATCTCTGAGTGTATTTTTGTACAGCACATTTTAAGTTAATTATTCTTGAATCGGTCCAAACAGCACGACTTCTAGCATGGAAAATCACTCACTACAAGCAGCAGAGACCGGATTAAGAAATCACATGGGAAATACTTTCTCAGGCATAACACAGTGGGTTTTTGAAAAGTGCTGTTTTTTAATGATTATTTTGCGGCGTCGCATAATAGGACTGCAGTTAATCCATTGATGCCAAACAATTGCTACTGTGAGAGGGGCTGCCACGCGGCAGCACATGTTACATTAGACAAAATAGATCCGTTTGTTCTTGTATTTTTACAAAGAAGATGGAACATGTAGAGAAGCACTTTGGGCATTGAGCAAATGAAAAGTTTAACATTATCTTTGATCACACAAACACAGCATACATCTTGTTGATAACACTGCACATTTTTACAAGATGGCCTTAGTATATGGTCTCCCTCAAACAAATCCCAAAGACAAAATTGAAGGAATAACTCAAGATGTTGTGACTTAAAATGGTGTTGTAAGTAAGATTTAAGGGCTATAATTTGATTGTAATTTGTAGGAAATGCCATAGCCGTCCTTCAGCTTTTAGTGAGTGAAATGCTTTGAGAGAATATCTGTTCTGGTTAACTGTGCCTGCCTCTGTATGAGATCATTTGAATTTTGGACCGCTCCCTGCTAATTTCTGATCAATCAGGGCATCTCTTCCCTGATTGGTTCGGCTAATGTGCCGCATGTATTTACAGGACTTTTGGACCTGACAGGACCAAGACCCATTGGACTGGATCCCATTGACCTTGGACTGGATCCCATTGACCTACTAGTGGAGTATCATCGATGGGAATCATCCATTATCGTGCCTTAACCTGACAATGGATAATTAAACTAAAAGTAGGCCACAGATATGAAAGCCTGACATCTGCGATACACACACAAATAAATTAAATGCAGATTTGGCCACTTGACATCAATGTTAATGTTAACCACTGAGCATGTTTGTAATTAGTGTTTATTTGATCAGGTGTGCATTGTGTGTTTGATCAGGTTTGCATGAGTCATGACAACTATACCTTAAGAATTGTTAGCACAATTCCACATCATGTTATTCACCTATTTAACATTAATATGGCAAAAGCGTTTTTTGTGATTATTTTACGTGATTGAAGAATTGACTTTTATTTCAACTGAAATGCATTTGTGTTGAGTCTATGTGCGAGCATGCTTCACAAAGTGGCTGGGCTAACTCTCTGTGAAAAGGTGAGGACCTGAGTGAACTCTCTGTGTTAAGGTGAGGGCCTGAGGGAACTCTGTGTGAAGGTGAGGACCTGAGTGAACTCTCTGTGAAAAGGTGAGGACCTGAGTGAACTCTCTGTGTTAAGGTGAGGACCTGATTGAACTCTCTGTGTGAAGGTGAGGACCTGAGTGACCTCTGTGTTACGGTGAGGACCTGAGTGAACTCTCTATGTTAAGGTGAGGACCTGAGTGAACTCTCAGTGTTAAGGTGAGGACCTGAGTGACCTCTCTGTGTTAAGGTGAGGACCTGAGTGATCCAGGTAGACAAGAATCCCCTCTGGGGAAGGGGATCAGGGCTTAAATCTCCTGGTATGCCTAGGGAATTCCCTTGTTCTAGTGACCAACCACTGGACTACTATAAGCTTAAAAAAAGAAGACATCAGATGCATGGAGCACAGAGCAACATGCTGGTCACCCAAAGGACCTTGCTCAAGCTCCTACCCTGAGGTGCTTATGGGAAATACACACTCACATAAACAGAATGTGTACATAGCCCTAACAATGTAATACATACAAATACATAAAAATGGGGCTGGCTGAATACATAATTTAAAGCTTCGGATAATCGCTATTATATTATAACGAATATTCGAATGTTAAAACAAATTAATAATAATAAAGTGAATTCAGTGTGTATTTTTCCCTGCCTGAATTGGAGCCGGCAGAGGCCATTGCTGCAGAATCATGTTTTTATCAACTGATTGTTCTTTTTCATTAAAATGAAAAAACATAGCATTCAAATCCTGTATTGAGATCTGAATACTTAGCTGACTAAGGTATATATATATGGTATATATATATGATTATTCGAATATGCAGGCTCAGCACTACCAAATGCAAACACAATGGGGATAGTTGGTCAATGGGTTTAATACCTATGTCCGCTTTTAGCTGATTAAACTGCCCCTCCCATCTGACCAGGGTAAACCATTCTGGTTCTAAATCACCACGGACGGGGCTCGGTTTATCTTAGAAAGCAGCAGACAGCCTGCATCCTCTCCATGTTTCTCACTTGCCGAGATTGGTTCCTGTAATTCGCTCCGTCTGACACGCCTTTTTTTTTAATCCCTTCGAGTGCATCCCGTTCTCACGCCCAGACATATGAGCCCACCGCTACCACCCAGGGTGCTAGGAAAGCATCTTCATCGGGCATCCAATATTTACATGGTTGTGTAAATCAAGCCCTGCCTGCACTCAACTCATACGTTGTTTATTGAATTTTGTCTTTTAAGAGGTCATCCAATCCCTTTAAGGTAGACACACAGTATAGATCTTCTTCGTAATGATTCAGGAAACAAGGTGTAACTTTGCCCCTTTCCATTTTTGGTTTCCGGCTCAAGCTCTGAGCAGTCTCCCCCCAGACGTTCTGCTATAGCATAGCAGGACTTCTGTATCTGAGATTAGACAAATACGGACCAACAGTAGAAATTCCTTGGTTCCCTCAATCATCCATAAACATATACAGTAGTCCCATAGAGGATGCATTGACTCAATCCCTACTTTGATGAAAGATCTCCCACCCATCTGCCAACCCTTTTTATAATTGCATTCTATTTGTATAGCATATTTTTTTGCAACTACACAAACAAAGTCTTGCATTGCCAGGTCATCTTCATCTGCCTTTGCTGAAGTTATCCATATGTTTGGATAAAGTTGAACTAAGGCTAGTCATCAAAATATTTGTGGCAGTATAAGCAGCGTTGAATTTCTGTTCGCTATTTTAAACACGAGTCGAGAAACTGCTGCTGAACTGCTGCTCACTGCTGTGAGAGCGCCTGGAGTTTTCAGATTACGCCGCACCTGGGGAAACAATAACAACAAAAACCATTGCTATTTCGAATGTAAAATATGAACTATATTAATTATTTGAAAAAAAAGAAAAAAAACGTCTCTATTCATTTTGCCTCAGTTACATATATGCACCACGGTGTGAATGTCCCATGCCGAGCCATGCAAACCCATGCTGTGTCCACCCCAGACACGCCTCCACAGACAGCCTCTGATGAATGACACCGCAGCCAGACGATATCCAGCAGAGCCTGCTGTGTAGCCTGCCAGCCTCCTGTATTCTAACTGATATGCTGGGCCCATCCTCCATCTTTTTTCAAACTGTCATACCAAGTTCATATTCTTCACCCTGGTGATGGGTGGAATTTCAAAGAACTACCTTCTAAATGAAAAAGTAAGAAATGTGGATTCTGAACATAACTGGATTTGTCAATCAAGCAACCAGAAGATGTTTTTTTCTTTTTCTTCTATCAGCCAAGGACAGATGATACAATTATTGATCAAATAAAATTTTTGACAGCATTTGTTTTTGAAGTATACTGCACACATAACCACAAAAGATCAAGAACAAATCATTTTAGCCACAGCCCCAATTAGGCTAAAAGGATGCAGCTGGTCATCACAGCCAATTACTCTACTTATGGCTGACATCTTTACTGGGCCACAAACTTCCCCTTGATAGGGGACCCAAACCCCCTGACCTCGCCTTTAAAAAAAAATGCATTCAGGTTTTGTTCATTCTGGGTCTGGGCTGCGGGCTCCCCTGTAAACGCCCCTTCAATTCAGTTTCAATAAGCGGATGACAGGTGGGTTGCATCGACGCCTAATCAGCAGGTGACCAGGTAACCGTATAGGTTGTTTGCAGTCACGTGACACCAATGATGCGCAAGCCTTATAGGGAGGGCAGGAAGTGAACTGGAGAAGCAGCAGAACTCGGTTTGTGTCAACAATGTGGAACAAAATGTTTGAGAAAGATACCAGGAACAAATATAAAATTTTATTTGAATCAATCCTTATTTTATTTAATGATTTATCACATGATATTAACAATTTACCTGCTATTGAGTCAGTAGACATAGTAGATTACTTTGTACTGCAGACCTAGTACTACACCAGAGATCAAATGAAAGTTATCCAAAACCTGGAGGCGTATTACTTTTTCGTGTGTGGCTGGGTTCACGATTGGGAACGAAGAAGTGAAAGGACAACTATGGTACAGTTTCACCAGGCACAAGCCCCATGTGCTAACACCCTATTGGACTGTTTGTGCATTGTGACCCATCTGGTTAAGCTTTTTTTTTTTTTTTTACTAAGGATTGTTTTAAAACTATAGTTATGGGTTAAGAAGGGAAGATTGTTTGAATTACAATTAAATAGTTGCCCTCAATTGTAGGGCATTATGATTTAAGTATTCCAGTAAATACGTTTATGTTAATTTATTTTGCTCACTTTTTGTTTACATTTTTTCAAAGAGATTGAAAAGTACATTCTGTGCTATTTATCCCAGTTTATATATCCTATTTATTCATACTTATAGATACACTAATTATCCTGTGCAATTATATTTCTATTTATGCTGTGCAATTATCCTGTGTAATTATATTTATACTGTGCAACTATCCTGTGCAAGTCCTGCTTGCACCCTGTGCAAGGTGTATATAGTGTAAATCATTTTTATCTTTATTTTGTTCTTTTATTCCTTATTAGTGGTCTACTTTGTATTTTTAATTATCAGTTAATCACTTTTGCTCTACTTTTGACTCTTGAGCAGATGTAACATGTTAATTTCCCTGGTGTGGGATTAATAAAGTTGATTGTATCTTATCTTAATAGCTTGCAATGAGCCTTGAAAGTCAGAGGCAATGTAATCTCTATTTCAGACCTCTCTCTTTCCTGATCCATGACTGATGTGATCAGTGCTGCTCACAGGAACAATATAATATGTTCTCATGCTCTGGAACCTGCTGCACTTCACAGGAGAAATAGAACCCAGACAGAATGTAGATGTGGAACAAAGTCCCTTACAATTCTATACTGAATAGTCCATAGTATACACTATGGACTATTCAGTGATTAAGGCACGTTTATCCAACACGACTTTTACAGTGAATAGGAATAGGAATGTGGTGGATTCAAACCATTAACTTTTCCTGGATGAATAGACTCCTGGGTTAGCTCTGAGGTTACTATAACCGATGTGACAGGAGGACAGACATTTGGAAATACGGAACATCAAATATTGCCAAAATCTTGTTATATTACTTCGTAGCAACACCTCTAACTGGTTTCATATTTAACTATTAGCTTAGGGGCTTCAATAAAAAACTATAGATTAAAAGCAAAGATAATTTATAAATATTTATTAAGGTTGTAAATATAGAGGCTAATATGGACAGGGATGGCAAATGGCCATATGAAATAAATTGCAGTTTTGCCTGTTGAACACACTCTAGCATTCATGTTTGAGGTCACAAACAAGTTTGGATGTGAGGTAAGGTACGCACACAAAACACACAAGAAGTTAAGTAAGTTATGTAGAGTTGAATTTCCTTTTGTGTCTGTGTAATTTTGTATTATCGCGTGAACTTCTTTATAGTTCCGGATAAGTGTGGATTAACAGGAGATTGTTCAGTACTTGGTTAATACAGGAAAGTGAGCAGGGTCGCTAGCACAAGAAAGGCTAGCGGTATTGCCAACAGGGAGTCCATGCCCTGTGGGTTAAGCCATTAATTCCAGCACAGTGACATTTACAATTTCCAGCCAAGTCCCTTAAAATGGGTCTGAGGGAGAGAAAATGGATGGCCAGAATTGGTCTTTAAATAGAATGAGAAAGGAGGGAGTTAGAGGAGGAGTGCTTAAAGAATGGGTGAGAACATAGGAGAAAAGTAGAGATAGTAGCAATATGAACATCCATCACGGGGGGTTAGTCCCAGGTCGTGTTGGGCTTAAGTGAGTGATTCCTCAGCTGGGTTAAAGGGCTGAGTGCAGGAGCCTGGTGCCAACTAGTAGTGGTGTTGGTGGGGGTGGGGCTCCATCTGCTCTCGGCGACTACAGTCCTCAGAGTGGATGGATGGATGGATGGATGGATGGATGGGTCGATGAATGAATGGATGGGTGGATGAATGGATGGTGGTTGGATGGCTGGTTGGAGAGTGGCTGGATGGAGGGATGGATGGTTCAATAATGGATGGTTGGATGAAAGAATGGATGGATGGTTGCCTTATCTTCAATACCACTGCAAAACAATAATGTTTGTTGTTCATAGCAGTTTTTTGGGAAATTAAGGAAAGCATGTCCGATCAGTCCCATTAGGAAAAGTATGTCATTACCTTAAAAGCATATTGTCCCAAATTGAATTGAGCATTATCTAAATTAAAAAAAGAAATGGACCATCCATGATAGCCACCACTGGGCCAAAAATGACCATTTGGTATGAATGGGTATCCAATGTGTACTCAAATGAATGACAAGACATAGGCCTTTGTCCTCGTTCCCTGTGGGTTTGTTCTGGTGGTTTTCTTGCCGGACTCTACCGCTCATTTGTCAGAGGCACTAGAGTTCTGCGGGGACTTAAACAAGATTGGTCGATCAATCAGAGTGTGACAAACCCCATGCGTCAAGTTGAAACCGTTGACAAGGGCAGAAGCAGTCAACTGTTTGCCAACTGTTGGCATTATTTATGAACAGTCCCCACTGAATTATTTTGGGAAAAAATGAACATGAAGTACAAAATCTTTAGATATATATTTCTCATAGCCCCCTCACCCGCACAATTCTGTGATGTACTTCACTCCAGACAAAACAATTATTGCAGCTAGTCTCAGAGTCTCCTCACCATTGATGTATCCCTTTAACCATCAAGATACAACACACATACAAGATACAAGCTCACAATGCTTCCATACAACGTAGTCATTTGATTTTAGTCTCAACACCAGCTCAGTATCTGGTAATGTCATTTTTTAGTCAAATTAGGATGGATTCTCAGTCAGTCCTAGCTTGACCAACCCGATTGACGATGGCACCGTAGCCATGATTGTCTTTGCACCTATATCTAATTATTGATCGACTGTTCTGTGTACGGTTGGCTCATCTGCTGTGTGTGTGGCAGTGTACACAAGTTCTGACGACTGCCTTTGAGCTGTGTGGACAGCTACCGCCTGAAGGGGCTCCCGTTCACACACACAAACACATGCACTTCAGGACACACACATTCAAGCACACACAGAGCACACAAACAAACAAACAAACACACTCACTTAAACTCCTACATTTGCACAACCCCACAACCATTTGGATATGTTCAAGCAAACACATAGCTACACACACACACCGCAAAACTGTACCACGACCTAGGTTATCATCAGCAGTTTTCAAACATCAACGCTTATCCCCAGGTCTGCCCGTTTGCTTCCTTTACACGCTGTGTGTTCCTGCAGCCTGCGGTGTGAGCCGTGTGGAGAACACAACCCTACAGCCCTGTAGGACCAGCTGTCCCCTGCAAGGCTGTTGGGACTGCACCGAACCCCCTCTCTCACTGACATCTCATTTAAAATTACTTCCTGGGCCACTGTTTGTTCTGAAGCTGAGGCAGCATTGTCGTATGTAACGGACGATTTCTGTTTTTTTCAATGAGGTACGTACTATGTCCACTAGAACTTATACAATTCAGTTTGACACATGAGCCATTCCACATTCAATTAAAAGGTATGCAACATTCGGTTTATTAACCGAATGCTGCACGAAATATATGAGATAAACCCGAGCGTGGGAGAGAGTACAGCACCCACACTCCAGCCTGCAAGCTTTGTACGTCCACCTCATGTAGACGATTCATGGAGCAACAAACTCCTCATGCAATATATATCACACGGAACAATGTAGTTCTCACATTATGTTCTGGCTTCCCAGCCGAATCTCTCAATGCATTCCATGATCCGGCCTGTGATACTGCTAAGCAGGAATTCTCTGTGCGACAGCGTAATTGGCAGCCTCTTTCATGTGTATGCTGACGAAAACGATGACATAATCCATCGTGTCTCATTCATTCCAAACTAGGATTGGTGTATCACCAAGGAGTATGTGTATTATAAAATTGGGATTTCGATTTTTTTTAAGTCAACAAACAAAATGATTGAACCCAGAGATAACGAGGATATGTTAATAAGTTCCTTGTAGCTCTTGAAATTTCTGAGTGACTTTTTTTTTTATATAGAAAGATTGCACCTTTGATTAAGGCAGTAGAAAGTCTGTCCCTTTCATGTCAAGTCAAACTGACTCGCTGTGCCCTTCATCGTGGCTGAAAGGGTTTGAAGTTTGAAGGTTCTCCGTAAGCCCACATTTACAGAGCGCTTTGGAGGCATGCATGACCTGAAGCTCTCAGATAGGCAAGGAACAAACAGCGTTCCTCGTACACGTACACACACACACACACACACACCCACACACACACACACACACACACACACACATACACACACACACACACACACACACACACACACAAAAGGAGCAAAGTAGAAAACATCAAAGAGTCATCGCTTTTGTGAGAAATGTCCGGTCCATTTTAGCGGCTGTGTTTTGTGGGATTATTCTTATTCCATTTAGTTTTGCATGTATATGAAATGATTCACAATTCACAGTGACAAAACAGACTGCCTCATTGGTTTTCCATGTACTGAAGTGGATGGAGAATAGCAGTGAGAAACTGAGAAAAGAGTATAGCTAACATTTGGAGAAAAAATGAAGTCAAGCCTGATACGGTCAAATGTTTTATTTATCGTCTTTAATATTTTATGCAACATGATATCCTGATAGGAACTGAGCATATCAGGCATATCGCTCAGTCAAGGATTTCCACTTGTCACTTGTCATACCCAAACAAATACACATCTAGCATCTAAAATCCCCGATCAGATGGATGGCTTTTAGTTTCATACTAGTTTTCCTATTTCTGCATGGAAACATGCTGCTACGTCTGTGGGAAGAACATACCAACGCTAAATAGTTCTGTCAAAGAACAGGCAGCGATGATTTGGACAGCATTGTGTTGGGATTCTTTCTGGGATATGTGGGGGAAGAAGAACGCTTCAAGCACTTCCCTCTCATCTCCCGTGTGGTGGGAGGACCGGGCTGGAGGAAAACAAACCAAAACGCCATGTTTTCTTCTTCTTCTGTGGTGCACCAGAACCTGAACTGAACTCGACTGAACACAATACAAAACAGCCCGACCCAAACTACTATATAGAATGAAATAATAAAATGATGTGAGCTATATAAAAAAACGATTACATTTACTGTAATATTCTTTCATATTTCTTTCAGTGTTTCGTATTGTGCTTGACTAGTAGGTCTTACTAATAGCATTCACCCACCACATTGTATGTAACCTAGTTTTTCTCCCTCTGTGTGTTATTTGATGCTTTGTATCTGTCGTAAGGGTAATGTTGTCTTGGATCCAATTGAGGTTCAAGCAAGGCGTTGGAGTTGTATTAAGATATTTATTAACAGACACTGCAGCACTGACATACAAAAGTTATGACAGGTACTAACATAAAACACATAGAGGACCTAGCTAATCAGCTCATATTAGCATAGCTTAGTATCACTGTCCTCACTCTTTGACCTGAGTCAACTGTGACTCACCCATCACCACCCGTCACCCCCAACACTGACATACACCAAGCTTAAATGGGCTATTCATTGCCTAGCCCCACCCATAAGCCAAACCAACATTAAACAGCAATCAATTAATAACGTCCACATACTTTAACAGTCAACCCTCACCTATAATATACAATTGGAAGACAATATAATCCCACTACCTTTCTATCAAAGTCCGCAATGACCGACATATCACACATGCACTTCCAAAAATAGGAAATACCTCTCTCCATTTAACGTGATGGCCTAACCCAGCGCGATCCCGTGATATAAATACCGGAAATGTAATGCAGACTTGCCCTTAATGCAGGAGAACAGTGGTGAGTATGACGACTGAAGTTGTGACATTACTGATTGCTGCTAGTGGTTGATATGAATAATGAAAACAAGGTGAACCGAAATGATCAGCAATGCAAATAGTCACGGTGTACACACTTAACTTTATACTGGGCCGGCTACAAATAAACAGTGAGTTGAACGATCTTTGACATGTGTGATTATTGCAGTGAATGACATTTAGAACGTGCTTGGTGACCAGGGAGTAAATAGTGAACACAGAATACAACTATATACAAAACATGTGCAACTGTCCATGCCATGTTTTAAAGTCTGTCGGCTTTCATGCCGTAGCGCTTAGTCCATAGCGCTGTTTATGCGAGTGGCGATCGCTTCATCACAGTATCAATGGCTTGATTATTTATAAATGAGGACTTCAAGGCAGTCTCCTGTTTGAGTATCTATGGGGTGGATATTGAGTTCAGCATGCAGCTGCAGGACTTCAGGATTCACTGAGCGCTCCACTCTACTCGAGTATATAGTTTGCTTGGTTGAACTGAGAGCTAAGTAAGTGGTGAACTAAATTAAGATGAGAATCCGAATCCGACTTATTGACAAATAGGCAACCCATACAAGGAATACATGACTGAAAGACAAAGTATTATGTGCCAAAATGTAATGTTATGTATGTAGTGTACACACACTTGCTCTATGTCAAACGGTCACACACACGCACACCCTTTTTCCAAACGTCTCTCTGATTTTGTGGCTCAGCCCCCTAAAACCCAAATCCTCTGCAATCCATCCCTCCATCTCTACATTCATGTGTTGTTCCTTTAAACTTTTTGACATTTTCATTTAAATGTTATTCAAATGCTTTTTATTGGAACTTTCTTCTTTGCACTGTGGAGGGCAGCTGCATAGAACCTGTGTTGTTCAGGCGCGTGTAAAAACGGAGATAAAAACCAAGGAATTGTATTTTTCTCATGCAGAATATTGCTGTTTGTTGTGTACTCCCTCTAGAACTGCGTTCAAGAGACTAACCATCAACTGAAAATCGATTGATGTGAAGACAGAATTGACGGAGGCAGGAAAGGAAGTTACAGGTTTTCAAACCCCTTTCACCGTGAGATCAACTGTGGTGGGTTGTTTAAAACTGAACTTTTACTCAGCCCACAACCCACAAACTTTGGGCAAACCATTAACACGTTTAGCGTGCCCGCGTGACTCCGTGTCTGACACAGGAAATGGCAGTAGAATGAAATAGTGACTCTAAAAGCAGAGGAGGCAGCCAGACCCCCCAGCCACCGGGACATGCGTGAATAATTCAGGCAGTGTGTGTGGCCACAGGATACAAACACTGCCAGCCAAGGATAACGTGGGATAACAGTGTGTCTCACTTCCCTAATCTAAAAACACACACGTCCACCTCAATCCCGGGGAAGATGGCACGAACGACCACACACACACACACACACATGTAAACACACATTGACACGGCAAACAGGACAGATGGTCCTGTCTAGCTCAACTGTTAAAGCTGAGCGTTTAAACCGCTAGGGTAAGGGGTGTGATTCCCACTGGTGCCGTCCATGCTCAGAATGTATGCTGGATAAAAGTTTCAGACAAATGCAGTTTAGACACACGAACAGACGGAAACAGGACTAGATAGGCACATTAAGACATGAAAAACGTTGACACATGCACAAACATACACAGACAAGGAGGTCTGGTCTACAAACAAAGCAATCATGCTGCTGTGTAGGAAGTTTGGAGCAAGAACAGTTAGGGTAGGTAGGAGAAGAGCAAGTGTATACGATAAAAGTGTCTATCTCTGTACATGCATGAGTTCACCTCTTCCTAGCACGGAATGAGCATTTTACTGTGGTCCAAAACAAGGCTTAGGGACAGTAGACCTGATGCGAGGTCAACACAGTGTAGATTAAAGACATCTGACCAAAAGAACAAGATTCAGGAATGCTTAATTAGAGAACGTCTCATGGTTGTACCAAAGGGGAAGGCTGTACACTGTTCAGCACCCACATTGAAGAAGTTCATCCAAAATGCAAATCCTTGTTTCATAGCAATGAAACATTCATCATAGTGCAAAGATGTGTTTTTAATTGCTGTAACTTCAACTAATTTGTTTGTGTGGTGATATCCAAAAACACAAACTCTTCATGGTACACAAAAGAGAAGGACCACACGGCATTTAAATAGTTGAATAAGTTCTGGTAGAATTTAGGTGTTTGTCCAGAGGGAATTCATTCATGTTTTCTTATTTTTTTAAAGCGAGAAAATTTGTTATAGCATTATAACTTAAATTGTATTGTTACACAGTGCAATACTTCAATATCTTATCATAGACTCAATGCTCACAGAATGCCCTGTTTAGGCAAACATTTCTGTCCCTCGTAATTACAAACATTAATAATAATATAATATGATTGATGGTTGATTTCGATGGGCATAAATTCTTATCACTAACAATGGTTTTCTCATTAATATTTGTGCTGCAAAAACATTGTATCTTCCACAAATCAGCTGGTGTTGTGACTGGATGGAATCCAATGACAATCTGCATACCCCTGGCCCTCAAAGGCACATGATTGACCATGGCGACCTATGGAATTAATTACATTTGTGATGTAACTAATGGAGGACATTCTCCCGATCCACCTCATTATTAATGCACTCATTACTCTCATCAGTAAATATGGGCCAGAAGGAGGAAGGTCAGTGGTTTCATTAAATATGAATCAGGGACTTCAAATAATTTTAACTGTCACAAAAAACACACTGCAAACAAAGCCCCATGGCTGTTTTACTATTAATAAAACATTCAGTTAATAACTTAAATCAGCATACATTGTGTATGATGATAGGCTGGGGGTAATAATACGTATAAAAACATTCTCTAGCATAATGTCACTTAAAACACTTGCAACGAAATGAAAGTCTTACAACAGTGACCAACAGAACTCCATTGCGTTTTTAACAGCTTTGTTACACAATACTTTCAGGAAAAAACGACCATGTTACCGTTCCCCCCGTCTTTCACAGAAGCCACAAGGAAGGTAAACATCAAGGAAGGTATCGAGCCAGTCAGTCACACACACACACACACACACACACACACACACACACACACACACACACACACACACACACGCTGTCTGGGTTCCGTTCTCAAACCAAACACATTTAACGGACCATATCACTCAAGAAGATCGATCCTGACAAGCATAACTTTGGCCTCGCCGCTCTGTGGAAAATGTGCTAATAAGTGGAAATAATAACTTGATTGCAATGTTATTCCACCAAAGATGTTGGCTTTGGATTGCGTCACACACACGAGATGGCAGGGCAGTGCTCTGCACCTCAGGGAAATATGGCCTTCAGCAGTCTCTCCTCTCTTCTCAGCCCAGTGGAGACAAAGGTGCGACAACAGTGTTGTTGGGACCTCTGCTTTGAACACATCACTCCCGATGAGAAACAACAAGGAGCATTTAGACACCAAAAAAATGCTAAATAATTGGGTCATTGAGTTGATTGTAAATTGTGTAATTCTGTGATGATACATTTTTATTGCACAATGGACGTCAGAGGCAAAGAAATTTCAATTTAGAAATGTAATACATTTTACTTCCTCATTTATTACACCGTATTCACGCCAAATAGCCTTTCTAAAAGGTCACTATAAATACCTCATAATCGAGTGTAAATGCAGGTCTTCTTTTCAAAGTAGCCATTAGCACACTGAACTTTTACTTCAAGTCTGTTGTTACTGAGGATATCACCAGGTTCATTTTACAAGATATTTCATAGAGACATACAACTTTTTCTCTGCGCATAACACCTGATTGATAAGGATGAGAGGGCCCCCACCATTGAGCCAGTTTTAGAGTGCTTTAATTACACACTATATCCTAACAGACTCAGACTCTTTAGACTTTATCGGCCCTAACACCTTTTTTTGTCACTTAAGGACAGGGAGGAGACGTTTTAATGAATAATGGATTAAAGGACAGAAAACGCTGAAGTCATCTTAGAAATTTTAGATACACAAACAAGCCCACACAGTAACTCCACATAACTGCACACCATGCACCACTGTACACACGAAGTACACCATATATTTATTTAATTAGTCCTAGCTCTGTCGGTTTGGGTCAGGTACTGGGAATCAAAGTCGTGGAAAGTGCTGGCGGTGTACAGCAGCCATTTTAGCTTGAGGTCAGGAGCTGCTTCCTCCAGGTGGCTTTCTGTTCTCCAACAGAAACTCACAGAAAGAAGATATACACTGCAGGGCTCTCTCACACTCACACAATCACACCCCCCATCACTCACTCTCTCATTAACTAACATACATATACACTATCCCACTCACACACACATATACTATCCATCACATGCGCGCGCACACACACACACACACACACACACACACACACACACACACACACACACTTTATCTGACTCTCACTCACACACACACACACACACACACACCCTGTATTTATCTCTCTCACACACACGCACACAAACAAACAAACACAAACACATACTCACACACACCCTATCTTTCTCACACACACACACACACACATACATACATATACAGTCTACAGTGAACAATGCGCCAGCTGTGCATATTCAGGAGCTGTCACCGTGAGAGGAGGCGAAAGGCTTGGAACGAGAGGAAATAGGTAGAGTTTCTGGCTCCTGGCAGATTACTTATTGTACTTTAAATGAGTCAGAGAAATGACGGGGTGAAGGAGACCCAAGGAGAAGGAGGAGGTCAGTAAAGTATATGGGAAACTCAAAGGGAATCCGTGCACATGGATGACACATGATCACTATGACACACAAACTCACTCGCTCACAAACACTATCACACACACACTCACATGTACACTCACATGTACACTCACGTACACACACACACACATACACACACTCACATGCACACTCACATACAACCCACACACACATACATGTACACTATGCACACTCAAATACAAGCCCCTGACACACACACATTGAACATTACAACATACACACTGACGTACAACATACACACTCATGAAGAACATACTCACAACATGCACAAGAAGCACACACACACACACATGCAATATGCACACTCGCACACACACACACACACACACACACACACACACACACACACACACACACACATACATCGTTTAACAGCACTAAGCACATTTTAATATTTCAATCAAGCAGACTGAATGGAAATATTGGAGAAGTGAACGCCGAAGCAATTACGGATTATCCAGCTGTGAGAATTCAGACTAAATCCATATGTCCTAATGGAAATGTAAAATGAGGACCTAATGCCGGGCAAATAAGATCCTCAGTAAACAATATTGAATATTCTCATGGCTCCTCACAGTGATCGTCATATCCAGAGGGGTTATCCTTCCAATGAATTTCTAATTTAGCAATTCCAAAGGAATGCGGGATATTCGGGAAGGACAAATTGTCGGTAGTATGTCATCACGATGAGTCAGGACTTGAAAGGTGTGAATGCCTGCAGCCTATTACCTTCCTCTGAAAGCAGATCATGCAGCACGCAGGGGTGTTGCACGTTCCACTAATGACCGGACTGGCAGCCCAAGCTGACAAACACAATGATTGATCAGTCCCAGGAATATGTGCAAGAACCGCCAAGAGAGTTCTTTGTACACGAGTCTGTTGCAGATATTGGAAGAGCTGCATTATGAATATGGACAGTGTGAGCTTCATCTCTCATATATCCTAATAATACCTCGCCGTTTTAGTTTGTTGTTGACATGCACTCCCTACAGCTTGTCCAACTTTAATATATTCACACCCCAATCCTTCACAATATTCTTCTTTCACAAGTCTTATTTTATCAGCTCCTTGTTGGAGCTGCTGCTAGGTATTGGCAGCGACAAACAACCCGTTGGACATAACTACTTCTCAAACTCAGCAGACTCCCACACTCCCCTATACTTTTAATCGCTAGAGATGGGAGTCCACAGTAGATCTGGTCGGAGGGATTCTGCAGATGCAATGCGCCCCAGAGTTAAATGTAAAGACTTAAGAGAGGTGCAGAGCTCTACACAGCAGTCCCCAGTCACTTGGGTTGGTTGTCCTCGTGCCACATCTAAAGGCATATAAGCACATGGAGAGCAAATTTCGAACCCAAAAAAGAAGAAAAAGAAAAAGAATCACGTTGTTTTTAACGGAGCAAAGAACACGAAGCACGGATGTATGTAGCGGGCTGTATTATTTTCCGGTCGCTTCGGATGGGACTCGAGTCTATTTGGGACGCAGAAATTCGAAAAACATTATTTTGTGTCTGCCCGGACACGGTCGTTTGCTATGGGCCTCCTGATGCAAACGAACAGATGCCGTTAGGATTGTCTCGACCTGTTACTCCTATGCATTCACCTTACGTTGATAGACGGGTGAGTGAGCTTCTATCACTGCACTTCCCCCACCCCAAAAGAAAACCTCATCATTTGTGAATCCATAGAGAAAAGATTTCAAACTTAAAAGAACTACAGCAAGACAAACACAGAGATTGCAGTTTATAGCAGCTGAACATGGTTAAAAGATAGATATTTCTTATTGAATATTACTTTTGACTTTAGTGCCACGGTGGGAACGAATAGTCATTCAAATGTGAATCTAGAGGACAGCCAACAAAAAGTATTGATCATTTTTAAAACAGTATCTATCTGATTTGCAGCCAGACTCCCTTTCAAAATGTACAGCTATTGTCAGTTTGCACAAAACCAAAGTAACTAATAGCTCATCAATAATGTGTGCTTCATCCACTAGGATTTATTCTTCACATTCAGCTTTGGCACAACGATATTACAAGTCTTGTTTCTGCATTGGAGATACAGCGGCGCAGGGAGGAAACCAAAGCAGTGTGCGACACCGTCAGTATCTCTCAGGGTGATGTATAAACAGCAGAATGGACTGAAAAAAAAGGAAAAGGAAAGAAGCCGCACAAAAATAAATGGCTCATTAAATTATACAAGAAAAGTTACTTCCTATAACTTTGGTGAAAGAATACAATAAAAATCACTTTTTGAGGTAGTTCCTTTTGGCACAAATGACAAACCTGACTTTAACATGCACACACACACACGTGTGCACACACACCCAATGTATTGTTGACTACAATGGCTGACTGATCCAATCAATAACAACTTTAAAGCCTTTCTCATGGTGGTGATATGCACATCAGCCAGCCACTTAAATGCCCAAGAAACCTATCTCTCTGCGTGTTGTACTAAATGGCTCTGCTTTAACTATCAGCTTTCAGAAGAGTGTCCTTTGTACCAAACGTTTTTAAACTGAACCAAAACTCTTGAGTTTGAAATGCACTGCAGACTTGAATTAATTAACAGATTTGTTTTTCTTCAACAGCCACACTTTAAATTGGAGTCCAAGAAGACCAGAGCAACTTTTTGAAACTATTATTTCTGCAATATGTATTTCCTATTGTTAAGGGTAAATGGCCATAAGTATGGCCCTTTCTAACCACACCTAACCCTCTTGAGTTAAGTTATTCAGATCAGTTATGATATAATGAAAGCATACATTGCCAACTTGTAGCTAAAGCACAGTGTTGTGACTAGCCACTTACATTCCCAGTAAACGAAACAGCCTCATTTAATGGTTGTATCCTCAAATAATTATCACCTAATTGCCACTCGTGCCTTGTAATTTGTGAAGACTTTTATTAATATTTTTTTCCTTATGAATTACCGTTGTTATTAGCAACTGAGTATGCGCTTCAGCCCCTCCCACTTAATCTCCCACCCTCTGTCGAGAAGTGGCGTTGTATGAAGCGGCTCCATCCATCCGTTTCAACAGCGCGCTGGAATCCACAGAGAGCTTCAGAGACCAACCTTCCTTTTGTGCTGTTTTCAGCCCTTCAACGCTCTGGGTTAATTACCCATTCACCTGGGGTATTATTCAAGCAGTGCCTAAAATAATTACCTGTCCTAATCAGGACTCGGTGTGTGTGAATGTACACACAACCACCGTCAGAGAAACAATGGATCCATGGCTGAGATGAAAAAATAAAAAGGTGTTTTTGATGAGTATCCAAGCAATTAGCGGCAATTGTGTAGCGGCAAAAAACAAATAATTTGTTGTCGATTCCCATGGTATGATATTGTCTGTGGATGATTCAAATGAGGGGATGCAGCTTATCATATTGGCTGTTTATTCTGCATTATAATATATTAATAATATTATTAATATTATTAATGATGACGATGATGATGATTTGATATTTCCACATTCAGACACAAGGAATTGTTAATTATTGTTCAGGTTGTGGATTGGATGGGAATTATTTGAGAATTACTACAAAATAACAACATGCAAAGAAAATACCAATTATCATCAACCTTATTGACTAGAAGGCGAATAGGTCACACACATTTTTTCACATATGTTTCTCTGGTAAGACAGTATAGGAAATAAATCAGTGTCATACCTTAATATATAAGCTACATCCAAGTTAAACTATTCTTGAATATAGAAAGAAGCCTTAACATTGAAGTTCATTGCTCAACCCAGCAATGGATTGAGCAATGTATTTATGTGTCAATGTAATTAACAATGTAGTGTCAATGTAATTTTGTTCGTCTTTTGACCAAAATCAGAAATGTGGTGCTTCTACATTATAAACAAAAAGAAATGTGTTTGCAAGCAAACTGAAATTCCATCTGCTTCCAGATGGTACCCGCCTGCTACCAACTCATGTTGAAATGTGAAATTTAAAGTCTGGAAAGAAACGAAAAACACTATTTTGCCACAATTATGAATATATTACCACATTTTCTCATTTAATTATCACATCAAAACAAACACAAACCAACAACAAACACCAAACAATACAGACAATGTTAAACTCTTCTTCAAATCATTTTTCATTCTTCAAAACATTTGCCTTAACTGATTGATCCCACAATTAACTGTTGTTGGCGTCAACACCTACAGCTATTGTAAACAAGCAGCCACTTGGCAGTAGTGTTTAAGGGACGGAATTGAGAAGTGAAGCCTCAGTTTGTATGCATGCTCATCTGATATATTCTCTGCCAGTCAACGAAATTTCAAAGTCGGTCAACTTATCAACGTCAACTTTAATAAATCTCCACTGAAAACTTGAGCAGGGCTTGGTGATATTTTAATTAGCAGACAAGGCAATTATTTTATAGCAAAACATTGAAACCTTCTGGTGGAGAATAAAACGACAAAAACGGCCCATGTGGTTTTTATTTAGCCCAAATCATTCAGTTTCTAGCAATCTCCACAAGTATTAAGCCCAGTTTCTGCCAGGAAACCTTACCTTGGCTTGGCTTTTACCAGGCTAATTAAAATGTAGACAAAACAAATGGAAATCCCGACCCACACAGAGATGTGCGAGACAAACACTGGATATATTAAAACTATACATCTTTATAGACTCTCCATTTGTAGCTGTGTTACATGAAACCGCTGGTTCCGACCTTCAGAGATTAGTGCCATCGACTCCCTGCTGTGAGAAGTGGGCGCATGGTTCGCTTTTTTGTGTGAATTTCCTGAAATGGAACGTTTGGCCCGCTCCCAAAGCCATAGACCAGGTGTGCACTTATTCAGCCATCCCCCGCATTACAACCACAAATTTAGTTTCAACAACACCTCGGAAAATGTAGAGTGGTGGTTTAAAACAATGAGACGTACGTATGTTGGAGAAAAAAAACACAGGCGGAATTGTGGTTGAGTAAGTAACAGCAGAATATTAGACTATCATCTAAACGACACTTTCCGCTAAAGAGACTTCCACTGATTTCAGATACAGGACTTTAACGAGCAGGAATGGGCGAGGCATCTTGCTCAGGGTTGTCAAAGTCAAAGTGTTAGACTGCAGACATTGGAGGTTGAACCAATAATGAACAAATGGTGTTTGGGTATGATGGAACACCCTATCCTCTACACAACACTACCCTGCCCTAGCACAAGTGGAATGTTTTGTCATGAAATATATATTTGTAGATATATACATAGATATAGTTATAGAGGGAAAAGGACAGACGACGACCCTTTCTGTATCTTTTACATGACGTCTCCATGGTAACACCTGATATTAAATCAGGAAGATGTCACATCATGTTTGGCCTGCTGCACACATAATTAAAAAATAATAATAATTAAAGCATCAGTCTATTTTGGAAGTAGCATAGAGGCTCTAATGAATTTAAAACACAACATAAAAACCCTGAAAAGCCGGTCTGGGGCCATGGCAGACCAGTGGTAATGGATACAATACATCATACTGATGGTCCCACACAGCATGCTGAAATAGCATGTCACCACAAAACAACATAAAACCCACAAATAACTTGGATGTTAAATTTCCCCACTAAGAGCAGTGAGGTCTGCAGGGCTTCGGGACTCGACATCCCCATCTCCATCGTTGCCGTTGGCAGTCCAAGGTTGTGCTTTGCCTTCTGTGATTGTTTGTGTTGCAGAGAGCCATGAATAAACAAACACAGCGAAAAACAAACCATATAGCGACAAATCAAAACCATAAAGTTGGCTGAATACGACGCGTACTGATGAAGTTCATTTTCGTATGCGAATTAAGATTCAAATGCATCCCGAATATCTTATTCATATTCATATGAATGGGTTCATATAAAAGTCACAGCCAATATCAAAACAAGCTGAATGTTACTGCAAAGAGGACCAGGTTCAGTGTTGTGTTGAATTTGAGCAGACTGCACAGGATAACATCGAAAGGCCTCTTTCAGTACTGCGGTTCCAACACAAGCCTAACAGTAACCCCAGCGTAATGCACTCGCTAAAACACCCCCAAATCTGAATAGCGACGCTTTCTTTTTTGTTGCATCGGAATGCCCTTTGGGAATTTGATAATTAAAACTTTCATTAATTTAATATGATTATGAGGTGCGGTGGGTTGACGTTATTGGACTCATTATGCAGTAATTACAGGTAATTTGAGGTCTATTTCACAGTTGAGCGGCCTGGTGAACTTTGTGTGTCACAGCTTTCTGTTTACCAGCAGGGTGTTGCGTAATAGACTGTGGGCAGAAAATAAGTGTAATTGTTCATGATCAGCGCTGGTTTTGCTAGGCTGGTCCAAATTAAAACCCCCTTGTTGGAAAACAATGCTTGTTGATTCCTGCTGTGATTTGCATCAGTATTCGACTGATGCAGATTATACTTTCAGTGTGAAATGTTTCTCAAACTTTTGTGAGACATGTCACACTATAGATACATACCAGCATATGTGTTTTAAATCTAGTCATAATAATTTTCGTCGTAGTGATTAAGTTGTTAAATGTAAAACTGTAGTTATGTAATAGTTGAGTTGTGCCATGAGTGTGTGTGCATTTGCGTGCATCTGCGTGTGTGTGAGTGTGTGAGATGAATAGATTGAGTGATTGCACTGACTGGCAGACTTCAAATCTCCATTTCAAATGAGATTATATTACAACAGAACTCTCACATACTGGCCAATTTTCTGCCTCAATACCTCTGTCACTCAACGTTGCAGAGTGATGTAAATGTTCCTTGTACAAGTGTGTCTGTGTCTGTGTGTGTGTGGGTCTGTGTCTTTGTCTGTGTGTGTCTGAATGCGTGCGTTTGTGTGTGTGTTTCTGCATGTGTTTGTCTAAATAGATTATGTATATGTGGGTGGATTTTAAATGTCGGAAAATCTGGATTCTTTCAAATCTGAACTCCAAGTAGAGTGGAAATGCATAAAATGCTAAATACATATAAAACAATGGATTTGTCTAATGTTGTTTTAGCATATTGCAAACAAATGCATCACTAATTAAACACAAGACACACATGGTGGGCCTCAGAATAAAACAGTTGGTGGCGGTGCAGACACAGGGCAAAAGCACTTTTACAAAATGTGTGTTGTTTTTTGTGTTCAATGCGACAAACCTTCCTCTGGCTTAAAGTGAAGCATGGCCAAGGATCCTATAGGGCCTGGAGTCTAGAAACCATAGTGGTAGCGCGGTTCTTTTCTAACTTCATTGTTTCAGTAACAGAAGTTGCAGAGACAAGAGCCTCCCCTTCATTCCATGTCTTTTAGGAGACGGCGGTGGTGAAGGTGGTGTATTAATGCAGCGATCAAGTGATCTCAACATCTACTTCCTCTCTCCCGCTACATGCCCACTAGCACTTCCTGCTACCGAGAGCACCGTCTTAATTGGTTGCTGGGGGATTGGTAAAGTTATATTTGTGATAGACGCTGCAGCATCTCTTCACAACAGAGTAAATACCTGGCCGGTGGAACTCAGAGAAAGGAGTCTCATCTTTCCGCCATTGGTGCCTGGCCATTTAATAATGAGGAACCAAGGGAAATACTGCAGCGCTCGTCCTAGGCAGACATTTTCATGTGGCTGTATAGTCTAGTATAGTCTGTATAGCCAACAGAGTGTGGGGTCATGAAATGAAGTTACAGCAACAGCGGTTGTCACCATACAACATCAACCACCATTTAGAATAAGCACAGATACAAATACCTAGCCTGGCATCAAAGGGGGGGGGGGGGGGGGGGGGGGGGGTGTTCCAACGGCCGCAGACCAAAATGCCTCTGGGCACTATTGGATAGGCCTATTAACCAATCAGAGCTTCAAAACGGGTGACGCAGCGCTGAGCGACGAAAATACATCTTTCTTCTCAACAAAAGCTTAAAGTGCAGTGGTTTGTTCTCCCTTTAGTGAAAATATACCGTCCAGTTTGTTTAATACTGTCTCAATAGCGGAGTCAACAGACCGTTCTCCATCAGCGGCAGCCATCTTTGCTGTTGTTGAAAATGCCTCTACAATGCTCCTCTGCACCATCATCGCATTTATCCCGCCTCGTGTTAATGGTCGGTCTATCTCGTACCGGGCAGAAATCTTTTTGTATGGGAGGGGAGCCAGACCATATCTGCAGAGCAAATTAAACATGAGCTAGCGTGATTCGTCTGGTTCCCAGGCTAACAAATACCGGTACTAAACATCAACGTTATTAGGTTTATCTTAACATTGATGTTCGCTTGTCTTCAACCAAAACTATATTTCAACTTTTTGTATTATGTTTAACGATCATTCTCAATGTTCGGAGCATCGAATGGCCAAGAACGCAATACAACAACATCCTGTACACAGAGAAAAACGTCCTAATGGACATCCTATACCGAGGTATGAGATCATAATAGTTGGTGTAAACTCACCGATTTTCCCGTCCTCACAAAGCGAGACACAATAATTGTTAGTTTGATTATTTATGAGTGAGGTGCAATATCCATTATCTTGGAAGACAATGAACACAGTGAACACACAAACCATGGCAAATTAAATCTACAGAGTTTTTGTCTTTGTCAATGACATCAGCTAAACAATGTGATTTTCTTGAATCAATTGTAAAATGTGCTAATAAAGAATCTATAAAAAAAATTATTCGTTTTGTGTTTGGCAGATTTAAAAATATTTATCTTGCTAGTCAAACTCTGATTATTAAATTACTACCGCATATTGCTATTTTAAAATTTTATTTGTATGTATACTGTAAAATAATAGTGTTTTAGACCTCGATTTGTCAATCTACTTCAGAAAAGATTATTTTTCTGGATGCAACATGGATGCTTAGGAAGACCTTTCAACTTGTTCTTGACAAGAAGATACTCTAGTTAGACAAAGAGACAGCTAGAAAGACAAATAGATTGCGGTATAGTATGTAATGAAACTGTTCAGAGCTACCTCTTTACCTTACTGGCATCAGACAAATAGGAAATGGTTTTTGAAGGCAATACAATTGTTCTTGGCAAGTGATTGCTGGCAGGGAATGAGAAAGTAATGTTGTGAAATATGAATAGAATGAAGAGGCAGAAAAAACAGTGATGATACTCCCTGCTGAGATTCATTCTCAGGTTGCCTATCAGGCTTTTTTTTAACATAAAAGTAAAAGAAAGAAAAGTTTTGGACGGTTGTGTGTATTTGACAGTTACATGTTTATGTAATAACAGATAATAGTCTGTGTATGTATGTGTGAGCGTGTGTATGTGTGGCTGCACTATGGGTGCATTTAGATCTCCCAGCTGGATATAGAGCAGAGCACTCTGAGATCCAATGAAAGAACACACACACACACAAACAGGAAAACCAGCACCGAAAACGATTCTATCACTGGCGATCTCACAGCAGGAACCACTGAGGGGTAGAGGTAGAGGAAGAGATAGAGGGGAGAGAGTATTATAAACAGCAGGAAAATAACCTCTCTCGCCTTCGCTTGGGAAATGGAAAGCTACAGTAGAGAAGGTTCTGTCACTGCAGTAGGAAAACCATGAATAGCGAGATAATTCTTGATGAACATATTTAATCTTTTCTTCTTTTAGTAATAATTTTATTTTCTGAATTTCTGAAGTTCAAAGAGCTCTCTTTGACTTTGTAGGAAGGAAGAAGTTGTACAACTATATATTTAACGATACAACCAATTGATGTGTGGTTTTACACGTAGCGTATTTAAACAGAAAAAAAGTTAAACTCACTTAGTTAAATAAGGATAGAATGTAGTTATGTTAGGATAAAAGATGAGTTATTCTTATTCGGTGTTGGATATGTTGTGCTGTCTTGAATATGGAAGATCATAATCCAAAACTGCTATCACAGACTCCCGGGAATTTCTATAAAGTAAATCAAGAGGTGTGAATGATATTCTAATCTACATGTGCCATAAATATAAAGGTTCAATAAAATAATTCAGCCCAAATTAAATGATTGGATGACCTACCTGTCTGTCTAACTATCTGGCTACCTGTGTGCACTCTGCCCATGCACTCATTGCGTATGACCAGAGTCTTCCACAAGGCTAGGCAGACCTATTGCTAAAGCTAGCGAGCTAGTCATCGGTTGGATATCTCCACAATCTAGCTCACTCTGGCGAGTTGCCTACCCTAGCTTTAATCGAGTACATAATGTTGTCCTCCAGACATCATTGCTGATTTACTAGAAGGTGTAATATTAGTGATTACACCTGAAACATGTTGTATGCAAAGCTCACAAGGTGAAACACGTAATTATACAGGAAGTCAATAGAGGATTGAACCACATACTAAAAGGTCACCCATATAGCCAACAAACCAGGCCATCTTTCTGAGATAATTGTACAGCATTTCGATATGGTTGGCTCAGCTTCACAGAAGTGGTGCTTTTTAGGCTGCTACCCTTTTTGATCTGCCGGGTTTATCTTCTTTATTGAGAAATAGCTGATGTTTTCATGGCACATTCAGTGAAAGCCCTGACCCTAACTCTGTCCAAGAGTCCAGAATTAAGGGTTGTATTTGGTGATCAAACTTGCCCTTAATGCAAGAGAACTGTGGTGAGTATGATTGATGTGATTTTACAAACGGATTGGCCAGGAAATACAGAAATAAAACAAAGTATAACGTGCGCAAATGTCCATATGCTGTTAAAAATACGGCTTCCGTGCCGTGGCGCAACCGATACCATTTGACGATCACTTCGTCACACACACCAACATGTCACTTTCTAGTGCATTATCTTCATATCTAAAAATCGAACATATGAATTGTATCTGCATATTTATCATATGGTCATTCTGGTGCATGTGCTTCAAAAGAAAGCATCTGTATTTTAAGAAGGTGGCCATTAAAGGCAGAAACTTAATTGGCATCTCCACAACTTTAAGCAAAAAGCACCGATTTAAACAAAGTTTTCATCAGGAGGCATGCTGGGCGACTAGGCCACAGTAATGGGAAGTAGTGTGAGCACACCATTTGCCTCTTTACCATTAGAGCCCCAGAATACACCGAGTACATGATCAACTAAAAACCACTGATTAAATCCATTGTGGCTCTTTTTCCATTGTAGAAAGTTATTGCTTGCGAAAACTTTTTACTCACATTCCCATGCATACCGCGTCTCATTTGAAAACGATTGGACATGTCTAGTGTCTGGGGATCAGTTTGATTCCCAGACATGTATACAATTGATAGAAATCTGTTTGAAGAGGAATTAATAATCACCACGTGTCCCACATATTGTGTTCAACATTATTTTTTCTGTTGGAAATGATCCATGCACTTCCATGTGATGTAGAACTCATGAATTAATAGTTTTTTAAACTAGATACATATATGTATATTTTATTGCATGTCATGAACAGCTAGGAAAAAGAGAGCGGTTGATCAGTCTATGTGCCTCAGCTATGGTCGAGAGCTCTGGGTAGTGACCGAAGGAATAAGGTTGTGGATACAACTGGCCAAAATACGTTTTACCAGATTTACTGACCCACGGTTGATGCTGACCTCTTGAAGCAAGTCCAATCAGATGTCTCCTAAAAAAGAAGCAGCATAGCAATGCTCTAAGCAATGAGTGGGTATACATGTAATTACGTGTTCTTTTCTGTTGCCAGCCAGTTGTGTGGACACAGGTCCACACAACTGAACCGTTCCTACAACCTTAGTACGAAAATCACATGACTTCTGACAATGTTGCTGTGTTGTTGGCTTGAGTGATTTTCTTTATTGGGGCAAGCTATGTCACTCCAAGGTCATTACCACCCCAGGACAAATTCCCAAGCCTCATTAGCTAGGCTTGTTACTGGCTGAAGTTCCTGGTGATCTTTGCTCTGATCTTTTAGTTTCTTCCTGGTCTCAACAGAACCAGCAAGGTCTTTACTTTCCAGCTATTTCCAGCTAGTTCACATCACACAGTTGCACAGCCAGTTAGAGTGGACAGAACACTGTTCATTCGTTTTTTTATAATTCTCCTGCCAATTTACTGGGAGCAATGTTACACGTTGTGACTTGTGGTGGCAAAAGGGTAAGCTGAGCAGTACAGGTGTCCCTTTCCCCAGCGCATTCTTCAAGTTTCTGCTAAGGGTTAGGATCCCTTATGTGTCCCAGGCTAGCCGGAAGGAAATACAGTATAATCCCTCCGGTCATAATCCATAATGTTGTTTTTATGATACTTATAAAAAACTACATAACCTTAAACACACTCTGCTTCCATAATCCAGACATAAGGGGAAGCTCTGCCGTAACCACATTGATATTATTATTATATATAATAAAGTGTGTAATTGTAGTTTTGCTTTTTGGAGCGTTATTCAAACAAAATGTGTTTTAACGTTTCAGAAATTAAATGGGAAAAATAAATATTTAATTCTTTAGAGACAACCCTATATATATATATTCATTTATTTATATATATATATATACACACACTTTCTTGCCTCTTTTTGACAAGTGTAGTAAGGAAGGTCAATTTCTAAAAAGCCGAGGTGCACATCATCTGCTGGATGACGGAATCACAAAAATGTAGGAGAAATGTAATGTGGCATCTTGGAAAGAAAATGGCAATGCAATCCCCTATTTGTGTTGTCTAGGTTTTGTTTTTTCACCTCACTGAGCAAACAGTGAGGTGATGAGTCGTATGTGTTTTCCAATCCATAACAGTATATTCTGGCCGATAACCCCCTTGGTAGGCACCATTATTATTAAGTGCAATACCGCAACAGGAGTTATTGTCAACCTGAGGAAACGAGCTAGGCGTGTAGCTAGAGAGTGAGCTGTTACTGAAGATTGATTGTCAGCTGCAGTCTCCCACACTGTGAATCGTGTCAGAGAGGCCAATGCGATGTGGTTCAATCTGGTCAGGGGCATATTTGTTCTGTTGGTACACCAATATGTCTTAATATAGCAATCCCACGATCTCTAAGATTCTTTTTTCCACTGTCTCTCAGTGAGAAGGTTTCAAATGTCCTTTTGCCTAGAGCATGAGGGGGAGGGGGGGGAGCAGTGAGTGCCTACTGAAATGATGGGTAACAATGTGCCAGAAACACATTTGTCATTACTGTACTGTACCATACGAGCAGAGGGCGAAACACACACATGCTTTGGTGTTTGTGGGATATGAGACTTTTCCGGGTCCACTTTTAGTGGCACACTCATAGCAAGAGCCAGCAGTACATCATTACTCTGTAAAGTAACTGCACTCTACACAGCGGCATCCATCACAGCTACTTACATATTCGCTTGATAAAAACAAGTACATTATTCTACATTTGGATAATTTCATGTCCCGGCATCCATCTTCTCTGATCACTTTCTTCCATTTAGCTTAGTGGTGTGGAGTGAGATGAGAAAAGATGGGGGGGAAACCACCCTTGCTTTGGCTTTTCTCTTTAGTGAATTTACTTCCACCGAATAACACAATGTGGAGTGTGCATGACGGCTTGGGACTCTGGCGGGCATGTCTTCGCACAGGCCCCATAAATCACCGTGACAACAAACGATAAGCTGAGGAAGGCTTAAGGAAGAAACAAAAAACAACACAAATAAACGAAATATGTCTCCGGAGTCCTCACGGAATCCGTTCATATTAGGAGGGAGAGCGGGCAGACAGCAGACAGCCGGCCCTCGTACGATGGCCTAATGATGACAAATAAAAAATACATGACGGTCGCTATGGTGAAATCTGTGAAAAGTGATGCCCTCCGATGCTCTGCTAGCAGCCCGCTAGTTGTTCTACTAGCTGTTCTGCTAGTCGTTCAATAAGCTACTCTGCTAGCTGTTCTGCCAACCGCTCTGCTAGCTGCTCTGTTAGCTGCTCTGTTAGCCATTTCCCTAGCTCATAAGATAGCTGCTCTGCTAGCCGTTCAACTAAATGCTCTGCTAACCACCAGCTAGCTACTATGCTAGATGCTATGCTGTTTCTCGTTATCCTTAATGGTCAGAGAAAAAGTGCCAAGTCACTGCATCTGCTGGATTGACAGATGCAGTCTCACCAAACTGTTTGTGTGTGTGTGTGTGTGTGTGTGTGTGTGTGTGTGTGTGTGTGTGTGTGTGTGTGTGTGTGTATAAGTCTGTGAGGCTGTGTTATAAATTGGCTTTTCAGTTGGATATCTGCTCTGCTGACCTCCAGCTTCTACTATGTATGATGCCTATAAACTTACAGTTTGAAATAAATAAGGCAAGCTAAAAATAATACGGATAATAAGTATTAGAACACGTATATGTCAATAAAGGAATAATAAATCCTAAACTTACTTCACTGAAGTAGGTTTCCCATTTGTGTTTCTTTTTAAATTTATTTTCTTCCTTAATCAGCGACAGCTTTCATGTGAGCTTGCAACAGGCCAACAACTTTACACTAAGGAGGCAGCGTTCCACAGAGGTCCATGAGCAGCTATACAAGGAAAGCCACATTTATTCTCTTATTTACCCTCACTGCTCAGTTCTCTCCACCCCAATGTTTTCACTCCATTGTTTGGATGGGCCCGTATAAGGAAAAAACTTGACATAGCCACCCCATAACACGAAGCCTGCAGAACCCCTGCACTAGATATCTGTGCAAAGAACTGAGAGCAGGCAGAAATAATGAACAATGAGAGAGGCAGGAGGAAAGGTACACATAAAGAGGAGAGAGTCGGTGATGGCAGAGAAAGAGAGACAGAGAGAGAGAGAGAAAGAGAGCAATAGAGAGCGAACCAGAGAGTGAAAGAGAGAGAGTGATAGAGAGAGAGCGATAGAGAGTGATAGAGAGAGCAATAGAGAGAGAGAGAGAGAGAGCAAGAGAGACGCTGAAGAGATTGCACTATGTCTTTTTTGTCTAACAATTTTCTGTGGATTTGTACTGTTCTGTTGGGCTTCCAACAGCATGGATTGGATCCATACTGCCATCATTTTCATGCGTGTGCCCCCCGCCTTGCACCACGCTGGGTGAGTGACAACGGGTGGTCTGCTTCAAGCAGCTAGCCAAGCGAGCATGCCACAGTGACACAACAAGATACCCTCGGCAATCTGTCACAATTACAGTCATTCATTTAACAACTAGGACAAAGTCGGGGAAATTACTGCATAATTGCACATTTACTGCAACGTGCAAATAAACCCCAATGTGCATCTGAAATGATATGTTAAATCAAATAAATAAATAAAAATATATAGTCACAGCGTGACCTTATCATCTATGTAAGGGAAGAGGACATTCGAGACACACGATCGATTGTACCAGCCTGATAACCAGTGAGGCATGCAACATTTATATGGGATTGTAATAGAAATAGGGTTGTAAGCTCAGGGCAGCAATTACTACTTCTATGTTCACCGGCTGAATGTAACAGGGTCTCCAGTGTTCTCATTAATGTTGAGATTGATCTACGAACTGTTATACGTATGCAAATATAACTACAGAAATATTAAAGCGTGCATTCTAGACACACACTGGGATATCCAACGGTCTCTGGAATATGGAATTGTATGCTTTGATTAGTCTTGAGGGGAAGATATGGGCTTTAAATTCTTTACTCTGCTTTGAATAATGCTGATTAGTTTTCCTAGTTTTTAATGATGTATGTTGTATGTATCTTGGAACAATAACCAATGATGAAGTCAGACAGAAGAAAGCGCATGAGCATTTCCTGGTAGGTCCAAAGTGTATACTGCAATTCCATCCTAATTTGTCGTTTGTAAGATTTTGTGTGTGTGTGTGTGTGCATGTGCGTTTGTGCATGTGTGTTTGTGTGCGTGTGTGCATGTGTCTGTGTGCGTGTTAAGAGAGAGGGAGAAAACACACTTTTTCATTTGCGTGTGCATTTGCATTTGCATTATCCTGGACTAGACTGCACTGCCTTTCTCACTCAAAACACACACTTCAGACTCATCGCATTTGTTGTCCAAGTCCGATCTTCATAACCGCCAGCTTTGTGGTAGGAATCTAAACAAACGACCAAGCGTTTCCTGAAAAGAACCGGCAACTGGTGCTGCCTGTGCGCCAAACGCTCCATCCGAGCCTAACACTTGGACCCTCATCACACATCAAAGAGCCGTGAGTGTGTTAGACAGGGATCAAAGCAGACTGCGGTCGCATCTCCACCAGGAGCAAACGGATTAGGGATTAGGGATGAGAGGAGTGCACACGCACACTGCCACCAGCAGGTGGGATCTGACAAACATTTATTCGGTACATGAACATCCACGGCCCTCCACGTGTGAGTGTGTGTGTGTGGGGGTGGTGGGGGGGGGGTGGTGGGGGGGTTAACGATCCTTCAGAAGTGCTCGGTGTGAACCTCAGCCCTCTTGTCTTGTTCTGAGCCTCGACACCCAGGACATTAATCATCCTCGTTGGGCTTTTTATGATTCTGCCCTTGCTCTGCCTGCTCCTCCTCCACCTACTCCTCCTCCTCTTGTCATCTCACTAAGGGGCCAAATATATTATGCATGGGGGAGACTGTGCTGCAGAAGAGGGCAGACATGTACATACATTAAGAAGGACATGATAATGGCAGCCCATTTGAAGACAACGGTAAATGGGGGAGATTGAATAAGATGGTTGTGTCCCGTGGCGAGTAGGGTGAAAAAATAAAAAATTTAATACAAGCGAGAGAATGGGACGGGTAGATGACAAGATCTTATGTTAATGGAACCCTATTTTATCACCAGGTGTGAGGTTGATGAGTCATAATATACAAATTGAATCCCCTTGTGACATCACAAGTGGGACTGTTAAGCAAGATGTATGACGGAAAGATGAACTCCAGCCTACCTGTTGCTTAACAGTCCACCAGGGAGGTTGAATAAACATAACCATACTATCCTCGATCTAGCCGTTAGGCATCTGGGTGGGCACTAACACTTGTGATGTCAGAAATGGACAGATTTAGTCTTGTAATGACTAATCAGCCTCACACCTGGTGGTAAAATAGGCAGCCTTTAACGCTTCGTCTCTCCATTCATAAAACGTACCCTAGACTACCATGAGAGCTTTAAAGTGTAAGTGTACTCTCTGTTTCAGCTCAAACTCGAACACTATAAAATAAAAAATAAAAAATTGGGCTGAGAGTTCAAGGAAGGAGGGGGGGTGTGTTATCACCATGGTTTTGACTCACGCTAACTTTATGATACTTTTTTTAAGCTAGTAACGTCGTTATATTGTACGGGTCTGAGAAGCAAAACCCTCTCTCGGACGCATCCATCAACATCAACCGCTGCCCAGACAGAGTTCCACACGTCCACACACACACACCTCACTGCCGGTGTCGTAAATAGTGTAGTAAAAGGCCGTTTGACGTCACGAAAATGACACAACTTGAGTTCGGAGCAGATTACAATGTTCACAAACTGGTTGGCGGAGACTGACACAAACATTGGATTTTACACCTGTTTTACACGTTTTTACATCATTGTACACTAAAATAATGGTTTTATTTTAGTAACAGTGACAAAATGGCCTAGATTACTATGTTGAGATATATTACCACGTTTAAAACAGAAGAAAAAAGATGTTGGGTTCACTACCCCTTTAATAAGTATTTCCTAGACTTGAAAAACTTTAGGAAAAATAAAAGGATGCTTTATATCTTTGACACGAAAACGTTTGCTGCCCTATAATCTGTGGTTTCATAGGGTGCTGTGGTACCAATACATCAAAGATGGAAAGGCTTGGCTGTAATTACAGTGGTGGAACATAGGCAGCAGCGGAGCATCAGAGAAACCATGCAGCAATCACATGTTCCCACTACACATGACATCATCCACAAAGGAGAAGGAGAGATAAGTGCCTCTTCAAATCAGGCAGGGTTGAGAACGAATGAAAGGCATTGTAAGAGGAAAAGACCCTGTTAAGGCACTGTAAGAAAAAAACAAGATCCAAAATGAGTGCCGATGGAGAGACAAATAAAAAATGAAACCTTTTACCTGAATAAAGTGACTTCAACTCACATCAATAAACAAGGGGGGGGGGGGGGGGGGGGGTACTGCTGAATATGCTGAATAATAAAAAACACATATTATTACTGTTTCCCTTATTGCCTATTTTGTTGCCCATTCTCATGCCCTTACAAAAACATATCAGCACATTGAAAATAACAGTAGATACAAAAAAGAGACAAGAGAAATACAGAAGAAGTACAAATAAATGTAGGCAATCTTTAGAGTTTGTTGAAAAAGTTACAATTTACATTTGCTGGACATGTAGTACATGACATATACGTACATCTAGTCAGTGTCTACATGCAGTAAAGACGGGACCAAGATGAGGAACATTGACGTGATCCTACTGATGATATATAACTCTCAGACGTCTGTGTTTTGCCGTTGTTGAGTGCAGCGATTTTCTATTACCAGTACGTGCAAGCATGGCTTCCTCCCACACAAAGCCATTTCACCTTCCATTTGTGTCTGTGTGGAATCTAGATAACACCCAAGTGGGAACCCTCATTTAGACGTGTTGACTGCGACACACGCGTTGAATCGCGAAGCTCACCGTCACTAATTGCATTTATTTATTTATTTATTTATTTCTGTTGTAAGCAATTTCCCTTGTAATGAAAGGCATCCACTTGAGTGGATGCAAGTAAACACAGAGAGGCAAATATTCCGGATTGATCTTCAGGGATGGCTACCCCCTCCCGGGTGTCTTGCTACTATTATGGTTCATGTTATCAAATGTCTTCTGCATTTTCAGAGCAAGACATTCATTGTGACTTAGTACCAGTGATACATTTTTTCATTTCTTATTTTGGTTCTTATTTTGGTTTAATGCTTGTCCTTTGGATGTCGACGCTGTTTGTGTCGCTTTATCGTGTTTATTTGGAACACATGGATGATGCCACAGCTCATTTATCTTATTATTATTATGGTACTGGTATTTGGACTGGACTTGGGACAATATTACTTTTAGACTAATAATGCACATGATTCATGTGTCCTGTTCAATTGATCACCCCATAATTCACCAGAAAGCAAATATTATTTTCTTCCTTCCGTCCATGTTTTCACATAAAGGTACGGACATATGAAAGAATTTCACTCCCCACAACAGTTAATCAGAAGAAGACGAAGAAGAAGAAGAAGACGAAGAAGAAGAAGAAGAAGAAGAAGAAGAAGAAGAAACAAAGGGGGAAAAATAAGAAAATCATAAGACATAGAACTGCAGCTTGACTGCTGTATATCTGTTAATCTGAAGAGTCATGTTAAGGTTAAAAGGGCATGGCCACTGCTTTAGTATCACTAATTTTCAGCCATGAGGCTCCCAGGAAGGTAGCTCCTTTGGAGCGCACACAAAAAAATAATAAAAAATAATAAACACACACACACACACACACACACAGCATTCTCCACAGTGGATCATGAAATACACTCTGTGGCTACTTTGTGCACATTCATTCAACTCATGCTTATGTAAGTTGAAACTCAGGATTTATGGGCAAAAAGATGGACAAGGCGGTACATCCAAAGCATGCACAAATTAACCAAAGATAAACACACATGAGATTGCATGTGCATTTTTCTATATTATCTCAGATTACAGAGAGAGAGTGAAAGAGGTAAATGGTACATGGATTGGATGATGGTATTCATTCATCCATCGAGTGAAGACAGTGAAATTCGCTTGGGACTCAATATTGCTGCATTAGCCGGCCATTGAAAAAACGGACAACAGCAATTAATCTGATGTTGGTTGGCTGTACTTCTGCAGGACAATTTTCTACCTCTAAATAGCCTGAACTCTTCAAACCACACTGCCATCTAGTGTTTACATCTTCAAATACCCATCTCCCTTTTACAACAGTGACAACGTGCTGAATTGAAAATGCACCAGGGCTTTGTATTACTGGTGTATGTGCAATACACGGGATCAGTGTGCACTATACAAATTATGTTTATAGTTTATAGTACTTTTCTAAAACGTATGTAAGCCATATTCTCCATCCAGGAGAGAGGACACCCATCAGCCTGAGTGTTCCTCCCTATACGTTCCTCTAGTGCTGCGGCTGACACTTCCTGGAGGTTCACTTACCTCAGTCACCACTCTAAGCACGTCTGTGGAATACCAGAGGTACCTGGGAGGCTGCAGTCCATCCATCACCTGCTTCCTCTCCAGATCTGGAGAGGAACAGGCGCCGGAGGCTCAGCCACCCCCACCAGCACCACCAGCCGTCTCACTGAGACCCCGACTAGCAAAAAGGGATTAATCATGTGATGGAGGCTAAAATGTTGAGTCTGAAGGTCGAAGTTTGAACAAAACAAAGTATTTCATTGAAATTAGAAGAACAAGCCATCTAAGTCCAACCAAGACTGGACTACACAAATCCAGGCCGATTCCAACACGATTTTGTTGACGTAAAGTCTAGCGTGTTTTTGGACTGTTCTCGCATTGTCTGACAACTCCTACGACGTGTTCACTGACGTTGATCAATTAACTATAGACCCCTCCTCAGCTCGACGCCGAGTCGTGAAGACAGAATGCATCCTGGTCAAATGTGTAGTGTACCTCGTCTCCAGCCAAGTCCCGTGACCATTGTGAAAGACATGTTGTATGCCAATGAAACTGAGGACTTAAACAAATCAAAACACTGGTGAACACAATTGGTAATTAATACAGGTTGAGACACAACCAGTGATAACGAGAAGGAAAATAACAACTGGGGACATCTGGTGGGAAAACTAAAAACGACCCATGTAAAACAACCACTAACAGTTCAAACTGTGAGAGAATTTGTTATTTCACTTTACCAAGAAGGACAGACTTGTTGAGAATCAGGTGCTCTTCTAAGTGCCCTTAGATTCCTCTAGATTGTCCCCCTTTTCTCTCTCCTGAATGAAATCACGTGCTACTTAAATTGAAAGGCTAATTGCTCTGTAAGAGGATTGCTTGGCGTTACATTTTCAGAAACGGACTTGGTCCTGGTCCTGAGACATGATATGCTGAGGACATGGGACACGATATCCTGAGGATATTACCGTTGTGTTCTAAATAGGTCTGGACCTCTACAACCGATATCACTATTACTTTAATGACAACCATGATGGTGGAGGGAAAGAGGAGGAGGAGGATGATGAAGAAGAACTACAGCACTCAGAAGTGCAGTTCAACAAAAGTAGCAATAAAGATGTATTGGCAGAATTGAAGGTTGAAGTTGAACATTTCATGAAATGCCATTGCTATGCATGTCTTATAAATGCAGGTGTAACTATGAGTGCTAAAAGGACTCATAAAGTGGTTCTGAAGACTGAACATAATGATGGCTTTCACCATGACTCATTCAACTTGGGGTTTCGCAGCCATAGTTGTGGTAATAGCAGGAGTCCAATTAGAAGGTGTGAAAAGAGATGGAAAGTCGATTCCAGGCATGCAATCTTCACTCAATAAACAAACTTGATTTGGCCGTGGGCCATGCCGGGCTCTGCAGGTCGACATAGCATTTGACTGCTTGGTTGTTTGTTTCACACATCACACCCCCACCACCACCACCACCAGCAGCATGCTAGCCAGAATTCCCCCTTATTATTTAGTTAAAATACTCTTTGCTTTACTTTAGATAACATTTAAAAGGTGTTACAGCTAGAAGATGGTTGACAATGCACTGGCATTTGGAAACTAGGAAATGTATTGTCTTGTTGTAAATATTGTATGACTGGAATATAAAAAAAGAAATGTAATTTGATAACCAACTGTGCAGGTTAGAGTGAATCATTGATTTCTTCTCACCATTTGTAGTCACAGTTATAGGAACCTTGTTTATTATAACATTGAGTTGAGTTTCCTCCTGAAACGCTGTGACAATAAGCCAAAGCTTACCTCCAAGCTACCTGAGATCAACAACGTTGTTATTTTATGTGAAGTAAACATCTAGAGATTGTATTTCAACCATCACACTTTAACTACTGCTGCATTGTGAAAGTCGCTTATTGGTTATTATCCATGTACTTATTAGCCCTTATTTTGTTCAGAAATCTGGAGAAAAGCGAGAATTCATGTGAGAAAATATAGAGAATATATAGAGAATATATAAAGAATATACAGCAGATATACAGCAGAGAAAAACAGTACTAGACAGTAATAGAATAAAACCAACTATAAAACCTGACTATAGAATACACACGCTGGCCCAGTTACTTGAGCAGAACAAAGAGCGACAGTGGTTGTGTTTGTGTACTAACACATGAGCACTCCAACTCTCATACTGCCGGTCACTATAAATACATGAAACACTGCAAACCAATCAATTTCCCTCATACAATCTAGTGAGAAGTGAGACACCGGTTCAGATGAGTAGCTGTCCAGAGAGCAGCCTCGGTTAGCATCAGTGTTATTTGATGCATGCAATGGGTCTGCATACTCTGGGAAATGTAACATGCTTATTGGTGGAGAGAGCGTCATGCAGGGTTACATTTGAATGAATGAAATAATAAAAATGACAACCCTCACACACAAGTCCTTATCTTCTCAGATATAAAACATCCAACATGGACCATAGTTCCTTGCTAGAGTCGTCATCATCATCATCTTCATCATCATCATATCTTACACGCTTGCTTCTTAGAAGAGATGAAGGTGCATGTGCTGTGTTCTGTCTAAGTACTCAAAGAATACAGCAAATCACCGGTGTTGCATATTTATATGGTATTTTATATTCATTCAGAGTGGTGTCAAGGACACTGGATATGTATGTATGTATGTATTTTAATATTTATTCAGAGTGGTGTCAAGAACACTGGATATACACTGCTCAAAAAAATAAAGGGAACACTTGGAGTTACATTGTGTTGTTTAAGTGTTCCCTTTATTCTTTTGAGCAGTATATGTATGCATGGTTTACAGATGCAACCAATGTTCCCCTTGTGGTGATTACTGATACTTAGGACTATGGAGTATCCAGTAGAGATATCCGGTTCCTCTCTCTCTCTCTCTCTCTCTCTCTCTCTCTCTCTCTCTCTCTCTCTCTCTCTCTCTCTCTCTCTCTCTCTCTCTCTCTCTCTCTCTCTCTCTCTCTCTCTCTCTCTCTCTCTCTCTCTCTCTCTCTCTCTCTCTCTCTCTCTCTCTCTCTCTCTCTCTCTCTCTCTCTCTCTCTCTCTCTCTCTCTCGTCTGCTGCCCCACTGCAGAGCAATAATGTTCATCATGCATTATGGATAGACACGCAGACACGAGCGCACGCTCTGAAGGAATCCAATGTTCCGAGCATATTTCTCATTTCCCCAATTTGATAGCTGTCAAGGAGATTGCTTGGGAATATGTTAGGTAATCACATCCCCTGCCTAGAATTAAACAGGCCATATTGTAAACAACAATTATAATTAATCACCAATGATTTTGACTAGTTGGTTGCACTGACAACAATACAGGTTTCCTATACAAATTCAATTTTTATTTTTCATTGTGGAGCAGGGCTGGCCACTTCCTTGTAAACAGTCCATCCAGGTAATCAGCAGAGGACAGGTGTGTCGCATCAGACAATAACAGGTGATGCATGCAATAGCATGTGTTTAACCTAGAGAGGGAGTTATCTAATGCAAACCAACTTGGGTTTGGTTTATTGAAGTAATAGTAATACAAGCAAATGTACAAGGAGGGATCCCCCACTCTGTGTTCCTTCTCAAGATTTCTTCCATGGTTTTTTCTTGCCCTCTGGGGGGCTAGGGTTAGGGGGGTGTCATAAATATATGGCCTGTTAAACCCTTTGAGACTATGACTGTGATTAAGGGCTTTACAAATACAATTTTGCAGTGGAAAGATTTCATTTGGATTTAATATTTTCACTATTCTACTACATACTGTCTGACAGCAATCTCCCGGCCCATTTCAATTCTGTAACATGCTTTACAGTTTAAACAATGTTACAACACAGGCTTGATGCTGTGCTAAATGCTAATTAGCTGCCAATTATTGCCCAGACTGGATAGGATCTACCGCCAATCCTATAACGCATGCAGGCCACAGTGTAGGTTTAAAGAGGTAGTGCTTTCTCTGGGGCCATGCACAGATCCTAACCATGCTAGGATCACAAAATCAATATCTCCCCATCTCACTATCACTATGTCACTATCCCAATCACTACTACACCATCAATATCTAGGCATGTTTGAGTAGTAGACTAGTGATGACTTATGCCCTTCATAAGTTTGCTATACAAGACTTTGTGTTAGAAGGTAAGGCCTATAAAATGAATTATTAAATCAGCATTACATCTGGCTATTGGTTGCCTCAAACGGAGTGACTTTGACATATATTTAATATTTCATGTTTTTCTCCATATTGTACATGCATGACGATATAGTTTGAGGTATAATTTTGCCTCACTCATTTGCCCTCGTCCAACCTGCTTTTTAAGGTTGTGGAGTAAGAAAGAACTCCGCCAGCACTTTATACCTCGCTCCATCAAAATGTATACAGCCTAAGCTTTCTGCATATGTCGACCGTAAAGCCATTAAGGTAGGGCTAATTTTGGGGGAAAGAAAAGACAGGGAATTCGATCTGGCATTCAATGGAGGATTTAATGTCAACAAATCGAATACAATGTAGTTAAAGGTAATTCCTTAATCCTACCTTTATAAATAAATCGAGTTCCAAATCTTATTCTCCTCCGAATGTCTGCAATTGTATTTCAGTAGTTCACCATTTTAGCCATGAAATAAAGAGCTAAAATGGACATGGCATTTTAGCATTCACTATCATAGGCTTGTGCCTACCGCTCAAGCACATCAGACTGATTGGCTGACGTCAGATCAAATTCTCTAGCCTCAAATGACAGCACCGGACAGTTAGCATCACCCCAGATCAGTGGCAGTAAGAGAAATTAGAATAAGTGTAAAAAAACGAAACAAGCGCTTATAACGAGAGACATGTTTGTAGACGGTATTGATATGGACACCCTCATATTTCATACAATCGTGATATACTGTTCTATCGGAAATTCGCCCTCTAGAGTCTACAACCGTTGTTGAATTTTGACTGTATCTAGACTCAAAAACTCATCTGTTTACACGAAACGCACAACGCTTCTCAGCGGCTGAGAGGGAGGGGCCACTTTAATGGTTGATTAGTTTCAAAATCTTGCTCTCTTCTGCTTTCTTTTGACAACTCTCACATCTTACCTACAGCAGCTTTAATCATTATGTCTATACAAACGCTACACACCTTCATAACCCCTACATTGTGTTTGTATACCACATATTAGTATAGTGCATTACCCTGTTGGACGGAAATGGATGGGACTCAATACCCATCCTTCCCTCTCGTGTTTGGATGTGTGTCTCTCCGTTACCTCTGTCAACTGTCAGCCTGTCTTCCTCGTGGCATCCTCCTCCACCTCCTTGTCCTCTTCTCTCCAACTCCTGCTCCTCCTCCACCTCCTCATCCTCCTCCTCCTCCTACTCCTCCTTCTCCTCCTCCTTCACCTCCACCTCCTGCTCCACCTCCTCCTGCTCCTTGTTGGATCACACAGACAATTCAATCTAATGATAGAAGAGAGTGAAGGATAATGGTGTCCAAGCCTTTATAACATTTATGTGTTCCTCCCATCTACTTTACAAGTGCGAAGGAATGACTGAACGTCAGAAAACAGGTGAGAACCTTGGGGGGACAATCCAGTCGTTAATCAAACTACGCCAACAGGTGTGAAAGAGGAATATCTTTCACCGCAATAGACAAATGATGATCTTAACGGTATTTAATTAATGTATTATTCATTGTTATTACTGTATCAACAGTTATGCATGGTATTTGCAAATAGCTTCACTTCATCTGTATTTCTTCACACAGTAGACCATCAGTATCGTTGTGATTATATCTTGTTTTGTACATTTGCTGTGTTTGTTGAGTTTATATTCTGGGATATCTATTGCACTGTATTACATTTATTTTGAATGATGTTGCTCCAATAAGATTTCCCAATGGGGGAAAGTAAGCTTCATTTTAAAAATAGAGATAAAAACGTATGCATTTAGAATTTAGTTTCATGGTTTTATTACATTACGAAGGTGCCATCAGCATCAATTGTGGTTATGTCCGATATAAATATACATCGCATATTTATAGTGTGTGTTTACTTAGTTCCCCTAGGTTTGTACGTGGGATGTGTATGAGAAAGAAGATAAAAAACCGAGCAATGAAAACTTTAAATTACTTCATTTATTTATTTTAATGTGATACCTAACCGAAAGTTTACCTTAATGGCCCCCACTTCCGGCTCTGAAGTAAAAATAAATAAATAAAAATACTTACACACACACACAAACAAACACATAATAGACTTATTGTTTCATATAGGACAATTTAGCTTTATATCACAAAACAAATAGGCCTCCATGATATAGAATACTAAAGTATTGTATCCCCCAATTCAGTTTAATTCATCTATACATTATACCTGTTCTGATTTCAAACACATTTTAGGAATCCCAACACACCCAAGAACCGTTTAAATAAGCACGGGTGTTTTATTTATTGTGATTCACGCTACTGTGTTGCTTTTCGACCTACAAAAATAGCAGTGGCTGGGCTTTTGAATGTTGCCCAACAACTGTTATTGCATATAGCATCAGTAAGCATGCCCAGAAGGCTGAATAGTGTTGTTCTTAGTGCATGGAGACGGACAACATACATACAGGCGTGTGAGATTAACTAACGTTAAAGCTAATTAGCCCAAAGGCGGCCACAATCAACTGGCTAAGGTTTGGAGGGGGTGGGGGGGGAGAACAAGCAGGTCCATGTGCTCGTTCTGCCTCATGTCTCACAGCAGTTCGTTTTACCCGTGCATACTATAGCCTTCTGTCCAAAACGAGCTCTAAAGTTAAACCGTTGTTCCCTATCAACCAACAGTTGTTCCCCATCACTTCGGTTGACATGCTTGACACGTTTTGGTTCAGCTCTCAAATATAACCTCGGATTCTCTATGGCAAGGCAATTCTGTTTCAGTATCACTATCAGCACTTGATGCTAACATTTCACAATATATTATAGACATTCAACACATACAATGTAATACATACTTTTTTACACTTCCCTCGCTGACATTATACAGCTACGCGTTCACAGCATGACGGAGTCTCTCTGGACGTCCAGTCTATGTAGCAACGTCGCCATCTAGTGGTACAAATAAAATAAAAACGGCCTCTGTGACGATGTTTACTCTGACGTTGATTTGATTGATATTTATGTTATTCTGTTTTATTTACTCGATGTGCAATTAGCAAGCTGAGTTATATGTTGTTTAATATCCAAGAGGAGATAAAGACTGAAATTGTGAATAATGTGACTCGAGCTGACACACAAGAGAGACTGGAAATCGAGGCTTTAACTGACCAATTAGTTAGAACTGTTGACAAATGGAATTACCCAAGTCAAAGGAATAAGCATAGATCATAAGGAAATGTATCCAGAGAAAAAGGTTTACATCTAGGCTAATTTTATTTTGTTATACACCCTACATCACAAGTCCATCCACATATCACATATCTACTCTTTTATTTTTCATTCGGCTAACGAGTGGTCTAGGCGTGTCCCTCCTTACGTAGCCTATTTCACGGAGGCGCGCAGCGCGTACGCGTTCTTGATTACACAGCAGCTAGTGCAGCGGTAGAAGTGACGAAGGGCTAATTGTGATGACGGTTGTTGTTAGTCGATATCGTTAAATAATAATAAATAAATAAAAACAAATACAACTGCATGTTCAAAATACATGTCCGCGCGATGAGAGATCGTTTGGCAGAGTTGGCTCAGGTGAGTGTCGGGGAACACACCTGTTTTGCAGGTAGATCGTAGGTAGATAGACCAGTAGCTTCGTACCCGTTGCTGGACTATGTTAGGTGCACCGTCTTCCTCATTTGTCGTTCGACACGCCAGTGCTTCGGTTGGTCTATTGTTGCTCATCTCAGTCACTCTCGCTATCCAAAACGTTCAACTTGGCTATATGCTTGGGATTTAACTTTCGTTCATTTTTACAGGTCAGCCAAAAGGTGGACAAGGGCTCTATCAAAAGAGTGAATAGTTCATACATGGACGATTTTTTCAAGAAGGTAAGCGTTGCATATGTATAGGCTTACATATATATATTTTATTTATACTCAGACCACATGGAGCATAATATGTATTATGTGTGTGTGGGGGGGTGTGTCTATCTCGCCTGGAGCAGGTGAAAGAGGTGCAGTGTCGTATATTGAAGATTTCTTCTCATGTGGAGGAAGTGAGGAGGAAACACAATGAGATTCTGTCTGCTCCAATCTCCGAGCAGAGTGAGTAGTGTCTCCTAGTTTGTCACTACGGTCATTCAGTACTATCGGATCCAGTAGTCCTACAACTATAGCAGAACTTCTGGGGGTGGGGGGATGGGGCATGGGCCGGAAACCAGAAACTGCAAGGGGCGGAGTCACGCCTTGTTTCCTATTTTGTTAAGGAGATATTCTAAGGGAAACCTGATTGAATTTCTTCAATTCACTTCTTACTAACATGGTGCCAATGGACTGAGCAATGCATGTTGTTATAGTTGACAGTGTAGGCCTACTAATAAGTGGGGGCGATGCTCTGTCTAGCTTAGCCTAATGGTAGGCCTACACATGGTGTCTTGGGAGGGGTCAATTCATGTAGAATAACATAGGCTCTGTAATGTTGACAAATTACTCTTTAGTTTCTGATGTACACAGTGTACATTATTTTTAAACGGACGTAAGAAAAATAAAGTACCTTTTTCTTGGCAATATACTAGCAGAAAATATTTTTACTGTAGCTACAATGAGTATTTGATTTGATAAAGAAAATAAGTGGTGGGAAACGTTTTCCATAATAATAATATACAGTATACCATAATGGTTCATATCTCCTCTCAACCCCAGTGCGATTAGATTTCAACCAATACATCTACTTGTTTTGAGTAACCAGCCTGAGGAATTACTGTTTGGAGAAAAGAGAAAAAGCTCAAGGGTTTGCTCCATGCTGTTGAAGCGTATTAGCTATGCAGATGTATCGGTGTCACTCTTGCTTCCTCTTTGCATCATGTTGCGTAAAAACTGGGCTAACGAACACTTAACATTACATTTAGTTATTAAGTGGACGCTTTTATCCAAAGCGACTTACTAGAGAGACTGAGATGCAAGCATACATCAAAGTAGCAGAACGCATCTCAAGATGCGAAGTAGGGGTTTTAATCTTTCAGTATCTCACGATGGATTAGATTTCGATTCAGTACATAAGGGTGCTCATTTCAGGATCTACTCCTGTGCGCTAAGAAAGGCGGTGTGGCAAATGGTATGAAAGCTGAGTTAAGTGTATACGATTATGCCGTTTTTATATTAAAAAAATTGATCAACAGCAATCAACTGATTGCAATAATGTAAACACGCAGAAAGGCATACATAAGACAAAAGGAAAGGAAATAAATAGATTCTGAAATTGTGAATCGATTCAGACGCTTGGCAGATAAGAATTGCGATTCTTACTGGGATGGCCTACTTAACTTAATCACATTGACTTGAATAGTATAATTTGCATACTCTCCTCAGGGAAGAAGCATGAACTGGAGGAGCTGAACAAGGATATCAAGAGAGACTCCACACTGGTGCAGGCAGAACTGAAAGGTAAGGAATGCTTATGTATTTAAACTGCATTGTTTATCTCAAATACAACCACATTGTACACATTGGTTTGAATTAGAAAAGTGCAGCGTGAAATGTGGTTATTAACCTGTAGTGGTTCAACTGAGCAGTGGCTGCTCCATGGAAGGACTTTAGTTTAAACCTAGTTTATTCTGTGTGTGTATTTGACATTCAAATGAGTAGCAGTACAAACTGTCAGGAAAAACTGGCAGAACTGGCAAATCATGGCAGAATGGCTCACCCTTGTGTGTGTGTGTGTGTGTGTCTGGGTTTGTCTGGTGTGTGTGTGTGTGTGTGTGTGTGTAGCGATCAAACAGGGCTTGTCTCTTGATGAGAATGGAAACAATGCCTCAGTGGATCAACGCATACAGAAAAACCAGGTCCTTCATTTGATCACGTTATTTTTATTGTCATTTAGTTAAAAAGTAAAGTATATACATTCATACACAGCGTTCAGGTTTGAAAACAGCATAAAGTGGCAGTCAGGGTAATCTTCATTCTATAGTATTGTAAGTAAAACAGGATGTTGGCACAGAATATAAAGCAATATCAGTTAAAAACATGTCACTTGCTAAATAGCTGAAATTGATTAAACATTTGCTACTTATAGTTGCATAAAGGGCTTCATTTATCTTGCTAGTAATTTCATTAAACTACTTTTCAAGCTACTGAACACATTTGAAACCTACTGAATATTGTCTGTAGCACTCGGATCTGACCCGGCAGTTTGTGGAGGCCATGACTGCATACAGCAAGATACAGGTGGCCTTCAGGGACGAGTCCAAAGCCCGCATCCTCAGACAGCTGGAAATCAGTGAGTTATTAAACACACACACACACACACACACACACACACACACACACACACACACACACACACACACACACACACACACACACACACACACACACACACACACACACACACACACACACGAGACCATCTGCCGTGTCCCATGTTTACACATCTGAATCCGTTCATGTCCCTGGCGATAGTAGTATTTGCTCTGAGGGCTGAGGGGTGTGTCCATAGTCTTTACCTCCAAAGGTAACATGAGCTGTAGCGTTGTAACAAGACACCTGTGCTGGTGTGTTGCTACGGCAGCGGTTACTCGGATACACGGGGAATAACCGCCACCGCACTGCTACGCGGTGTTGTTAATGGGGCCGTGTCGTAGGCTACGTATAGATATATCGTTGTTAGTTCAAATAAAGGCACTTTACTCATGGTATCACAAGTTTTACTTAAAAAAACAGTTTACTTTAGAGATACAGATGAATGCATGCAATGATGTAAACAACAGTATGCTCTTTATCAAGTGTGACCTCTGCTGAAGGTTAATCTGAATGCTACTGCCTTTGAAACATGGTTTTTGTTGGTTGATGCGTCTGCAAACCATTCAAGACAAAGGCGCAACCACCAACAGACAGGAATGATACTAGAAACTAAATAAACAGTAGTAAGGTGTAGAGATTTGGTGTGAGTAAAGTTATGTACAGTAGAGATTAAGCTTTCACCACCTTTCTTCACCTTCAACGCTTGTCCGAGGGACAAGCGTTGAATGCATTAGTTATTAATGAATTAGTTAGTTACGCTGAGTTAGTCATGAACCAAAACACACTGTTGATGTTGATGTTAACCACTTTGTACTGTGGAGAGACTTAACCTACTGTTTGCTGTTCAGCTGGAAAGGTGACTTCAAATGAAGAGTTGGAGACCATCTTGCAGTCTGACAGTCCTTCGATCTTCACATTTGATGTGGGTACAGATATGTACTGCATGTTTTTGTAGTTGTAAATTGGACTGATCAAAGACAAAAGCAGTGAGGACAGAAATTTTAAGCCAACAGTATTTTTCTTTATCAGGGGATGTATTTGCAGAAAATCTATCAGGTTCATGGAAGAACCTACATCACATGTTCATTAGACGGCTGTGAAAGTGATTTCAAATCTTCTGAAATTGCAAATACATTAAACAATGTCATTTTAAAGAATTCTTTAAATGATAATACATGCAATATTACCAGGCCATTATAGTGAACTCTACCATCATTCCAGTGAGTTAACAAATGCTAGCTAGTTAAAGGCTAAAGAGCCATTCTGACCCATTACTGTCCAACATGATATCCTTTTCTTGTTGCATGGATGAATGTAGTGGATTGTTCCAGGTGATGGCTGATACTTACTGACTAGTAAAGTGCTTTCATAAATGCTTCTCATTACAAATCAACAGATTTCTGACCCAATAATCTTTCCACGCAGGTGGCCCCGGACTCCCAAATGACGCGCCAAGCCCTGAGCGAGATTGAGTCCCGGCACCATGACATCATGGATTTGGAGTCGAGCATCAGAGAGCTCAACGAGATGTTTACAGACATCGCCGTGCTGGTAGACACCCAGGTATGATGTGTAAAAATAACATTTAAATAACAGCAGTTAAAAAGACAAAGCTGTTACTTCATCATGCAGGCATCGAAGCTACATGACTAATTGTTTGAATGATGACCTAGGTGGTGCACTCTGACTCCAAACATGTTCTCATTCACCACCACACTGCCCTGATCCACTGTGAATCCTAGTTCTGGGTCTGTCCTTGCAAAAGCTGTAGCTCATGATGACGAAGGATGTATATGATTGGCTTCCAGATTCTGTCTCAAACAATCTGCAGTCCTACTTCTGCTGTTAATTTGCCCTGAGGCTTGTCTATCAAAAATAAGCAGGACGAGGCAGTGGGCCAGAAATCCAACTCTTGCCAAGCTTATCGACACATAGTGGGTGGGTGGAGACGAGAACTATTTAGGCTTGATTAGTGAGCACATTAATTAGTGTAACTTAACAGCTGGTATAATAAAATCAAGTGAGAATGTTTGAAAATGCTGCTTAAAGTTATTCTGTTTGCACTCAATTGTTTAATTTGGTAAATGTTTGTAAAAGTTTTGGCCAAATAGTTTTTTAATGTTTTGGACAAATACATTGGATTTGAGCCATGTGTGTTGTTCTTAATGCTGTTTTTGACATTCAATTTCACTGTGGAGTATATCAATGAGAACTCTGTCATCTTCTCTAGGGTAACCTGACAAATAACATAGAGAAGAACGTGAGCAGCGCTGCAGAGTACATTTTCGTTGCAAAAGGAGAGACCAAGAAGGCTGTGCTCTACAAGAAGAAGGCATGCAGGGTAATAGCCTGAGGCCTTGAGACGAGAGCTCTGTGGGCGCTATCAGTGAAGCCGCTTTATCAGTGAAGGGATACATTCTGGATGGGAATAGTTTGACACCCTGGCCAAACTATTTGAGTAAAGGAAATTAATCACAACATTGGAATTTCTTTATTATTGCTGTGACAAAGCTCTTTTTTAAAAATATATATTTATATATATATATTTGCTTCACTGTATCCATGGTTTACTATGTTATGATGCTTCATTTTACTGCTGTTTTTTTTGTTGTTGCTCTATATAATGTGGGAAAATGTGTTAAATAAAAGCATTATGTATTGATTTAGAATGAAGTTTGCTTCCTGCTTGTACATCCAGCCTTTGTGTTCTGTCTGTTGATAGAATGGGAATAGTTAACAGTGGTATTTAACATCCGTCTATAACGTTCCATGTTGAATACTGTGGAGAGTAAGATCTGGGCTTTGAACAGGTATTTTAGGGCAGGAATTGGGATGGATTACTTTTAGGCTTTGATTGGTGATAACTGGAGAGATCGGATGATGTCCCAAAGATGTTGTTAATGGTTTGTATGGTTAGTGAGTTTGACCTTCTAAAGCAACCTTGCAAATTTGGGAAGTCCAAAAAAGATTTAGGGAACAAATCGATAATTTACACTTATTAAGAGTTATGGCTGTATGTATAAAGTGATGAGGAACAGTGGTCACAAGATTTACTGACTGCAACCTAAGGCAATAGCTGATTAACATAAACAGTGGAGAATGGTTAAATGGTTTAATCTACTCTTGGTAGCGATCGGTATTATTTCAAGACTAGAGAATACAAATGTCTTTATTTTATCCAAGGAATCTAGGAAAAGGGTAATGCATGTTAGCCATTTCTAAGGCAATGTAGTTGGACAGAAATGCATTTCAAAGTGAAATTCAGTCAACAAATTTGACATAACACATTTGATTAAAATGTGTTTAAACTTAAACTCGTGAATAGTATTGCATTACCAAATCAATAACATTCATTGTATCAGATTTGGATTCAAATTTTGAGAACTAAATTCTCAACCAAACTTTTTTTGTGGCCTCCTAGGAAATGAGAAATCACAAACTATCTATTTTGGACTGACCCATTTATTTAAATATATAGCATACTCTTGGTTGCTTTAGTCCGAAGCATCATACAACACTGAGTGAATCCATTCATAGCATGTGTGGGAAGCTCTCACCTTAGCTCTTAAGCCCCTTCCCTGTTCTCTAACAGTTGAGCAAGACATGACTTTGGCGATGAACCCTAATCCTAACCGTTGATTATGTGTGTTTATTTTGGCAGAAGTATATCATTATTGCTGCAGTTGTTGCAACAGTGCTGGCGTTGATCGTGCTAGTTGTTGGTTTAGCTGTGGGACTTCCCAAGACCTAACCTGCCACCGTCCAACCCAGACATGGGTAAGTTAGTGTCACATAATAAATTTGTCCATGAACTAAACCAAAAGCGAAAATGTCAACCTTAAAGGTGCTGTAGGTAAGATTTAAGAGATATACCTATAGTTTATTTTGTGAAATGCCATAGCTATGCTGGGAGTATCTGTTCTGGTTGACTGCATACTTGCCTCTGTATGAGCCTATTTAGATTTTAGGCCGCTCATTTCTGAACAATCAGGGTAACTCTTCCCTGATTGGTTGGGGGAATCCATCTTGCCTGTCCATCACAGTCGTGTGAATGCAACACTTCTCAATGGTGGAGAAACGTAGGAAGGGATGGAGCAGAGAGGGCCCAGGCAATCTTTCTTTTGTTTTCATGGTTTATTTTCAAAATTATGCCCGCCTGCTGTTTTCTGCTCTTCTTACCTACTGCAGCTTTAAGTCTGTATCTAACACAAACCTTCCACTCTATTGATTTGTGCAGATGGACACTCAAATGAAGGACGAGTGCATAAGCGTTATACACCAGAAGATGGCACTGCAGTTGTTGCTTATAATTGGACATTCTGAAAAAGTGTTGAGTTAAGATGGCAGAGTAAAATGTCTTACATTAATGTATTCCTTAAATATTTTATGTAATCACAATAGGATGCATTGATACATGCACTTTACTTAAATTTTAATCCACTATTTATTTATATTTAATGTAGAAACTTTGTAACCACATATTTGTAATGTCATTGTTATTCTATTGATGTCCTGTGCCTTGTGTTTTATAAATGTATTTACATTTTGTATTATCTAGTTTCATAAAATCATTAGCTGTGGACCTTTTTGTCAGAACCTTTGTGGAGTAAAGAAAACCCATCCTTGTCAATACGCTGAGCCGTTGGACCAAAGTGCTTGAGGGCCAATAAAGGGATCAGGTTATCTGACCACCCTCTCGTCACCAGTGTCTGTTGTTCCCAGAAGGCCGGTTGTTCTGTTTTTGAAGCCTCAGTTAATACAGTATGTATGGATTAGCCTGCCTTGGTTGGCATTTTATGACACATTTACAACATATTTCCCCAAGACAAGAACAAAGGGCATAAATGTGCATCCATTGTTAGGTGTGATGTCCTATTCTCTCTCTTGGTACCGCTCTATCTCTCTCTTACACACACATGCAAACACCCACGCACACACACCGTAGTGGGAGCCCCCCCCCCCCCCCCCCCCCCCCCCCCCGAGGTCTCTGTCCTGTCTGTAATGGAGGAAAGTTAGACAGCAGTCGTACTGCTTCTCCCGCAACACTGGACCACAGCCAGGAAGAACCCATTGACTTCTCTTTCTCTCTCCCCCTCTACCTCTCGCCCGCTCTCTACCCCGCCCTCTCTATACCTCCCTCCCTCTCTCTACCACTCTCTCTCTCCTCTAGATAACATTACACAGCACTCCACACTGTGCTGAAACTCCTGAATTACAAATGAGAGGAACAGAGGATAGGGAAAAATTGATAATTATAATAATGACAATGTAATCAGCTCAAAGACCAGGAAAATATATAACTCTGAAACAAAAAAATATATATTAATGAAAGGAATTACCAGAACCATCACTTTATTTGATTTGACAAATGTTGCTTTTGCCAATTTTTGGTGTGTGTCTGGGCTGTGTTCCAAATCGATCGAGTGGAGTTTTATTTGGGTTGAAACACAACTGGACCAAGGAGAGGTCAAGGTCACTCTCTCTCTGTCCTCAGTGTGTCAAACGAAAAAGGCCCTGTAATAACCTTAAACACAACCCCAGCGGAGCTGCGTTCATGTCTCCAGATGGAACGGACGGCAGCATCGGCAGGCAGATGAGTTGGAAGAGTTCGAAAACTACACGGTGAAGGTGCTTTTTAGAATAAAAAAAAATGGTTGTTTGTTGTTCCTCCATTGTTGTCAAACGGCGGGTCTTTCTGTGGTTACTTCTTGGCTTTCCCCTGGGCGGCGACCGCCTCCATGGCTTTCTTCACCGTCTCCTCGTCGCCCAGGAAGGCCATGGGCTTGACGGGCTTCAGGTTTGCGTCCAGCTCGTACACAATGGGGATCCCCGTGGGCAGGTTCAGCTCCATGATGTCGGCGTCGGACATCCCTGGAGAGACGGAACAAGAGAGACTCGTCAGTGAAGTTAACAGCATGCTAACGTCAGCATACGCTGATTTGATTTCGGCTGGCCGAGACCGAAGAAGTTCTTTGCAGACGAGCTTGTTTGATAATGCGGGTTCGCTTTGGTCAATGAACATTCCATTGGTTAAGACAAGCGGGGTCTCCATGGAGATGGGATATCTGAAATCAGATTTCATCACTTCCAACCGATTGGTAAATTAAAGATGCTGTAGTTAAGATTTAAAAAAATATGTTTTGAATGTATTTTAATTCCAAAATACCAAAGCCATTTGTCAGCTATTGGTGAGTGAAATGCTCTGTGAGAATGTGTTTCGGTGATGGCAGGAGTGAAAAAGTGCAGTTGTAAAGTTCCTGTGAGAAATGTTGCTGTCATGCAGGGAAATATACCAAAACACAATTATTTTCAAGTCGCAGTGAAAAAGTTTCTTAACTAGTGTCCCAGGACCATGCAGCAAACCTTTTCTGAGATATTGCCTCACTTTATTGTTGTTTAGAGTGGCTTGGCAATCTGAATATGGGATGTTGGGAATAAATTCATCTCACACTGTTCCCTCTGCTAGGCTGCTCTGTGCTCTTGAGCTTTGAGTATAAATCAAAATAATTGTCTTTTATTTCTGATGTGTAGCTGTCCTGAGACATGTTTTCGGAGCCAGACTACTGAAGGTATCCCCTCCCTGATCCATGCAACACTGCCGCTAGAAAATGGCCGACCTTTGCCATGGAAAGGTCGCACTTGTAACACTAAACCACGCGGCTGGCCTTTACCGGTGTCCGAGCTCCGGGTGAGCGAGAGAAAGAGACACCGGGATATTTTTAGACACTAATCTGAATGTGTACTGTGTGCCTGTGTGTATGGGTGTATGTCCATGTGTTTGGTGTATAGGATATCATTTAAATACTATGTTTCTCCACGTACACAAGAATAAACAAAATGTCAAACACATCTCAGTTTCAATTAGAGCTAGAGTGCTAGAGTCAAAGGTCACTTATAAGGTCAGAGTCCAGTTAATACGGGACCCCTGACCTTTTTCCATTTGCACACGCACCTACAACCCTCACCATAACAGACACAACTCATTCTACTGTACTCCCCCTAACTGCTTGATGATGACACGGAGAAACCATGAAGACACAACTAATATTCGAGAATATCCCAGTGACGCCCAAGTGTGTTTTAAAAATGTTTATTTCCAACTCTTCGTTCCACTCACCCTCTAGGTGCTTGACGATGCCACGGAGACTGTTGCCGTGGGCAGCGATGATCACGTTCTTGCCGGCCTTGATCTCGGGAGCGATGACGTCGTTCCAGAAAGGCAGGGCGCGGGCGATGGTGTCCTTCAGAGACTCACAGGTGGGCAGCTCGCCTGGCTTCAGCCCCTTGTAGCGCCTGGACTGGGGTTAGCATGGAGCACACACATCCCCGCGTCACACGGTGGAACTCTGAGCGGAGATGTCCCCTGCTGACCGCACCACAGTGGCAGTAAAGATGCAAAATAACTAGAGGAATTGTTTTGTTGAGTCTTATTGTTGTTTACATCTCTGTCCCCATTGGCCACTTATTATGTTTCCTTTGAAACATTTTAATGAGACTTTTAGAACGTTGATATATCTTTCTTCTCTTGTCTTTTGAAAGTATCTTTTACAATTTCAACATTTGAAACTTGAAAATGTATAGTGTTACTTTTTTTTATTACATGTGCTATTATTCATTAGTTATATAATTGCTCTTTCTTTTGCAGTGCATCCATTTTGGTCAAGCTTCATGTTGTTATCCAGCCAGTCTACCATATAGTATATACATCCAGTTTTCAGTATATACATATAATATACAATATATACATCCAGTATCAGTATACATATAATATACAATATATACATCCAGTATCAGTATACATATAATATACAGTATATACATCCAGTATTCAGTATATACTATGCAGTATATACATCCAGTGTTCAGTATAAATAAAAAAAAAAATATATATATAATATATTTACAGTATACATTATACACATCCAGTATATGTGCAAACAAACACCTTCTTCTCTATACATCCCCACAACGGCTAGCCTCTCACCCCGCTGATGATCTTGTTGTAGGGGTGCTCCGCGTCCATGGGGGGCGGCGGTGTGTCGAAGGACCGGCGCCACACCTTCACCTGCTCCTCGCCGTGCTTCTCCGCCGTCTCCGCCTTGTTGAGGCCCGTCAGCCCGCCGTAGTGGCGCTCGTTCAGCCGCCAGGTCCTGAACACCGGCAGCCACATCTGGTCGGTGCCCTCCAGGATGGTCCACAGCGTCTTGACCGCGCGCTTCAGCACCGACGTGTAGCACACGTCGAACTTCATGCCCGCGTCGCGGATGGCGAGGGCGCCGCGCCGCGCCTCCTCCAGGCCCTTCTCGCTGAGGTCGGCGTCGAACCAGCCGCAGAAGCGGTTCTCCTGGTTCCACGAGCTCTCGCCGTGACGCACGATCACCAGGCGGTGGACGGCGGCCATTTTTGTTGCGCGGTGTTGGGTTTTTAGAAGAGACGACGACAGGAATCAACCTTTAACTGACACACAGGCCCCCTCGGTGCTCAGACTCAGACCCACAGTAGAGTTCCACCACTCTGACACGCCACCGTCTCTTTTTATAGCCGGCTGGAATGTCGGCCGCGGCCTTCCGTGGCCTTCCACCTGTCATAAGCCTTCGATGGCTTTGATTGACATGCAGGGGCGGCCAATAAGAACAGGTTCCTTTCTGGAACATGGATGCTAAGGCCAGAGGTCAGACATGGAAACTAAAATAGCAACATGGCTTTTAAACGGAGGGCTGTGGAATAGAAGAGTACAGATCTGAAGCTGCTGTTACATTGTATACATATTCATCATATGGTGATGAATACGTTCGTCATATTATACTGTACAACATGCCAACATCAACCATTTAGTGTGTGTGGGTGTGTGTGTGTTTGTGTGCGTGGGTGTGTTTGTGTGTGTGTGTGTGTGTGTTGTGTGTGTGTGGACATGTACATGTGGAGTGGGCGTGTGTGTGTTGGTGGGGACTGATTTGAGGGTGTGTACGTGTGGCATTGAGAGAAGGTGGTGGTGTGTGTGTGTGTGTGTGTGGGGGGGGGGGGGGGGTGGTAGCTAAAGGTTGGGTGCCAAAATGATATAACAAAAAGGAGAAGTACAGTTCTTGTTTACAGTAAATGGTGCAATATAGTACTGAGTGCAGCAATCCAGCAACTCATGATTCCAGCAGCTCGTGATTATACTTGCTGTCCTGTATTCCTGTAGTACTTCTATTAAAAACAACAAATACTGCAGCTACTATCTGTACTACTGCTAATGCTACTACTCCTGCTAACTATTACTGCTAACTACCTCTACCAATTTCTTAATCTGATGGCAGACGAGCTAAAATCTGGGTGAATGGGTTATTTCAACCTATCACGCTGCTGGACTGTGGATCTCTAAGTGAGTAATGATATTTAACAGCGAACACTCGGTCAGCACTAGTAAACAGTTGAAAAGTGTCTGTAAAGGTTTCAAATCAATACCGTGTAGACTGGCCACTGTGGAAATGCAGTTATTTAAATCCCCTTCTGAAAGCTTCGTCTACTTGCGCGAATCAGTGTCTCTTCTGTAAATTATCTCCGTAACAAACATCACCCCCCAACCAGACACTCTTCACCTCTGCGCACTCCATACTTTATCCTGTTCCTGCCTATGAAAAAAGGAGCCTGCAACTTTCTCTATTTCATTCTTCCTTGAGTCACAACAACGCCTGCATGAACATATTCTGGAAGTGGGAAGGCAACATTTCAGCTCTCTTTATATTCTTATTTTAAAATCTTTTTCCACTTCAAAATATTTGCTTGGCCCAGAAAGCCGACCCAGATTACTATTGCGGTACTGAGAATCAGAACAAGGTGTGTGTGTGTGTGTGTGTGTGTGTGTGTGTGTGTCTAAGCACAACATCGGGATGACTCAGCGGGACGGTACGGTAATCTGGGCTGTTATGATACGGTCCCTAACCTGGGCTGTTATGATACGGTCCCTAACTTTTGGGCTGTTATGTCACAGGACGGTCTCTAACCTGGGCTGTTATGTCATAGGACGGTCTCTAACCTGGGCTGTTATGTCATAGGACGGTCTCTAACCTGGGCTGTTATGTCATAGGACGGTCTCTAACCTGGGCTGTTATGTCACGGGACGGTCTCTAACCTGGGCTGTTATGTCACGGGACGGTCTCTATCCTGGGCTGTTATGGTGTGGGATGGCCCCTAACATGGGCTGCTCCTGTGTCAACACACACTTCATTGGCTCCCCAGTCGCACACACACACACACACACACACACACACACCCACACACACACACACACCTGCCCACACCCCCCCACATTCGCACACCTCCACACACACACCAGCCCCCCCACACACACACACACAAATACACCTGCCCACACCTCCCCACATTGCCAAACACACACACACACACACACACACACACACACACAATATGCAAGCTAATGTGTATGACAATATTGCTGCAAAAACACTGCAGAGGTGTTTTCACAGAGTATTGGCTAGGAACATGAAAAAAACAAGCTTACATCTATATGCAATAAAATCAGGGAAGGTGTGTGTGTACGTGTGTGTGTGTGTGTGTGTGTGTGTGTGTGTGTGTGTGCGTGTGCGTGTGCGTGTGCGTGCGTGTGTGTGTGTGTGAGTGTGTGTGTGTGTGTGTGTGATTCAGCAGCAGAGTTTGATAGGTAGGGTGTCTGTGCTGTGGAGGAAAGAGGAGAAGACAATGTCTGCTATTTGGAAATCAACAGGACATGACGATGCAATAAACATCTATAGCACTGCCCTTACTAAAGTGCAATGATTAGCTTAACCCAATCACCTATCCATCTATCTGTCTGTCTACCTGTCTGTTTTTCTGTCTGTCAGTCTAATTGCCTGTCTGCCTGTCTGTCTAACCACCTGGCCATCTGTCTGTCTGTCTATCTATCTATATGCCTCTCTGTCTGTCTGTCTTTATCATTGCAGGGTTTCTGAGGTAATGTGCAGTTCTCTTCACCACCAGCAGGGGGACTGCTGTGTCATTGTTTTGGTTTACAGACACAATGATGATATGAAATATGAACACACTTGGTGGAGTTCATTACATTTAGTTTATTATTTAAATTTAATTACATTATTAACATTTATTTATTTTCACTTCTTCTTTAGCTGTGTTTTGTGGTATGCAATATATACATATATACATATATAATATGTTCCATTCCCCCTTATTTAAAGCCTAATAGGCCTGTAGAATACAGCTGATATCATGAGGTTGAAAATATTCCAAATAATAATTATACTGAGTAACTGAGTATAACTGAGTAAGCGTGTCACATTTATTTATGCAAATTAAGAGCCCAAACGTTTAGAGGAAAGTTAATCGGCCATCTGCACATTAGATAGTGAATATTCACATTGTACTGTCATAGTGTGAAAGTTCACGTTTTAAAAGTGACTCATGTGTTCCTTACCGTGTCCTGTGAACAGCGGTACCAAGCCAGAGCAGAACCCCACTTCACAACGAAACGGTTCCGTCTGTCCTTTCCAAATGTTTGAACGAAAAACAGAACCAATATCTATCAACCCTATCTCTCTCTCTCTATCTCTCTCTCCCTCCCTCCCTCCTCTCTCTCTCCCCATCTCTCTCTCCTTCTCTCTATCTCTCTCTTCCTCTCTCTCTCTCTCTCCTCCTCTCTGTCTCTATGTCTCTCTTCTCTCTCTAGCCCTCATTACATCACACATCGTTCATCCTATTTCCTATTTTTAACCCCCCGCCCTCTCTCTCTCTCTCTCTCTCTCTCTCTCTCTCTCTCTCTCTCTCTCTCCCTCCCGCCCTCTCTCGCTCTCTGTCTCTCTCTCAATAGGTGTAAACCTATTGATCCTGCGTTGTCAGAGTTTTAGGGAGGAGGGTAAAGCACTTGCGTCAGAGGCACACAGGCTGCAATAAAAGCCTGAAGCGATGCTGCAGTGACACCAGTCTGGGCTTCAACCTCAGCACCCACACACACCTTTCCCACTCTCTCTCACACACACACAGACACACTCACACTCACAAACACACACTCGGGCAGAAGAAGAGGAGAGTCGCCTCTTTCCTCCTGGAAGTCATGACCTCCACGATGGGATACGACCCCTACCACCACCCCACCTCCTCCTCCACCACCTCCTCCTCCTCCTCGTACCGGCGCTGGTACGCGGAGGTCACGACCCCCGCCCCCCAGCTGATGGCAACGAAGAGGGGCCGCGCTCCCCTCTCGGTCTACTCCTCCCACGCCTCCCCTCTCTCCTCCTCCACCCGTCTGCGATACTCCTCCTCTCCCGGCGGCCGGGTCTTCCAGCCCTCCTCCACCACCGTGGAGCGTGAGCTGAGCCAGGCGGCCCAGATCGGCTCCGAGTTCCGGGCGGTGCGCACGCGGGAGCGGGTCCAGCTGCAGGACCTCAACGACCGCTTCGCCGGCTTCGTGGAGCGCGTGCACGACCTGGAGCAGCAAAACCGGATCCTGGAGACGGACCTGGAACGGCTGAGGCGGCGCCACGCCCAGCCGGCCCGCCTCGGGGCCCTCTACGAGCAGGAGGCCCGCGCCCTGAGGGCCGCCGTGGACCGGGCCCAGGCCGAGCGGCAGGAGGCGCTGGGGCGCCGGGAGCACCTGGAGCAGACGCTGGGCGCCCTGCAGGCCCGCCACCAGGAGGAGGCGCTGGCCCGCGAGGAGACGGAGGCCCGGCTGCGGGAGCTCCGCGAGGGGGCGGACCGGGCGGCTCTGGCCCGGGCCGAGGCGGAGAAGAGGGTGGAGGCGCTTCTGGACGAGCTGGCCTTCCTCAGGAAGATCCACGAGGGGGAGGTGGCCGAGCTGCAGGCCCGGGTCCAGCACAGCGCCCGCGTGGCACTGGAGAGCGAGGCCTCCGCTACCACCGTCCTGGACCTGTCCGGAGCGCTGAGGGACATCCGGGCCCAGTACGAGGGGCTGGCGGCCAAGAACATGCGGTCGGCCGAGGACTGGTTCCAGGGCAAGGTGGGCTGGCTGAGCGAGAGCGTGGCCCAGCACAGCCACGCTGTGAGGAGCTCCAAGGGCGAGGCCGGTGAGATTCGGAGCCAGCTCCAGGCCCACCTGCTGGAGATAGACGCCTGCAGGGGCATCAACCACTCCCTGGAGAAACAGCTGTGCGACGCCGAGGAGAACCATGCCGCGGAGATCGCCGCCATGCAGGTCAGGGGTGGTATTGCTGGCGTTGTATTTAATTTAATTATTTTAGAACCTTTTCGTAGATGAATAAGCTGATCCTACTTGACCATATTACATCATCATCACCGATTTAGCTTTATCTAATAACCACAAAGATATGATCATATCCTAGCTACGTACTACTTCCTAAACCCTTATCGTCATCTTTATTATCCCTCCACATTGTGAATGATTGTAATCCTATCCTTGTATCTCGTCAACAATTTCTACCGTCGGTCCTGGCTCCCTCATGGTAAACGACCGCTGTGCCGGGTCATGTCTCTGTAGGGCGTGATCCAGGAGCAGGAGAGAGAACTAGGTGCTACCAAGCAGGAGATGGCCCGCTACCTTAAGGAGTACCAAGACCTGCTCAACGTCAAGATGGCGCTGGACATTGAGATCGCTGCTTACAGGTCCAAACAACAACCACAGCAATCTGCAACACTGAACCACACCCAGTGTATAACCACCTCTAGACATTGAACAGTACCATGCATTTAATCGGATCGTAAAAGTTTGGGCTGGTCTCACTGGTTTTCAACTTTCAAAGATGTTAAGCTCGTTTGTTATTTGTTTGTTCAAATCAGGCTGTAGCGTAAGACTTTTCAATTGACCAATTCACTCAAAGAGCATCAGACAAAACAGCTTATCCATTATACAACTACCAGTTTCTCCATCATCAGAATCCTTCATTTCCAGTTGACCTACAACGCTCACGCTGTTTTCTATTTGTGCTAACCTCTGCAGGAAGCTTCTGGAAGGGGAGGAGTCTCGTTTCAATGTGGGACTGGTGGGAGGAGCCTCCAGCATGTACAGCAGCCACGCTCTGTCAGTAGCCCCGCCCTCCTACTCCAGACCCATGTACTCCAGTCTCAGCTCTGGCGCCCCCTACCTGACCACTTCACGAGTCCACCTGGGCTCCACATTTATAACCTCTCGGGAGGTCGTCTGCGCCAGCCGCTCTCAGAAGGCTGAGGCCATTCCTCAACCAGAGGAGGAGCCGGAGGAGGAGAAGGAGGAAGAAGAGGAGGAGAAGGAGGAAGAAGAGGAGGAGGAGGAGAAGGTGGAAGGTGGTGAGGAGGAGGAAGTCAAAGAGGAGGAAGGAGGAGAGGAGGATGGAGGAGAGGAGAAAGGAGAGGAGGAGCAAGAGAAGGAGGAGGGAGGAGAGGAGGGAAAAGGAGACAAAGAAGATAAAGTAGAGTCAGAGGAAAAGGGAGGAGAAGGTTAGTACGTTTTTATGTTTCTTAGGTTGACTGCCTATGAATCGTGTTTTAGGATGATAACGTTCCATTGTTTCTTCAGTTACAGGTGAAGAAGGGGAGAAACAGGAAACGACAAAGGACAACGAAGGAGGAGGTGAAGGAGCAGAGGAGAAGACAGAGGACACCGAAGGAGGAGGTGAAGGAGCAGAGGAGAAGACAGAGGACACCGAAGGAGGAGGTGAAGGAGCAGAGGAGAAGACAGAGGACACCGAAGGAGGAGGTGAAGGAGCAGAGGAGAAGACAGAGGACACGGAAGCGACAGAGCAGGTTGTAGAAAAAGAGGTATCGGATGACGGAGGTGAAGGTGGAGCGAAGGAAAACGGGAAAGAGGAAGACGAGAAAAAAGAAGAAGAAAAGGCTGATGAGAAGAAGACAGACCAAGAGGAGGAAGTAAAACCTGATATGAAAGCCGAGACCGAGGGAGGGAAGACTGTTCAGCCAGAGAAAAAGAGTGAAAAACCCCAGGGGAAGGAAATGAAGGATGAGGCTGTAACTGAGAAGACTAAGGAGGAGAAATAAACCGCAGGTCTGGACAACATCCTAGCGTGCACTTGCAAACACCGCAGCTTAGGAAACAGCCAATAGAGTCGCTCGATGCTGCTGATCCCAAGCTCAACTGCTTGCCAATAATAAAAGTGATCAACACAATTCTGGCTACACCCTTCTGTGTGTACGTCTGCTATCAAACCTGACTCATGTTCATTCATGTGCAGTCTCAATGGGTTAATAAAACAATAACAACAATTTGAGTTTGAATGACTCCTTTTCATTTGCAAAAATTGAGAAAACCAAACACATGTTGGCTAGGATGGGTGAAACCTACAATTCAGGTGGAATCGATTTACACACATTGCCCTGTGAAATAGCCATCCACTTCCTTCGTATCCTGTTCTATGTCAAGGAAAATCACAGAATTGCTCATCTGCCATAATGATACCCTACGCTACCGAAATCCCAATTGCAATATAATGACTTAATTCAGAATCATCCCATAATCTTCACTTTGTCGACCGTATGACTTCATTTAGTCATAGAAGGCCCCATTGTCCATTATGTAAGGAATAGGTTAATATGAGCTCATGTTTGTAACGTTTTGTTTCCTGTATTGACCCATTTCACAGGAAAGGGTTGAAAGGGCCTACATAGCAGAGGTTCATTGGGACAGAATAGAGGCCATTTCTATGATTTAGTCAAATCCTAAACTCAAGCTTGGGAAAGCACAGAATTAAAAATGCACTCAAATGGGTCTACAGACCAGGGGTTGATTGTGATGCTTGAAGTAATAGTTTATCATATCTAATAATTAGATATCAGTGAATATTATATATCAGTGAGGATGTCACACATCCTCTAGATACATGTACAGATATAATGTACAATAGCAATATATTGCCTAAATACTATATATGTCAATATATAATGTTATATAATCAAATAGGCCTACTATTTAAATATAAAATAAACATATGCCATACATTCATACATGTTGTGTACATGCTAATATGCTTGCTCAGATAACATAAGATAGCCTTTATTGTCAGGAAGAAAATTAGTCTCGGGCACTTGAACAGTGCATGCTGTATAGAAATAACATTTACATCACACAAATCAAATACAATAGAGAAACACTAAGTTATAGCTCCACCCTCCAATTGTCCTGATAGCTGATCACCCACACCTGTCAGGTCTCACTCAAACACTACAATCACATGCTGCATGACCGTCTAGGAGCTATAAGACTACGGTACTTTCTTTCAAATGTAGTTGAACTTTTTGTTCGAATATGCTGTACTGACAAAACTAAAATTATGTTCTGTGTAAACAGGTCTGGTTGTTTTAGGAAACCTTGAGCTCAGCTTCATCTATGGATATTCAAGTAATGTTCTTCTAGCTGTGTGGTGCTTGCTGTTTGTGACTTCAGACAATACTGAACGTGTTGCTCATATTGGTTGAATTTAGTACTTGTAGGTTTTATATTGTGTTTTATTTTCTCGTAGTAAAGGTGGAATACACGGGCAATCAACTCTTTCTGTGTTGGGTTTGGTTGCTGCTTCTATGTGCGACATGGTGGGAATAGTACTATTGTGTTTTTCTTTGTGCTGTGCATTGCTCAATAAACCCTATTTTCTTTTGCATAAATTGGTGTCTAATCCTGGCTCATTGCTGATCAATCAGAGCATCTCTTCCCACACTTGCGTGCACGCAGTGTTATCACAATTTATCACAGATATGTGAATGAAACACATCTCCATGATGGAGAATGTTATGGAGGGAGGGTGTTCTTTTTCTTTTTTGTCGGGGGGGGGGGGTGATTAATTCCACTATCTTGCTCTGTTCTACTCTATATAACTCTTTAATCTTAGCAGGTTTAAAGGGCTTCATTGTGGTGTTTGGCAATATAACTTGACAGACAAATAATAATTGCCAGAAGATTGTGATTGTGTTTTCTGAGGTTATGACTTTTGAAAATCTTTTGTGTGATTCATGTTATTGGCTCCTGAAGTCATTGTGTTTATAGGTACTGGGCACACAATGTATTTATAGGTACTGGACACACAATGTGTCCAGTGTTCCTGTAGAGGCAGACAAAACAGTGTGACATGATCAAGCGCTCTGATTATTGATTGTTTTTGCTGTGATAGCATGCTTGACGGCCAGCTACCCAAACCTTGGACCAGTCTTCCAACACCAGGAATAGTTGAGTTAAACGTCGCCAAACATATTTTTCTGAATTGACTCAAATTGGACCCATTTTTTTTGGGCCAGCATACAATTGTTTTGTAGCCTATATGTAAAGTTTTTTGCATTATGTTGTCATCTTGAGACTTGACATGCATGCTCCTCAGGACAGAAGTCACCAACAAAAAACAAAAAAATCAAGATTAATTCCATTTGTACTTTGGCAAATACAATTCTTACTTCTGATTCTCATTGACTCTCATTGACTAACCAGGAGGATTTTACATCAATAGTGGAGTAATACAGCACTGTTTCCTCTAGGTGGCACATTCAGACCTGCCATCACTATTTACTGCTTTAGAAGACACACTGTATACTTCTTTGGTTGATACATATTGAGCAGTGGGTAGGGATTGGGCACCTTGCTGCCTAATGGTAGACCGGTGACATTGGGCTTTGAACAGGCAACCCTTCGGCTGGGAGTCAAACCATCCTAACCACTAGGCACACACACACACCACACACACAGATTCCTTCCACAGTGACGGCAGCTATTCTGCCGAGCTGTAGTAACCTTGGCCTGCCTGTTAAGTCCTTTCCCCCTCCACTGAAATACCTATTTCAACTCCTCCTCGGGATAAAGGATTCTGTAGTTGCACTACTCACTTCACCTCAGGACATGGACACTGAGTAATGAGTCTGCACTGTGACCCAGCCGTTGCCTTGCTTTTCAAACCACTGAGCTGCTTACTGCGGCGTTCAGAGATCGAATTCAAATAGATTTAGACTCATTAAAAACACAGCGTGATGAACATGCATGAGTAGATCACGTTTAAGGATGTTAGCATAGATTACCAAAGAGGAGCGTGTTGCGATATGAATATATTTTAGGTTTTTACTATGATTTAAAGCGTTTCACTTATCTAGTGTAATCATCTGGTCAGCATGTGCTTTGGGTATTTGTACATTATGTATATTTACTTTTTGTATATTTAGCCTGTAAGAAAAAAAACATTTGTGATACATTGTATCTTTGAGTACGTCATACAACTATAAAATGTAAATTGTTGAATCCTTTATCGTTTATAGTAAGCACCACTAAAATGGTTACTGTGAAAGGAAAACAATTTCGATTTTACACTTGGGAAATAATAATTAAGTATATATTGTATATTTATGATACATTTTATATTCATCTCTTCATCCTGTTTATTCATCCTATAGACAGTGTACATTTAGCTTTCATATTTTCATTGTTTTTAGAGGTTTCAAGAAATGTTTGTGTGAGGTATACCGTTTGTAAGCAATACTGTTCATTTTATATGTTCATTGTAAATTATACATAGACTAATATTTATACCATGAAAGACACACAAGAGTTGTTTTTGTGACTTTAGTAAGACATTTATTGAGCAAATGCTGCTGGGAAATAGATCATGAGTAAAGACATGGGATTTGCAAACAGTAGCACCTCATTATTCATTAGTCATTGTTCATTATCTAAATTCAAGTCCATCCTATGCATACAAGAATGCATCTCTTTTTGTTGCGCATTTACAATATTTATTTTTCAATTGCACTGAGTAGGTAAACATAAGAGACATTGATAAAAAGCATGTTAAGGCTAGGAGTTTCTTCTGGTTCACAAAGCTTCGTTAGTTGCTTGCGTCAGGTATTGTGATGTACATGACGTGATCATGATATAATGATCATCTACCATCGCGCCCCCCCAACCTCCCACCCCACCCTTATCATTCTCCACTGTGTGTGTCAAATGTTTTCGGTTTTCTTTTTGGCTCAGTTGGTGTCTTCACATACTCAGTAAGGCTACTTCAAGAGAGCGTTCGTCACTGTGGAGAGGTCATCCGTCTATCGTCCTCCACAGAGACTTCATTAAACAAAACAAAATACCTCATATATATCCAGCAATATATCTGTCATTCCCACCCACCCATATATATCTATCTATAACTATGTATATATTGATATGCTCCTATTATACACACCCTCCGTGCACACAGTGTATCCCTTCCATACGTACATATGCATAAGAGAGGAAGGATCTCCTCTCCTCCCTGAGCCCGCATGCAGACACCCACCCTGCGCTTGCACAAGTGAACTGCAGAAGGAAATAGAGAAAAAATAGAAGACATTAGAATATCTCACCCGCCGGCTCCCCACTGCGTCCGCAGCCGAGCCCGGTGTAAAGCTTTCCCTCAACATGCATGTTTGTGTTTAAGTTTAGCGTCGTGTTTTGCTTCTCTTGATGCCTTTGTTTTGAATGTGGTGGTGTTGTGGTGTAGGTGTTGTCTGTATTACATCGCTCTAGCTGTGTGATGTCGTCGATATGTTAGTTCTGGGGTGGATCGCTTGCTTGTGGTGACTTCTTCCGGAGGTCCGGTGGACGTGGACGACCGCTCACTCGGCCTCGGTGACCTGCGTGATGGACTGGGTGGAGTGCTTCTCCATCTTCTTGGTGGAGACCGTCTTCTCCTGCACCACCTCGTCCACCTCCTTCATGGTTTCCGTCACGGTGACGGACTTGGTGACGTGCTTGGCTCCGTCCTCCCCGGTGGTGATGGTCTCCACCGTCTTGGTGATCACCACCTTCTGGCTGGCGTCCTCCTTCAGGGGGCTGTCGTCCATGCCGTTAGCGAGCGCCTCCTCCTCTTTCTGCTCCTTCTCCTCTGGGCTCTTGTCCACATCTCCGTTCATGGCGATGTCTTTCGTCTCCACTTTTGGTTCTCCTGCTGGTTCGCTCTTTTTCTCCGGTTTTCCCTCATCTGCTTTGGGAGCTTCCACCTTGGGGGCCTCTGTCTTAGGGGCCTCTGTTTTTGGTGATTCAGCCTTTGGTGACTCAGCCTTTGGTGATTCAGCCTTTGGTGACTCAGCCTTTGGTGACTCAGCCTTTGGTGACTCAGCCTTTGGTGATTCAGCCTTTGGTGACTCAGCCTTTGGTGACTCAGCCTTTGGTGACTCAGCCTTTGGTGACTCAGCCTTTGGTGACTCAGCCTTTGGTGACTCAGCCTTTACGGATACTGGTTTGGGGGACTCAGACTTGGGAGATTCAGCTTTAGGGGAACTGGGTTTGGGTGACTCAGAGGCAGGAGGAGTTCCAGCCTTGGGTGATCCAGTAGGAGAGCTGGCCTTGGGGGAGCCAGCCTTAGGTGAGGCTACCTTGGGTGATCCAGTGGTGGGAGAGCTAGCCTTGGGTGATCCAATGGGAGAACTAGCCTTGGGTGAGGCTGCCTTGGGGGATCCAGTGGGAGAGCTAGCCTTGGGTGAGGCTGCCTTGGGTGATCCTGTGGTGGGGGAGCTAGCCTTGGGTGAGGCTGCCTTGGGGGATCCAGTAGTGGGAGAGCTAGCCTTGGGGGACCCAATCTTGGGTGAAGCCACCTTGGGTGATCCTGTGGGAGAGCTAGCCTTGGGTGATCCGGTAGGAGAGCTGTCCTTGGGCGACAGAGTCTTGGGTGATGCGGGCCTTGGAGATTCTGACTTAGGAGATTCAGCCTTGGGTGTCTCTTGCTTTGCTTCGGCCTTTGTGGCTGCGACCTGAGGAGCCTCAGTTTTGGCTACGACCTCCGCTTCAATCACTTCCTCGATCAGTTCCTCTACCTTCTCCTCTTTGTCGTCCTTTTCACTCTCAACCGTTGCCTCCTCTTTTACCTCTTCCTCTTTTTTGTCCTCACCTTTAGATTCCTTGTCGCTCTCTGCATCTTTGCCGTCATCTCCGGCCTCCTCTTTGTCAGCCTCAGCCTCCTCTTCCTTCTTGTCCTCCAGCTTCTCGGCAACGGGAGAGGCCTTTGCCTCGGGAGCCTTGGAGCACAGCACTGTTTCTTCCACTACCTCTTCACTCTCTACTGCCTGATCTTCAGCTTCCGCCTCATCACCTTGCTCTGCTTCCTCATCCTTTTCTGCCTTATCCTCTCCCTCTACGTCTCCTTCATCACCACCTTCCGCCTCATCCTCATCTCCTCCCTCCTTTTCGCCCTCCTCTTCGTCGTCGGCGGGGGCGCTAGCGCTGACTTTAGCCGCCACCGCGGTCACCACTTCCTCCTCGTCCTGTTCCGCCTCGTCGGCCTCAGCCTCCTCCACCTCATCTCCCTCGGCCTCTCCGCCTTCCTCTTCCTCCTCTGCCTCGGCCTCATCGCCTCCGTCGGCGAGCGTGGTGGACAGCTCCTCGGCCAGCTCCGCCAGGGCCTCGTCCATGTCGGCCTTCTCGTCCTCCACCCGTGTCTCCTCAATGATCTCCTCCACAAACTTGTGCTGCACCTTCATCTTGGGAGGCTCGGACTTGGACTTGGTGGTCTTGGTGGGGGTCACGGGCTGGCGGTAGGGGTAGGTGCTGAAGTGGGTCTCCTCGCCCTCCAGCAGTTTCCTGGGGGTCAACACCAGTTGGTTAACAATTGTAACGGTGTGTGTGATTGGAGGTTTGTATACGATATGTCACATTCCTCGACTGAGAATGATGAATAAATCACTTCCTAATTTGTTCTTTATTACTTTATTGCATTGTTACCATTATTTAGGTTATTCCTTTGACCCTTTCCAGGGCTTATGTTTATGGGAGGTCGTTAATGAGGCCTTAGGAGAGGCCATTGGGACTGGAATTGTGATTTAGGGCTATGCAAATAAAACGACCGTGTGTCTCGGATGTCATGAACAATGAACCATCAGCCACCATCGGTGGTGACCCTGACCTGCAGTACAGCTCCGTACCTGTAGGCAGCGATCTCTATGTCCAGCGCCATCTTGACGTTGAGCAGGTCCTGGTACTCGCGCAGGTGGCGGGCCATCTCCCACTTGGTGCTCTTTAGCTCATTATCCAGCTGGTGGATGGTCTCCTGAGGACACACACGTGCACACACACACACAGCACAGACTTTAGGAGCGGAGGGGAACTGGAAAGCCACTGGAAGAAATGGTTGGTTGAGTGTCAGGGCCTACAGCTATAAGGTTATTTTGAGTGATACAAAATATCAAAAATATTAAAAAGATAATACATTTAAATTGTAAATGTATAAATTAGTGTTAATGAAAATGTGTTTTAATTTAACCCACTGTGTTACTCACTTGTATGTTACATGTTGATATGTTTATTTTGTTATTTTGGTTTAGTAATAATTATAGCTTAGTTTGCTGCAATCATTTGTCATGCAGCACTGTGAAAGTGAACAGCATCCCAAGGGCACTCCCCATCGTTAGTTATTTTTTTAACTTTTAAATCTCCGTTGTGTGATTCAAGGACACAGTCAAGGAACTGCAAATGAATGCATCGACCCGCGCGTCTGACTCAGCAAGGTTAGAGTGGGGGCTATTTGCTGCAGTATGACGGTACACTTTCGACTACAGCGTCAGATTGGTGCGTTACACGTCCCGAATATGGCCATGTGATGTCAGCATTGAGTTATGTTTTAGCACTAACTGACCGAAAAGGTCTTCAATCATATATCCAATTAGATATACAGGTCACTGGAGTCTGTTCAAAGAAAAAGAAAAAAAGGCTATGTGGATCGAGTTGACTCGATCCAATATATCAAACTAAACTAGACTGTGAGCAAGTGCGTTGGTTCACCTGTATGTCCATCCTGTTTATCAAATAGCCTAACTTTACACCTATTTCACACGGATCAACAATAGACCAATATATGCATTTAGTGGACGCAAGCGTCTTACATATGGTAAGTGCATTTCTTAGCATGGTTTAAATATATGAAACGTAATAATAATAATATAAATCTTTGCTTGGTTATAATGTATAAACATCTGAAAAGTAATAATAATAATAATATAATACAAAAAGCTGTTTTTACAGCCACAAATGTCTGGTTAAAGTATCTGACCAAAGGTGTTGTATTATAAAATATTATAAATATTATAAATAATATTTATAATATTTATAATAAGTATTACCTGCAGACTGGACAAGTCGCTGTTGTGGCGGTCCTCTATATCGTTGAGTTGCCTCTCCAGGGAGTCCCTCGTGCCGCGGACGGACTCGAGCTCCACCGTCTTGGTTTGCAGCTGGCGCCGGTAATCGGATATCTCGTCCCGGGCGGACTTGATGGCGTCTTTGTTCTGCTCCGCCGCCTCTGTCAGCTTGGAGTAGCGGCACATGAACAGGTTCTCCACCTGCTGCAGGTTCTGGTTGGAGTGGCCCTCGAGCTCGCAGCGGATCTCCCGCAGCGCCTCCGTGATGTCAGTCTTCTGGAAGTCTTTCCTCTCGATGCTCACCTGGGACTCCTGCACCTGGGCGATCAGCTCGCTCACCTCCTCCTCGTGGTTGTTGCGGATGAACGCGATCTCGTCCTGCAGTGACTGCACTTTCTTCTCCAGCTCGGACTTCATCAGCTCGGAGTCGCTCGAGTCCTTCTTCAGCACGCGGATGATGGCTTCGGTCTCCTCGCGGATGCGCGCCTCCTCGTCGAAGCGGTCCCGCAGCCTCTGGATGTCCTCCTCGATGTGGTCCGTGTCCAGCTGGATCTGAGCCTTGTCGTGGTGGATTTGCTCCAGCACGTTGCGCAGCTCCTGCAGCTCTTGATCGTACATGTCACCCAGCTGGCTGCGTGACACCTGCTTCTGCCGCAGCGCCTGGATCTCCGCCTCGATCTGCTTGTTCTGCTGCTCCAGGAAGTGCACCTTGTCGATGTAACCGGCGAAGCGGTCGTTGAGTCCCTGGAGCTGCTCCTTCTCGTTGCTGCGCTTGAGGTAGTCTCCGTTCATCATGTTCTGGTTGTAATCGACGTCGGTGGAGGAACCGAGCACCGCGGATCCGTAGGCTCGAGAGACCGGCACGTTAGCGGTCCTCTTGTAGGAGGTGGTCATGCTGGGTGCCGGGCTCCGGGAGGTCCATGTCTGGGAGCGGAATCCACTGGAGGGGGTGCCGACGGAGCGGCCGTAGCCGTAGCTTGTCGTCCTATTATCCATGGTTGTTCTGAAGGGACTCCCTATAGAGTCCACCGGGTAACTCATCCGGGCAGACTACCGGGTAAGTTCGAGAGCGGATGGGAGTGTGGTGGGTCTGAGTCCCAACTACAGGTGAGTGTGTGTGTGTCTGTCAGTGTGTGGGGGGGGTAGGTAGTTGGGTGGAATGCAGGAGTGGAGTGTGTGGCTTCTGTGGCGTCCAAAGTTGAAATGCCGGTCCCTTATATACCCGGGCTGTACCCCTAACAAGGCAAGGGGAAGCACTTCTGTTGGTCCATTGATTGGAAGAGGGGGAGGGCGCATGCGCATCCCGCGAGCTCTCCTCCACCGGACAGGGTTCCCGCCCAACCCAGGCTACGTGGCTCGGCGGAGCCTCGTGGGTGGCGGCTGGGAAGAGCCTAACGGTGACAGGAATATATAAGTTAATCACATAAAAAGGTGATGACTGGCATTCATTTCGTGCATGGCACGAGTTCAAGCTCAGAACGAGTGCAGAATGAGATTGAAATCATAGCATGCTCGTGTTGAAGTGTTGTTCACGGTTATCACACGCACATGTGCACGAATACGCACGAATACGCACACATAGGCCACACACACACACACACACACACACACACACACACACACACACACACACACACACACACACACACACTAGGCTTATTCGGAAACACGCCAGACAGAGACCAACGTAACGGTACGGCCCCACTAAAAGCGTGGCCTCGAGCGAGGCAACGCGAGGCAACGCGAGGCAACGCGCCACGCCCTCTCTAGTGGCTGCTTGGGGGCGTTTCGGTGCGGCTATCATTCAGAAACTTCTGCAATAGCGATTGGATTGAATTAAACACGCTATTGTATTAGCGTATCAACTAGGAACACTTTGTAAACAAATCGGACAATGTCTCTTCGGGTAAAAGCATCGTTTAACAAATTACACGTGTTCCCGCTGAAATATGACTTTGTAGGCAAAGTTGTAAGTATATAAGGTTTGAGTTTTATTCTGATTGTTTTAGACATGGATGATTTATTCATAGTTGCTGCGTTGCATGTGCTGCGAGCCCGTGTGCAGTCTCCTGTATGTATCTCTGTATGTAGATAGATAGGTAGAGCCGGGTCATTCAAAACCCGAAAAGCACAAACTGCAACTATGATTTTCTCCTCCATTTTCGTGATTCTACCGTTGAATGGAGGGAGAAACTCACTGAATGTCGATTGTCCAATCGCATGGCCGATTCCAGACGCGTTCAACGTTGGCTCCTCCCCTTTGCATGCGCCCTGGTCACCCACCCGCATGCTAGCCTTCCCACAATCCCTTGCACCCATGCGAGCAGGCGTCCAGGACGCGCCCAATACAAAGTAAATGGGAGAGAGTGCTGCACTAGCCGTAACTCGTTGCGCAGAGTCCAGCACCATGGACAGCGAATTGTCTTTGGTCCGGTTTACAGATATTTCCCGTTCTAAATCAAGTCAGACATGATCGATAATCGTCTTATTTTCTAAATAAGCTATCGTCTGACCTCCATGTTAAGGCTTCTATTTAACAGACTCAGTGTCTTTATGTAAGTCTTATCGCCTGCGCATTGTGATATCCCACAATGTTAGTTTTTTGTTATAATTTATAGTTACATGACATTTTTATTCAAATCGTTGTCACAGTTTCCGATGTGATTTATTTTGAGATTATTATTCCAATGTAGGCCTACTTGTATATGACTCCAAGGGTAAATACAAATCGATTTTAATATCATATATTTACATATTAAAATAGCTTGTGTGACTGATCATAATAGTCATTTCAGTGTGTCACAGGAAGATAAGATATATAATGATATTATCATTAAAACTGAATGGAATGTTTTGCATATGAGTCTTTTGCAAACAGACCTGGATGCACACACCTGATGACAATCATACACCAGTGAAAAAACTATTCATGAGTAGTCATTGATGCGAGGCTGCTTGTCACCTCTCCAAGCTCTTCATTTAACACAATCATTCTAGGAGAAAATATATACACGTTTTTACAAATACATTTACTAATCAGTGTATTTATTTCCACTGTTAGAGTTAGAGCAGACAGATACTAGTACATCAGGCCAATTTCAGATCTCCCCCATTGACCCTGTGGCAGACAGGGAGGGTGTGTGTGTGTGCGGGGGGGGGGGGGGGGTCTGCAGACTGTTGTAATGACTCTCTCCTTCTCTGTCCTTTGATGTGCGTGCATGTGCGTGTGTGTGTGTGTGTGTGTGTGTGTGTGTGTGTGTGTGTACATGTACGATATCGATCAATCTACACTAAGATAGTCATCACAATCTCCTCCCTGTTGGTCCATTTCCCAGCATCCTTCACTCCCTCAATGCCCTGTTTCATCCAAACAGCGTCCTCTGGCCTGCGGCCCCAGGACACACACACACACGTGTGTGTGTGTGTGGACCATGGACCACACAGGACCATTCATAACAGCCAAGGTGCTCTTGGGGCCCCTAGGCACCCTGCTATGTTGAGGACCTCATAGAGGTCAGGGTCTGTTTGTGTGTGTGTGGGGGGGGGGGGGGGGGGGGGGGGGGGGCTGCTTCTTTTTGAGGATATAGATATTTATCTATATATAGAGAGAGAGAGAGAAAGAGAGAAATAGAGAGGGGAGAGAGAGAGCGAGAGAGCAATATACATAGATGGACAGATACAAATGGGTGCTACCCTGTAGTAGTTGATGAGGTGTGACATCCCCATTATTATATGTATAATTATATTTATACACTATCCATATATATATATATATATATATATATATTGTGGCGATCACGGCCGTACGCCGTACTCCGTGCCGCAAGGGACCCTGGGAGGGTCAGCGGAAGCGGCACCACCGCCGAGGCAGTCGTGGTGGGGGCGTATGATGTGCGTGTTTTGTGTGTGTGTGTGTGTGTGTGTGTGTGTGTGTGTGTGTGTGTGTGTGTGTGTGTGTGTGTGTGTGTGTGTGTGTGTGTGTGTGTGTGTGTGTGTGTGTGTGTGTGTGTGTGTGTGTGTGTGTGTGTGTGTGTGTGTGTGTGTGTGTGTGTGTGTGTGTGTGTGTTGAATAAAAGGCAACTCTCGGTGTTGTGCGGTGTATGGGGCCAGCGAGTTGTTAGTAAATCAATACCCTGGGCTCTCGTCTGGTCCTTCCCTTGCCGCTGCCACGATATATTATTCTATGAGCATGCTGCAGCAGGTTGGAGTGTTGTCAAGCTGTACTGCAGCAAAGCAGCACCACAGGATCAGTGGAGCCAAGAACCCAGCCCTGCCGGGACGACTGGAGCTGCAGGAACACTGGACTGGATGAACTCTGTGAAGACACTGAGCTGCTGTAGAGATCCATGGCTATGGACTGAGAGTGTGTGTGTGTGTATGTGTATGATGTATCGAAGAATGTGTCTTTGTCTGTCTATGTATGTTGCATCGATGTGTGTGTGTGTGTTACATATGTTGTATGATGTATCGATGAATGTGTTTGTGTGTGTGTGTGTGTGTTTAGTATCGCTGTGGTTGTCTGAGTGTGTGTGTGTGTGTGAGTCCTCACACTTTTCTCTGTGTGTGTGTGTGTGTAGTGTGTGCCTGCGTGTGTTTGTGTGTTGGGGATGTACTAGTTTGTGTGTGTGTGTGAGAGATGTCTCGGTGTGTGAGATGTCGGTGTGTGTGTGTGTGTGTGATTAATGAGTGTGTGTGTGGTTTTGTTTGTGTATGTGAGTGTGATGTTTTGATGTGTGTGTGATGAATTAGTGTGTGTGTGTGTGTGTGTCGGTGTGATGTCTTGGTATGTGTGTGTGTGTGTGTGTGTGTGTGTGAGTGTAATGTCTCAGTAAGTGTGTGTGTGTGTGTGTGATGTCTGGTAGTGTGTGTTTCTGTGTGTATGTGTGGGGAACTCCACTGAAATGGGACACTCGTTAGAAAGGATGACATAAGGGCCCCTCATGAGGGACTCTGTTCTAACACAAAGCATCACTGGTCACTGGTCATCGGGAGCCAGCGGCCCCAGAATGAACACCGCCCGAAAGCATTTTCTTAAAGGTGTTCGGCTCTCCTTTAACACAAGAATTCAAAATCTGTCCAAGGAGTGACAGGGATGGTGAAGCACAGATTAACTCTGTCCATGGTGCTGAAAAGGCCAAGTGTGTGTGTGTGTGTGTGTGTGTGTGTGGTTCTGTATAATGGCACAACAGGCCCACCTCATGCAGACTCAGCGAGACACAGAGATGATGCGGCTATTTGATGCAATATCTCATCCTCATCCCAGTGCAGATAATATTACTTTTACTTCAAAGATCCAATGTCCACTTCTCTGTCTCCTGCTCCACTATACGTTGAACCATCCGAGCCAAAGATTATTATTAGACACTTAACATGCAGCCGGGCCCAGTAGTGACAGAGCAGTGGAACAGATCTAGAGTGAATCAATAGCTGCATAGCTGTGATGGATCCCACGTAACGGGAGCTAATAGGCCATGAGATTAGACAAGATGTAAAGGAATAAAGCACGCATTACAAGAGGGCCTAACCAGTTTTAAAAAGCGTATTGATTCCTGATTCAAACTTAAATTGATTTATTTTCATAAGGCCTGGATTGAAGGCGGTATGTTAATTATTATACTATTATTATTTGTATATATAAAGTTATTTACCTTGAAAACAAATGCAGCGTATTCCATTATATCCTGCTCACTATAAATAGTACTCCGATTGTCAGATTGAGGTTTGTAAATCGTCTAAGAACATGATTTTCCCTCCATATTCCACAAACGCTTCATGCTAACTAGCTTAATATTTAGCACATTTGACAAATATGGATCCCGCCAGTGCTAGCTGTTACTCTGACAGAGGTCTACTGTATCCAGCTGCAACCAATCAATGGCTGTTCTGCTGTACCTGTCAAAGTAGACCGCTTTTAATTTGTTTACTCACCCAAGGGAATTGTCCCGCGTTCAAAATAATAGCTTCCAAATCAAAAGCATTGATGGAAAAGTAACATGCCCTTATAAGGTTTATACAGACTTCTTTACAATCAATTACACTAAGTTAAAAACATGGTCTTGCTAACGCCACTGACATGACACTGACATATGTTTCGTTTTCAAATTGTTAGTACATGATCTATCCTAGGCCGATCACAAAATGACTAATCTCAATGTATACATTGTGTGTGTGTGTGTGTGTGTGTGTGTGTGTGTGTGTGTGTGTGTGTGTGTGTGTGTGTGTGTGTGTGTGTGTGTTGTTAACTGCTGCAGAGAGGATAGGTTGAGGACAGCCTAACGAGGGGCAGCATGTATCTCAGGAGGTAGAGTGGGTTGACTGGTAACCAGAAGGTTGCTAGTTCGATCCCCGGCTCCTCCTAGCTGAGCAACATTGTAAAGCGCTTTGAGTGGTCACCGCTTAGAAAAGCGCTCTATAAATGCAGTCCAATTATCATTTAATGCAGGTGTCCAGACGGTCTCAGTGGAGGGATATAAATATACCATGCTGCTGCTTCCGCTGCTGGCCACCCATACGGAACGCTTCACCCTGTTCCCTGCTGCCTCTTGTCTGTCTGTCTGTCTGTCTGTCCTCCTGCCTGTCTGCTTGCTTACTTGTTTTTACTGAATCTTTCTTTACCTGTTTATTGTTCTGGCTTATACCTTTTCCTTCAATGCCATCTTCTCTCCATCGTTCTTCTTTTTCAATATATATATATTTTGTGTATATTATTTGTGTCCACCCCTGTCTCTGCCCATCTCACCTCTCTCACTGCATGCTTTCTGTCGCTCTACCGAGGACCGGCGTCTGTTCCTCTCCTCTTGCTCACTAGGCTTAACCAAGCAAGCAGCTCCACTGGCAACGATGAGACGACACATTCTCTGTCCCCGATAGGGTGGGAGCTTCCAGGAGTTTCATAAGTGATGTGCTGTCGAAACGTCAACATAAGAGTGTGTTTGATACCGTCTTTGTTTTATTGCTCTATTGGTTTATTGATTACATTTGAATACATGTATGTTAATAGCATGAACACACACACACACACACACACACACGCACATTCGATTCTAGTCACTGACATGTGATTATACATGTCAGTGTGTGTGTGTGTGTGTGTGCGCGCGTGTGTGCGCGTGTGTGTGTGTGTTGAAGGTTGGCACTGGGTAGGCAATATTAATGAAAAAGTATAATAAAATATATCATAAAGGACACTAATATTGTGCTAGCGCGTTTCAATTTTGCTACAAAGCAAGAATTAGTCCAAAATGTACCTTATTATTAAATATAAATAATAAGGTACATGCAGTAATATAGCAATAACCCTAACCCGGTTGTTGCAGTAATGTTATTAATGTGAGATAATCTACGTGGCAAATGTGGTGTAGCTATTCACATACAAAGCAATAGATAATAAATCTAGAAACTTGTGTAAACCTGTCAAAGGCGGCTGGCACCCCAGATCCTGTGAAAGTCTGTGGTCTCTATCAGACAGGAAACAGTGACGCGTTGGGGAGGATGTGATAGCAGTGTTGACCACAGTTCATGTGCTACAGCATCTCTGTGGTGTAAGAATGCATTCAGTAATAGACCTTGTGATGATCATTCTCTCAGGTGGTGAACAACAGAGTACTCGTGAAAGATAGACAGAGAGAGATAGAGAGAGATTAGATCTCACTGCCCCGATCCTGTCAACCTCCATCTGTAGTAGATGTGTCCACTCCTATCTTTTCCTCTCCTTCTATAGAAGTATAAATGTTTAGGAAGAAGGGAAAGTTCTGTGCTTCTGTTGTACTACAGTAGTGATACTAATTCATGTTGTCTCTCATCATCTCATCAAAATGGTCTGTGTGTGTGTGTGTGTGTGTGTGTGTGTGTGTATGTGTTTGTGTGTGTGTGTGTGTTTGTGTGTGTGTGTGTGTGTTTGTATGTGTGTGTGTGTGTGTGTTTGCATGTAGGGTGTGTGTGTGTGTGTATGTGTGGTGTGTGTGTGTGTGTGTTTGCATGTAGGGTGTGTGTGTATATGTGTGGTGTGTGTGTGTGTCTCTTCCACACCGTGTTGCTGCGGTAATTGTCAGGAGAGGGGGGATACGTGAGTTTTAATTACAGTCACACAGCTGGACCTCACAGTGTACTGGTGCCCAGCCCGTCTGATATGATTATAATTACAGTACGCTGGGCAAGCACCACCCACATCTCAGGTGGTGTTAGGCATCCGTCATGTGAGATGGGATGGAGGCTGTGGTCATATGGTCATCCAGGAGATGGTGTTGTTTGGTCGTCCAGGGTGATACTGAATGGCTTTACTGTACTAGGACACCATTATTATAATCTATTCATGTTTTCATGTAGCAAATACTTTAACCCAAAGCAATACATAATTAAAATGCAGGTAAGCATCAAATATTTCTGATTAAATCAATCAATCAATCAAATATAATTAAATTAGTTCAGAAATTAGGCCGCTTTCTTGGGGGTCCCTACAGGTTAGGCTGTGGGGTTTGGGGATCGAACCCGGTACCTTGCAACATGGTGTCGAGTCGAACGCCCTAAACGCTATTCATCCTGCACCCTTAAGTAAGTGAAGGTACATATACCTATATTTGAGAATCAACCTATTCAGATGCAACATCATCGAAGTATGAGCAAATGGTTGTTATCCCCATCCCCCATCCCCCATACACCCCACTCCCCTTGTCTGTAGCAAGGAAAGCAGGGAGGGAGAGTAAGAGCAGTCGGTAGGGGAGGCCAGAGGGATGGGGGGGGGGGGGGGGGGGGGGGGGGGGGGGGGGGGGGGGGGGGGGGGGGGGGCGAGAGAGAGAGAGAGAGAGAGGAGAGAGGGGGGGAGGGTGGCTGTGTCTCTATACAGACAGGGTTGGGTGGGGTTGGGGTGGTGTGTAAGTGTGTGTGGGTGGGTGGGTAGGGGGACAGTGTTGTGACAGGAGTAGCATGGAGGGGAATGCCACACTGTGCGCTTTTCCATCTACCTTCTCTTTCACTCTCTCTCTCCTTTCTCTGTTGTCTCTCTCTCATTTCTCTCACTCTCCTTTCTGTGTTCTCTTCTTCCTTCTTCCTTGGCAGACATGGCAGGAGGTGTGATGGGGGGGGGGGGGGGTTTACTTTGAGCAGCAGTGACAATCTTAGCACAACTACCATCAGGCAGTCCAGATGGAAATGTGTGTGTGTGTGTGTGTGTGTGTGTGTGTGGGTGTGGGTGTGGGTGTGGGTGTGTGTGTATAAGATTGTGTGGATTTGTTTGTGTGTGTTTCTAAGATTGTGTGGATTTGTGTGTGTGTGTGTGTGTGTGTGTCTAAGATTGTGTGGAATTGTTTGAGTGTGTGTGTGTGTGTGTGTGTGTGCGTGTGTGCGTGCCAACAGAAGGAACACTGAGTCTCTGGCAGACTGCCACCATACTGCCCTCTTCTTACAGCCCAGCAGACAAGAGGGCAGAGGGGGCGAGAGAGGAGGACAGATCAAGAAAGGGAGAGAGAGAGAGAATATGTTGTATGCAAACATTCATGCTTACTCTTCACAGGAACGCACACTGTGTGTGTGTGTGTGTGTGTGTGTGTGTGTGTGTGCGTGTGTGTGTGTGTGTGCGTGCATGTGTCCTCCATCATACCTTTTTTTCCGGTGGCGGTTGTGCCCAACGCTCCAGTGTGTCTAGATGTTTTTTTTTTGGAGCAACTCAGTGGAGCCCTGATCACAGGACTGGGGAGAAACGCAGCTCTGTTGTACAGCGTGGCGCCAGCGCCGGCAGGCCGGGGGGAAGGAGTCAGGAGACGGCGGGTCTGGCGGCGTGCCAACGCTATTAGCCTCACGCAGGGTGGGCACGGGGCTGTACCCTGACTCAATCCTTCACTGTTTATACGTGTGTATCCACTCTGCGTTTGGGGGAGTGTTTCTACTGCGTGTTTGTGTGTGTACGTGTGTTGGGGTGTGTGTGTGTGTGTGTGTGTTTGGTGTGTGTGCAGTGTGTGCGTCAACACGTGTGTATGCACACACACACATTTTTAGAGGCAGGATTCCCCTCCGGTCACACTGACCTCATTGTGCGGTCACTCCTGCTTGATATGTGCTCCTTCCAACGCATTCCTCTCCCTGTGCGACTGGGAGACACAGTTCCTCCCCCGCTCTCTCCCACTCTCTCTCTACCTCTCTCTCCCTCGTGCTCCTCTTCTGGATGGGATTGATTTAGTGACTGTGGTTTTCTGTCCTCAGTCTGGGATCCAAGGAGCCAGGGAGAGAGAGAGGGGGCGAGGGAGAGGGAGAGGGAGAGGGAGAGGGAGAGGGAGAGGGAGAGGGAGGGAGAGGGAGAGGGAGAGGGAGAGGGAGAGCCACAGCTTCCCAGCTAGCCAAGCACATCATTACCGGGGGGGGTCGTAGCTCATCTGCAGTAGATACATCACCAGGCGGCTAGCGTTAATAGCTCGCTCGCTGTGTGTACAGCAAGCAAGTAATAAGCTTTGTTTCGCCCCACCCCCCTTAATCGCTTTTCATTATTCTCTCCCAAAATTGGACCTGAAGAAGAAGTAGGCTAACACGCACAAAATAAAAATGAAAACAAAATCGGGGTGCAAGCTAGAAACACGGGGAAAACATCCTCCCGTCGGACCTGACTGGTTTATGCTTGAGATAAACAAACCCCCCCCCCCCCATCCCCGGTGGGCCGACCGGGACTTGGACCTTTCCAGGTCCTGGTTTGGACCACCATGTGTGAGGCTCCGGGGATGGTAGTCATGATATTCAGTACCCTGACGTATACGTTTCTTCTAGAATACAGTCCACCGTTTGATTTATCAGGCCTATCAAGGGCTTAGAGAGAAGAAACATCAGTCAATCAAAACAGTCAAAACCTACGATATCAATTTGTATTTTTTTCATTTTCATTGTGTCTATCGGCTTGGCTGATGACTCAGCTTTTTTCAGTTTTGTCCAAATAAAAAGACAAAACTATCTGTTCCTCCAACAGAGCCCACCGTTAAAACACAGGCCACTCTAATGGGGTCTAGTGGTATCACTTTCTATCCCAAGAGGAATCATGGCCTCATCCAACCACGCTAATCATAGTTAATACCAAACCGTATCGTGACACGACACAAGGAACTACCTAAATGTACACTCAAAGCTGGCATTGCTTTGGTCCAAAAAATAAAGAAAAGTAATAAATCGCTTTGACTGCACTGTTGGTGTAACACTCCACACCACAGTAATACGGTACAGTACAGTACAGTGGCTGAACTGTATGCACTTGATCAGTCTCCATATGATGCTGTCTTCTGCATGTTGTGTACACTGATCCCGTGCACTGTCCACCAACACTCTCGAGTTCCTGTGTCCTGTGTGTGTGTACGAGCATGTGTGCGTTATGGTATGATGCGTGCTGTGGATTTGACCCTGGTACCGTAATGTCAGGAGAAATCGGTTCATTTACATGTTCCGTGCTCGGCAGAAATAAAGTGATGGGGCAGGAGCGGCTGGTCTGCTGGGAGTGTTGTTCTGCGTGTGTTCTGCTGCTGCGGCAGGAAGCTGCGTGGAGATGGCGTGTTCCAGGGTCATGCAGGACGCGCACTGGGGATGGCTTACTAGGAAAACATGTGAACACACACCGCTTTCTGCTGCCGGTGCACTTATACGGAGGATACACACACACAGTCGTTAACACACACACACACTCGCACACACACATGTGTGCACGCATACATGCATGTCATGCACACACACACAGACACACACACACCCACACACATATGCTCCACACGCACACATGCACACACACACACACACACACACACACACACACACATACATACATACACACTCATACATACACACACACCTACACAATCCAGTTTAATTTTTCATCCACTTTCTCTTTCACTTAACCTGACAAGGGCTGGCATGGACCTGATGGTGCTTTGTGTTGAGGTCAGCAGAGGATCATCACGTGAAAGTAGAGGTAAACGGCTGGCTTGAGCCTCTGCCTGAGAGAGAAAATGTATTAACACTGCAGAGTACAAAAATACATTTAAAATGGACCGCATTTCTGTAACCACTGCAGCCACTCATAGCTCTAAGGTTACAGTTAAGGCCTCACACTCACCATCACACACAGACAGACAGACAGACACACACACGCCGTACGTAAACACCGATTTGCTTATGGTAATACATAGTGCACGTTGACATACACACACAAACACACACACACACACACACACGCGCACACACACACAAACACATACATACACATGTTCCCTGCATCAACAATGCAGGCAGCAGTGACTGAACACTCTTCCTCTCGAGGATAGGTGCCTTGCTCAAGGCCGACGTGTTTCTAGAAGAGGCCGGGGCACATAACACTAGACACCCTCTAGTTTGAAGACAACCTGCTCTCCCTTCTCAGCTACACGCTCCCTACCGCTCAGCAGCTTGTAAACCGCTGTTTGCTGTCAGTGTATCTTATTTATGAAAATAAGAGGTGGAGGAAATTTGGCAGTGTATTTATTGTGCCTTGTAAAAGTTGATGAAGTCCACCCCTTTATGAGGTCATATTTGCCACACCTTAATGAGTTTATAAAGACCAACCCTTTATGAGTTCGCAAAGAACACCTCTTTATTTTGTCAGAAAGACTACCCTTTTTTGTCATAAAGACCACCAATTGATGATGTCATAAAGACCACCCCTTTATGATGTAATAAAGACCACCTATCTTTGATGTCATTGAGAACACCCCTTTACAAGGTCATAAAGGCCACCCTTTTATATGGTTTTAAAGACCAACCTCAGGGGTTGGAATGTGTACAATATATTACATTAATTGTAAGTATTTAGTTATATGGACAAGACAGTATTAATGATCACAAAACCTTTTCTGACGCATAAATACTGAAAGATATTGTCTGTTTGTCTGTCTAACTGCCTGTTTGTCTGTATGTCTGTCTGGCTGTCTGGCTGTCTACCACAGCCTATCACTCTGTCTGTCTGGCTGTCTGTCTGTCTGCCTGTCCGTATGTCTGTCTGCATGTCTACCACAGCCTATCACTCTGTCTGTCTGCCTGTCTGTCTAGCTGTCTGTCTTCCTGCATGTCTGTCTACTATCAGAATAAGAATCAGAGTTGCTTTTACATTACTTACCACAGTTACTACAGCATATCCCTGTGTCTGTCTGTCTGTCTGTCTGTCTGTCTACTTGTCTTCCCATCTACTCCCATGTTCCATAGATCAGGATTCTGCCAGTTTCTCTGACATCATGGCTGTAATCTGCACAGTCACTATGTGCCCTTCCTCCATGCCCCCTCCTTCCTCCCTCACCCACTCTCTCCCCACTCTCCCCTACAGCTCCCTCTCTCTGCATTCAGCTGGCAGCCTCCCCCAGTCTCCCAGACCCCCTGCTGGGTGCATGGTGTTACACCCCCATCATGGTCCTGCCTAACTCTACTGATCAGATGCAAGACACTGCCCTTTTTCATATACCTAGAACAAGCAATCTAACTTTGATACATATATATATACACATATATGTCTATATGTTTACATGGACTTTAACACTCCGCTGAGTCTTCTTTTAAAGAGTGTAAAGCACTTTGCAATTAAACGTATAATTAATAAGAACAAAACATATAAAACATTTCCATGCATTGCTGAAAACATATCTCCTGTGTGTATGTGTATATATATATATATATGTATAAGACTCACCAGAGTGTTAAAGTCGATAGACTATATATACACATATATATATATCAATATAATTAAATATACATTTAATTGCAAAGTGCTTTAAAAGAAGAGACACCAGAGAGTTAAAGGGGAGGAGAACATGATTCATGTGTTCACCCAAGGTGATTCAGACCAAGTGTCTGACTTTGCCAACGACCTCCAGGTGATTGTTTTATAATAAGATATATTGTAATATATATATATATCTATATATCTATATCTATATATACATATGACTATTTCTTTGCTATTGGTGGTCCGTAACCTTGTGATCTTCAGTATGCTGCGTCATAATGCAATAACACATGAAGATAAATGGGTGCTTTTAGCGTGACCACGTCGAGATGGCTGTGTAACAGTGCCATGGAGCCACAGTGCAACGGTGTGTGTGTGTGTGTGTGTGTGTGTGCGTGTGTGCGTGTGTGAGTGTGTGTACATACGTACGTGCATGTATGCATGTGTGCATGCATGTGTGAATATGTGTGTGTTTGTGTAGCGTGTGTGTGTGTGTTTGTGTCTTTGTGTGTGTGTGGATGTGTGTGTATAGTGTGTGTATGTGTGTGTGTGTGTATGTATGTGTGTGTGTGCATGCATGCGTGTGTGTGCTTGCATGTGTGTGTGTTCGTGTGTGTAGTGTGTATGTATGTGTGTGGGTGTGTGCGTTTGTGCGTGCGGTTTTTGTGTGTATCTGTCTATGTCCCTCTGTCTGTCTGGTCGAGGTGCTGAGCAGACCCACAAGTCTCTTTACAGCAACACAGTGGTTTCGCGATTTTGACAGCGATCCTATAAACAATGACGACAAACACATTAATGTTGAGGAGAGAGAGGCTGGAAGAGAGACACTCAAGGGGAGGGAGAGACAATGGCAGAGAGACAGGGAATGAAAAGATGAGGGAAAAACATAGAGAGAGTAGTGAAACATGGAAGAAAGAGATGGAGAGACTCAAATAGAGGGAAGATGGATGGAGGGAGAGACCGAAAGAGAAGGAGGAGGGACAGACTGAATGGAGGACAGACAGGGAGATGGTGAAAGTGAAAAAGTGATGGATAGACAATCCCTGAAGGTGAAACAGAGAAAGAGAAGCAAGGGACAGATAAATACAGACAGACAGACAGACTGACTGACAGAGCCCGCGACAGAAAAGAGAGAGAGTGAGAGAGTGAGAGCAAGAGAGAGAGGAAAGACCGCAGAGTCATGCTGCAGAGGCAAAAGCACCGAGTCATGATCCAGCTGAGTAAGAGACAATGGGAAGCAGGGAGGGGGGGGGGGGGGGGGGGGGGGGGGGGAGAAAGAGAAGAGTTTATGTATGTGTATGTGTGTGTGTATCCCTCTCTGCAACAGTCTGAGCTGAGCAGGTCATGTGAGGACAGACTCCAGAGTGCCGGTACAGATCCAGTAGCCTCACCGTGCATTTAAGGGAAGCTATTGTCTCTCTCCTCCCATCCTAAATACAGCCTGTCAATAAATAGGCTATTATAACACTGTTGCCATGAATGAATGTACCTTGCATGTTAGTATATACATGAGCTTGTACGTATGATTCATCAGCGTGTCTGTAAATGTGCATCTGAGGCTGGAGTGTGCTTGTGTTTGTGTGTGTGTGTGTGTGTGTGTGTGTGTGTGTGTATGTGTGTGGGTGTCTGTGTGTGTGCGTTCGTGCGTGCATCTTTTGTGTGTATCTGTCTATGTTCCTATGTCTGTCTGGCTGTGTGTGTGTGTGTGTGCCTGTGCAAGTGTATGAATGTCTGTGCGTGTGTGTGTGTGTGTAAGTGTGTGCATGCTTGTGCGAGTGTGTGTGTTTGTGTGTGTGTGTATCCTTCTCTGCAGCAGTCTGAGCTGAGCAGGTCAGACTCCAGAGTGCCCCAGAGTGCCCCACTGCATGGGTTTTCAGGTCACCTGACAGTTTTTCTGTTTTAAAGGCACAGTATATTTTGGTTTCTTTATAACCTATACTCCACCTTGGGATTGGTGATAACACCTTTAAAGACATACCTCCACCTTTCCTATTTACCGCTCCCTTCCCCCCCCTGCTCATCTCCTTCCGCTACTTTCTCTGTCCCTGCACCCATTTTAGATTCCCTCCATCCATCCCTCCCCCCTCCCTCCCTCCCTCCCTCCCTCCCTCCCTCCCTCCCTCCCTCCCTCCCTCCCTCCCTCCCTCCCTCTTTCTACCTCCAGCTTTTTCTTTGTATTTCTCATCTTCTCTCCCTCTTTTTATTCATTCTAGTAGAAAGCATAACACTGAGACAAGCCCAGGGACAGACTGCTTAATCATCGATAAAAACCTTTTACAATTTTTCTTTGTTCTTTTGTTCAACTAAAGGACAAAGTAGGAAATACAACCTCAAAATCCATACCTCCCTTTTTGCCCTTCATCTCTAGCTTTACCTTTCTATTTATCTTCACCTTTCTCTTGTTCTTGAGCTGCTTATTTTCCACATGTTTTCTTTCTCTCTCTTGCATCCTATCCATATTTAATATTTCCCTCTCTTGCACTCCAGGTTCTATCATTCCCTCTACATCTCTTTGTTTGTGTCTCTCTATCTCTATCTCACACTCTGGATCAATCACTCTTTCCCCCCATATCTTTCCCTCACTCTCTCTCTCTCTCTCTCTCTCTCTCTCTCTCTCTCTCTCTCTCTCTCTCTCTCTCTCTCTCTCTCTCTCTCTCTCTCTCTCTCTCTCTCTCTCTCTCTCTCTCTCTCTCTCTCTCTCTCTCTCTCTCTCTCTCTCTCTCTCTCTCTGGGCTGAGCAAATGTGCTGTGTTTGCAGTGACTTCAGTTGGTGCAGGAGATGGAGAGTAATTGATAGTTGGTGCAGGAAATCCTTTATTTTCCCAACCAGGGCTTCCTGTGTGGCAAACGTTTACGATGAGAGGATGAGATGGAGTGAAAGAGAGAAAAAGGAAGAAAGACAGAAAGAAAGCCATATTGAAGTTACTTTTGTTGTTGTGGTTGTCATTGTTTATCTTAGCCATAGCATGGAGTTTTTTGTTGTGGTTTAGAGGAACACAGGCTGTTGATTGAACAGATGAGCCATCAACTGCAGTACTGCTAATACTTTGTTAAGTCTTCACCAGTTTATCAGTATGTGAGACCATTCCAATTTGTATATGTCAACTCTGTACATATCACGACTCACTGTGCAGCTGAATTTATGATGAGATCTCCCGGGCAAAGTGCTGCCTTGCTCTGGGCTCACTCAAGCCTCACTCTATAGCCTCACTCTATAGCCTCACTCTATAGCCTCACTCTAGCCTTACTCTGAGTCTGTTTTCATCTGACCTTCTCAGCTCAGACCGTTGCAGAGAGGGATACTCACACACACACACACACACACACACACACACACACGCAGACACACAAATACATAGATACACAGAGTGTGTTGTGAGGCAATGGCTTTGTGACACGCGTATAAAAGTGACAAATGGATTAATTCCCTGACGTTATTCGAAAGGTCATGCATTTGTTTTGGTCCCCTGAGAAAAAAATAGATCATATACAATGATATGCACAGCACTACAAACACAACCACACACACACGCATATGCACATGCACACACACACGCATGCAGAAAATGAACAAGAAGACACTTTTCAGACAGTCGGTTTGGCATGATGAAATATTTACATTAATGCAGAGGTGCTCATTATCCAGCGGGACTCTGTGTATGAGAGACTGCTTACTCACCCGTCGAGACATAGTATTGCAGCTACTAAAACTCCCCTCTACTACTGCCTACTTACCATCTACTGTGGACCAATGCTATCCTATCATTGTGTCATACAATGCAGAACCCAATAGAAAGATAAATTGAAAGCCTTTAGTGTCATTGTACAGAATACAATGAAATTAGGAACAATACACATGAACAGTGCATTAAAAGACAGGGAAACACTGTCACGTTCGCTGTCACGTTCGTCGGGAACAGAGGACCATTGCGCAGCGTTGAATGCGAACACACTTTATTTTTAACTGTTTCCAACACGAAACAAAACAACAACCGATACGTGACGTCCTTAGACAAAAACCTACTAGGCACACGGAACAAGATCCCACAAACACTGAGGGAAACAGACTGTTTAAATATGGTTCCCAATCAGAGACAACCAGCAACAGCTGACACTTGTTTCCTCTGATTGGGAACCACTCTGGCCAACATAGAAATATAAGACCTAGAAAGGAAAACAAAGAGCACAAAACATAGAGTCTACACACCCTGGCTCAACATAAAAGAGTCCCTAGAGCCAGGGCGTGACAGTACCCCCCCCCCCCAAAGGCGCGGACTCCGACCGCGCCAACAGAACACCACAGGGGAGGGACCGGGTGGGCACTCCGCCTTGGCGGCGGATCCGGCTCTGGGCGTGATCCCCACTCCCTCTCTAACCCCCCAAAGTACCCCTGGTCCGGTCTGGCCCTGCTGGCCGGAGCTGGACTGAACACTGGTGGAGCGGATTGCTCTAGCTCCGACGTGGAGCAGCTGACCGGTACCGGACCAGGCACCGGTGGAGGAGGCACGGGCCGTGCCGGACTGACGACGCACACCACTGACTTGGTGTGGGGAGCAGGAACAGACCGAGCCGGGCTGACGAAGCGCACCACTGACTTGGTGTGGGGAGCAGGAACAGACCGAGCCGGGCTGACGAAGCGCACCACTGACTTGGTGCGGAGAGCAGGAATGGACCGGGCCGGGCTGGCGACGCGCACCATAGGCTCAGTGCGGGGAGCAGGAACAGGCCGGACCGTACTGGGGACACACACCACTGGCTCAGTGCGGGGAGCAGGTACAGACCAGGCCGGGCTGACGAAGCGCACCATCGGCTTGGTGCGGGAAGCAGGAACAGGCCGGACCGTACTGGGGACACACACCACTGGCCCTATGCAGGGATCAGGAACGGGCCGGACCGGACTGGTAACACACCCCAGTACCTCTCGCCGTGCCTCCACACTTTCCCTCTCCTCTGTGACCAGTGGCCCCCTTAACCTGGCGGCCTCCTTTGCACACGCGCTGGACCGTTCCATCGCGGCCTCCTGCTGCCCCGTCGTCCACGGCATGAGCCCCCCCCCTAAAAAATGTATTGGGGTCTCTCCTCCCCGTGGGCCAGGCCTCTATAGTTCTCGCCCAACTCTCGCTCCTCTGCTTCCAACTCCAGCCATTCTGCTCTTCAATTGGCTTGACCCAGTCGAGACTCTTCCTCCACTGTTCCCAAGTCCACCCTCTCTGCTCTTCACTTGGCTTGACCCAGTCGAGGTTGCCACGGAGATCTGCTAGCGATCCCCCTGACGATGGCTCCTGGCCACGCTGCTTGGTCCAGTTTTGGTGGGATCTTCTGTCACGTTCGTCGGGAACAGAGGACCAATGCGCAGCGTTGAATGCAAACCTACTTTATTTTTTACTGTTTCCAACACAAAACAAAACAACCGATACATGACATCCTTAGCCAAAACCCTACTAGGCACACGGAACAAGATCCCACAAACACTGAGGGAAACAGACTGTTTAAATATGGTTCCCAATCAGAGACAACCAGCAACAGCTGACACTTGTTTCCTCTGATTGGGAACCACTCTGGCCAACATAGAAATATAAGACCTAGAAAGGAAAACAAAGAGCACAAAACATAGAGTCTACACACCCTGGCTCAACATAAAAGAGTCCCTAGAGCCAGGGCGTGACAAACACCAGAAAACAGCCGTAGTAAACAAATAGACATACATAGCTTGGAACACAAAAGCATGTTTATGGACCATGATTTTAAATAAATAAAATAAATAAAAAACTTTAAAAATAAATAGAATAATTGTATATTTTCACCCTTTTTTTCTTTAAGGATTACATGTAAAAAAAAAAGGTGTTGGAATATAGAAAGGTACAAAGGTACCGTTCTATATTTCAACTGCTGGGTGGAATATAGAAAAGACAAAGCAGCAATACTTGATGATTGGAGGAAGAGAGAGACATGTATTCAATCATTCTAACTCCTCAAACACTCCAAACTCAAAGTCACACATTATCCAGATTATTCCGGGCTGTTTGCTGTATTTGAAGTAAATTAGTCAGCAAGTTGATGAAATAGATACTTGAATGTGCAATGCAGCGAAACATTATCTCAAGAAAAAATGGCCGTCATTTACGAGTCTGTTGGGAACTGCCTACGTGTATATCTCCGTGTAAAATATCTAATGAAATAGGTCTGCTTCAAAAAAAATTCTAACAGCTACTTTGCAGCAGACATCATTTATGTTTTTGCGTTTGCCCGTATTCAGCCAAACTGAATCTGCAACCATGTATGATGAAATAAAGAGAGAGAACTTGAGAGGAAGGGAAGGGGGGACGATGA